>JAABOM020000101.1:11427849-11461303 GCA_011800125.2 Solanum clarkiae
TTATTATTATTATTATTATTATTATTATTATTATTATTATTATTATTATTATTATTATTATTATTAGTATTAGTATTGCTTGTTTTAGTATTAAATGCTTGATATTTTATTTACATGATGTTTATTTAATTGTCATTATTTTATGTAATTTATTTATTTGCATTATATAAATTGTCATTCCGTCCATAATTCCTCCAATTCTATAAAATTGACACCATCCCACATACATGTGAGGTGTGCTTTGCGCACCTGCAAACTTCTTTCAAAAAATCTAAAATTTAGGAGAGTTGGCATATGCGCAGAGTGTCCAAATCTTTTTCCGTGTGGCCACGTAGCCTCCTCACTTGAGTTTTCCGCTTGGGAACCTATTGTCTTGTAAGCCCAATCTTAGAAAACATAGGATAGAGCTATACCACTCCTTTTAATTTAGGTCATGTGTGCATATTACCTTAGGTGGGTTGATGTTCGGCATCAACTCCACATTTAGGAAATCCACCTGTACGTTAACGAATTTCACAACCTAACGACTAACAAAGCATATTCTGTGCAATGTGATCATGATAGATGGATCCTAATATGGTTTTAGCATAATGAGTTTGGATATTATTTTTATTTTATTTTACTTTGTATTGTAGGATAGATTCTGTCCCGCCAATTTCCCAAATTAGAATGATTGAAGGTATCCTATAGAAGTTGAAAAGCATGGTGGGGAGGTTTCAACCTTGGTGAAAAAACTAACTATTAGGAAGAGGGTGGGGTTCCTCACTAAGTTATTCAGTATCTCTCCCAACAAGCACATAGTTAGAGCATTGGTTTCATTTTGGGATCCCGACCATGTCATATTTATGTTTAGAAACTTTGAGTTAATGCCTACATTGGAGGAAATAAGTTATTTCAACAGTTTGAAATATCAAAGGAAAGGTCAAATTGTTCCACATAGTCAATCAAGAAGAAAATTTCCTCGCTACTTAGGATTGAAGAATACCAAAAATCTGGCGTATTTTGAATACAATTGGGTTTCCTTAGATTATTTGTACAAGAGATATGGGCATCCACATAGCCACAAATGGTTCAAAATGGAATTCTCTTGCACTTCTGGCCATTGACAAGCTGGGGGACATATCACATTTACGATGGCTTTACTTGGGACTTTGGTATTTCCAAGAGAACATGGAAAGATTAGTACTTGTATATGTTCTATGGGTAAAGCACTTTTTGAGGGAGTCGATGGCGAAGAACTTACCTTAGTCCCTATGATTTTAGCAGAAATACTTCGAGCTCTTAGGAAATGTAAAAGAGGAGACACAAACTCCTTTGAAGGTTGTAATTTTCTTAAGCAAATGTGGGTGATAGAGCATTCCTACCAACGCGAAAACATGAAGGACATATGTTATTGTGATACAAATCGCATTGACAGTTTTTACAATAGGATGAAATGATTTGTGTCTCCAGTTGGTACAATTGATTGGCATGAATTCTTGATTTCCTACACTAGCGACCAAATTCAATGGAAGTATCCATTACTCTCACGTTCCATTGCATACATAAGATGCAAAGGGTCATACTACATCAAGCTTATTGTTTTGAAAGGACTTTAGCCATATGCTACGGTACTTATGCTCCAACAGTTTGGTCAAAAATAAGTAATTCCTCTTCAAGCAGATATGAGAGTTTCTGAAATTTCCTTTGGATCGGACTTTAAAGTCCCTAGAGTTGGAGAGATTCTTCATGAATGGGATAATATTATCACAACAGAGCTAGGAAATGGACCCGCAAGAGCTATTTCAGAATATCAAGCATGGCTTCAAGAGGCCCGCTATAGCATAAGCCCAGAATGTGAGCAAGGCTTTGAAGATATCAGTATGAAAATTTGGATACGACACACTAGTGTCGAAACTAACTCAATCACTCCAGAGATATGGGCTCAAATGGTGAATATAATGCAGTAGTTGAAAAATATGAAAGCGGGACCAAGCAATATTGAAGCGGCATCCTAGTCTTAGTATTTTCCTTATGATACGTTGTTGTAATCTTAATATTGACCTTGTATTATGTCATATTTTCATTGTAATCCTAGTCTTGCACTATTTTATTAGTATATAGTCTTTTATCTTTCAAACTCGATTTGCCTCAATGACTTGGATCAGTATATCATAATTTCGTATATTTGGAGTTTAGGCCTACCTCTGGCATTAAAGAGGTCCCTTGCATACTAGGACGTCCTTGTTCTCTCAATTTACCATTGACTATGTGATTTATTTTCTATATAATACATGTTGTATTCTTTTTATTCGCCTTATTATTTGATGTTATTGAAGCAACGATTATCAGCTTTACACTGACATTTTTTTCATCTTCTTTAGAAAGAGGTTTTGCTTTATTTCCCAAAAGCTTGATTTGCATTAAGTACAAACTAGCGGATCACCTATATTTCATGAGGTGAAAATCTCGATTATCAATAGACATGACTGATTCAGATGCATGCAATCAAAGTGGTCTGGGACTTGTCACTATTCTAGGAGATGAACCTGTAGCTTTGGAAGGAAGGGACTAAACCTCTTATGATGAGCATATCTTTAGGTTAATGCAACAAATGGCTAGCATGCAAAGTGAAATCGATCGACTTCGAAATCTTACCAATTTGTCAATCAGCTAAACACACCAATTCCTGAGCAGGGAACGAACTAAACCATCTCACCGTCTTTTTCACCTATTGACTTTCCTCTGCTAAATCTCTCCTTTCATAGAACCAACCCAACTACTCCTACTCCACCAAATCCCTCCCTTCATAAAACCAACCCAACTACTCTTAAACAAGTTGCCAACTCCCAACAATTCAATTTACCACAAGGTAACTTACAACAAATCAATCCATTACCCTCGACTACACTGGCTCAGACTTCACTTACCCAAACTTCCTTATTCATCCAAGCTCCACCTATGCTAACTACCCACTTCACCCAACATATATCGGTGGCACACACTACAATTAACATGTAATATATATGTAGCAGAAGCTCAACCTTGTGTTTCCCAAATTCTAACCTTACCAGAAGTCAATCTGTATGAGGAAATGGAGAGAAGAGCAAGGTCAAGAGAAGATGAAAACATAGCCAGAGAGATCCACAATTTGAAGGAAACTGGAAAAACATCCAAGTTCACAAGGGACATGAAGGGCTTGAATATGAAGATTTGTGTGTTCATCATGATATTGAGTTGTCTGCAGGATACAAGCCACCAAAATTTGAGATGTTTGATAACATGGGAAATCCTCTAAATCATTTGAGGTCTTATTGTGATAAGTTGGTCGACATAGGCAGAGATGAGGCCATATGAATAAAGTTTTTCATTAGAAGTCTAACTGGAGATGCATTAACTTGGTATATTGAGCAAAATCCTAAGAAATGGCATAATTAGAGTAGTATGGCAGAGGATTTTATGAAAAGGTTTAGGTTTAACATTGAGATTGTCCCGGATTGGTCTTACCTTAAGAAGTTGAAAAAGAAAACAACCGAGATCTTTCGTGAGTATGCCATCCATTAGAGATCTGAAGTAGCTAGAGTTCGACCCCCGGTGGATGAAAATGAAATGAAGGATATCTTTATAAAAGCTCAAGATAACATGTATTATGAATAGATATTTCTTATGACAAGTGCAAAATTTACAGATCTTGTTAAAATTAGGGAAGCTTTGGTAGAAGGAATCAAGTCAGGAAGAATTATTAACCTGGCATCTCTATAAGCAACAAATAAGATAATTCAGTCAGATTCAATTAGAGGAGCCCTTAAGAAGAAGCAACACAGAGTGTCTACTATCATGACCATCCAAGAATGCAAGCCTAATGAAATGTTAACCTTCCAAAATCCACCGCCACAATATATATACTATAGTCAGTATAATCAAATGTCTTAGCCTTATTACCAGCCTTTGCCTGCCCCTTATCTAGTTTATGCACATAATCAACATATCATCCACCCCGAGCACCTATCTATCCAAGCACACCATAATATTTATCCACACACTCATCTCAGCTCCATTACCTACCACAAACTCCTCCATCAAATAAACCCAGGCCCTACCCAAACATCACAAAAAGACCAACCAAAACCTATATTCCTTCAGCTAAACCTTTGTCCCTACTATATGAAAGTTGAGAACTGCAAGAGTACTGCAACCAATACAAGGAAGGATTCCCAATCCCCTTGCAGGATGGTATGACGGGAGTAAGCATTGTGCTTATCATTCCGGAGTTGCTGGGCATGATACCAAAAATTGTCTTACTCTCAAAGATAAGATTGAGATGTTGATTAAGGAAGGAGTCATTCAGCTCAAAGGTGCTTCCCCTAATGTAAAAAACAATCCTCTTCTAAATCATGGAACTATGAACATGATCACCATTGATAAAGAATGTAATTTGGAAGGGACCCATTGTTTCTGTCAAAAAAAAGGAAAGTGTTGCGACATCAAGCTTTATTGCTCCCATAATCACAGTCCAACTGTGAGCGCCAGTTAAAAAAAAGTGGAATTTCTTGTTCCTAGGCCTCAAATAACTGTCTTATTTTCTCAGTCACCTTCTTTTGACACTAAAGCAGTTCCTTAGAATTACTTGACCAATGCAAAAAACAAAGGAAAGGAGAAGATAGTTGTGGAGACTACTGCAGCTGGAATGACAAGATATGGGCATTGCTATGCTCCTGAAGAAATTACAAGAGGAGGACCAGTTAAGGAAAACAACTAGAAAAAGGTAGTCATAAAAGCCGAAGTAGAGGAGTTTTGGAGGAAAATGCCAACTAAGGAATATTCTGTTGTTGAACAGTTGAAGAAAACTCCCACTCAAGTTTCTCTGATGGCATTTTTAATGAGCTCTACAACTCATAGATATCCTTTGGCAAAAGTTTTGAGTGAGGCTTATGTTCCAGCCAAGACAACAAGTGAGAATTTTTCAGCCATGGTGGGAAAAGTTTTGGAAGTTCATAAAGTTTCTTTTTATGATGACGAGCTTCCACCTGAGGGCCTGGGGCATAACAAAGCTCTAAATATCACCATTAGGTGTAGGGATAAGTTTGTCTCTAAATTTCTGATTGATAATGGTTCTGCTGTTAACATATGTCCTTTTGCTACACTTCGAGCTTTGGGAGTTGATATTAGGAAAATTCGGGAAAGTCAAGTGAGGGTTAGAGGTTTTGATGGGGCTCAAAGGGGAGTCAAGAAATTATCTTTTCACTAAAAGTTGGGCCTGGGGAGCTTATGGTGGAATTTCAGGTATTGGATATATTTGTTAGTTATAATTTATTGCTTGGAAGGCCGTGGATCCACATGGCTGGTACGGTCCCTTCTACTCTACACTAGATTCTGAAATTTGTTTGGAATCATCAAGAAATCATTGTTCAAGGAGAAGTAGTAATTCAGTGCACCTGATAACTCAATCCCTATGATTGAGAATTTGGAAGGGTTAGATGGATCAATATTCCATACTAGGCCGATTATATGTTCTACTCAACTCGAAAGGATGAAACTACCACACGCTCTTATCATGGTAGCTTGGGAACTTTTGAAGAATGGGTTTGTTCCTGGTTGAGGTTTTAGAGTGAATTTGGATGGAATACTAGAACCAATATTGTTGCTTGGTTAGAAACATACATTTGGTCTAGGGTATGAGCCTACACTTGAAGAAGCTTCATTGGTTAATCTCAAAAGGACAAGTGATAGTCCTTTGCCACAACCAATCCCATCTTTGAATTAGTCATTTCTTAAATCTGTTGCACAAGGACTAGAAGAATCCACTGAAGACAACCTCGTGGAAGGACTCAAAAACTTATTCATTGAAGAAGCAGAATGCTATATGATCATGGAAGATTGCTCTAAGAGCCCTACCATATGGGATGTTAAGCCGAAAGATGTTTTGAACAATTTGACTTATAGCTTGTCCCCGATTCTCCTGGAATCTTGGTAGATGATTGTATTAAAATATAAACAACATGGTGCAAAATTGAGGCCTAAATTGTGTTCATGAATTGTATGTGTTTTGCCTCCATCTTATGAAAGCTCTAATGTCAAATCTCAACTATGCTTTTGCTTTAAAATTTAAACTACCTTTTGTTTTAAATTTCAAAATTTGGTCCTTAAAGTCATTAAGCTTATTTTATTTTTCTTCTCTCTTTCAGCAAGCAAACTATTAAAACTGCCAATATTGAGAATGCGACATGTTATGAAACGAGTGAACGAACCTCAAGTAGTTAACAAGATTTTGCAGAACATGAAGAAGATATGTAGCCTGAAGAGCTGACTTAAGAGTTTGAACAATTTGAAAACAAGGAAAAAACGAAATTGGATGAAACTGAGGCAATAAATTGGGAGATTTGGAGGTGCTAAGAGAAACAAGAATCAGTTTCCATTTGACTCCAACTCAAAGGGAAGAGCTTATCGAGTTGTTGAGACAATATATGGATGTGTTTGCATGGTCATATGATGATATGCCGAGGTTAAGCATGGACATTGTTTCACACAAGTTACCAACTAATCCATCTTGCCCTCCAGTAAAGCAGAAGCCAAGAAAGATCAAGCCGGATCTGAGTTCAAAGGTCAAGGAAGAAGTTTCCAAGCAATTTGATGGCAACATCATTCGAGTGATGAAGTATCCCACATGGTTGGCCAATATAGTGCTAGTGCTGAAGAAAGATTGAAAAATCCGAGTATGTCTAGATTATCGGGATCTTAACAAGGCCAACCCAAAAGATGATTTTCCTCTTCTAAATATTCACATACTTATTGATAATTGCGCTAAGCACGAGTTGCAGTCATTTGTTGATTGCTTTGTAGGCTATCATCAAATTCTCATAGATGAAGAAGATGCAGAGAAAACAACATTCATCACATCTTGGGGAGTATATTGTTATTGGGTGATGCCTTTTGGACTAAAAAATGCAGAGGTAACATATATGAGAGCTATGACTACCATTTTTCATGATATGATCCATAAAGAGATTGAGGCCTATGTAGACGATGTCATTATTAAGTCACGAAAAAGCTTAAATCACATGACGGATTTGAAGTAATTCTTTGATAGGCTAAGGCAATACAATCTGAAGTTAGATCCTTCAAAGTGTGCATTTTGTGTCCCTGTCAGTAAATTATTTGTTTTCATTGTGAGCAGAAAAGGAATAGAATTAGATCCTTCAAATATAAAGGCTATCCAAGACTTGCCTCCTCCAAAAATTCGAAAGGATGTAATGAATTTTCTTGGTCGTGTTAATTACATTAGTCGATTTATTGTGCAATCAACTGTAATTTGTGAGTCGATCTTTAAATTGCTGAAGAAGGATGCTGCTACCAAATGGACAGAAGATTGTCAGCAAGCGTTTGATAGAATTAAGGAGTATTTGTCCAGTCCGCCTATTTTGGTGCCTCTAAAGCCCAGAAGACCATTGTTTCTATATTTGTCTGTGTCAAAAAATGCATTTGGATGCGTGCTAGGACAACATGATGAAACTGGGAGGAAAGAGCAAGTCATATATTACATGAGAAAAAAGTTTACACCTTATGAATCTCAGTATACTTTATTGGAACACATTTGTTGTGCCTTGAATTGGGTGCACAAAAGTTAAGACATTACTTGTGTGCATATACCACATGTTTCATCTCAAGGATGGACCCGCTCAAGTATAACTTTCAAAAGACTATGCCTACTAGAAAGCTGGCCAAATGGAAGATTTTGCTAAGTGAATTTGACATTGTGTATGTCACTCTAAAGGCTATCAAAGGACAAGCACTGGCTGATTATCTTGCTGAAAATCTTGTGGATGAAGAATATAAGCCTCTTAAAACTTACTTCCCAGATGAAGAGGTTTTGTTTATTGGAGAGGATATTTCAGAGGGATATCCAGGGTGGAGAATGTTTTTCGATGGTGCTGCAAACTCTAAAGGAGTCGGTACTGGAGCAGTGCTGGTCTCAGAAGTAGGTCAACACTATCCGATGTCAGCCAAGTTTAGGTTCTTATGCACTAACAATATGGCAGAATATGAGGCTTGTATTCTTGGACTCAGAATGACTATTGATATGGATGTACAAGAACTGTAAGTCGTAGGTGATTCAGACTTATTGATTCACCAAGTACAAAGAGAATGGAGCACTAAGAATGTGAAGATATTCCCATATTTGCAATGTGTGAAGGAATTGTGCAAGAAATTCATCAAAATTGAATTCAAGCATATTCCTAGAGCTCAAAATGAATTTGCAGATGCTTTGGCAACACTGGCTTCTATGATTCAACATCTTAACAAAAGTAACATAGATTCGATCAAGATCAATGTGCAAGATCAACCGGCATATTATTTTTATGTAGATGAAGAACCAGATAGAGAACCTTGATACTATGACATCAAAAGGTATCTCAAAGAAGGAGAATATCCATATGGAATTAGCCGTATTCAAAAGAAAACACTTCGGAGGCTCGCAAATCACTTTTTTCTAAATGGAGAAATCCTTTATAGGAGGACTCCAGATTTGGGATTACTAAGATTTGTTGACTCTCACGAGGTGAGAAAGTTGATCAAAGAAGTATATGGGGGTACATATGGGCCACACATGAATGGTTTTACTTTAGCAAGGAAGATTCTGCGAGCGGGTTATTTCTAGATGACCATGGAAACAGATTGCATTCGTGTTTTGAGAAAATATCATCAATGTCAGATTCATGGTGATTTGATTCAAGTTCCATCAAATGAGCTCAATGTGATAAGTTCTCCCTGGCTATTTGTAGCTTGGGGAATGGATGTCATTGGTCCTATTGAACCAGCTACATCAAACGGACATCGGTTCATCCTAGTAGCTATTGAGTACTTCATAAAATGGGTGGAAGCATCTTCGTACAAGTCTTTGACGAAAAAGGTGGTGGCAGATTTTGTCCGCAATAATATTATCTGCAGATTTGGGGTTCCCGAATCAATCCTAACAGGTAATGGAGCTAATTTGAATAGTAGGCTGATGCAAAAAATCTGTGAAAAGTTTAAAATTACCCATCAAAATTCCACTCCTTATCGGCCTCAGATGAACAGAGTTGTTGAAGCATCCAACAAAAATATCAAAGAATATAGCAGAAGATGATTGATAATTACAAGCATTGACATGAGAATTTATCATTTTCCCTCCTTGGCTACCGCACCACCATTAGGACTTCAACTGGAGAAATGCCGTATCTTTTGATTTATGGAACTGAAGCAGTATTACCAATGGAGGTTGAGATTCCATCTCTGAGGATTATCCAAGAAGCTAAGTTGAGCGAGGTTGAATGGGCACAAAGTCGATATGAACAATTGATGTTCATTGATGAAAAGAGAATGAATGAAGTTTGTCATGGAAAGCTTTATCAACACCGAATGGTCAAAGCTTTCAACAAGAAGGTGAAATTAGGGCAGTTTAAACCGGGACAATTGATACTGAGGCAAATATTCCCACACCAAAATGAAGCCAAAGGGAAGTTTGACTAAAGGTGCATTGATTTTAGCGGAAATGGATGGGAAAATATGGTCGAAAGCCATCAATACAGATGCGATTAAAAGATATTATATTTAGAATTTTTTATCTTATTTGTGTAATATTGTTTGTTATGTATTGAAAACTACGTTCCAACCTGATTCCCTAGGTGGGATACATAGGAAAGCCATATCGAGTCTGGTCTTTAGTGTTATTTTAGCAAAATTTCATTTATGTGTATCTTGAACTATGTATTGACCTGATTACCTCGGTGGGATACATTGGCGGCCTACATTGGCTTCAGTTACTTTATTAGAAAATTTTTCCCTTTTATGTAAGGAACTATGTATGGCCTAATTCCTTCTGGATACGTAGATAGCCCACTGAAGGGTTCGGCCCTTTCCTTTTAAATTTTTAGGGAATGCATTCAAAAATTATATTGGATAGGACAGTTAGCTTGATCTCATCGCATTGGAAGCTAATATTTCTTTTTCGTAAAATGGTGAAAAGTTTGAAGGTATTATTACAAGAGAATACCAAGAGAATATTAAGGAGTATGTGGTCAATTGAATCATTAGGCAGAAAGGAAATCTCAGAAAAGGATGTTTGCTTCGTTTCATGATATGTCACAATCTAAAGCTTGGCACAAATATTTTTGGCCTCGACACTTTATTTATATGCTTTATCTTATTCCTAATTATATAATTTTTTTAGTTTTATTATTTATCATCCAAGATTTAGAAGATACAGGGACTACAAGTCCAAACAAAGCTTGAAGAAAGAAGTTTGACGATCTAGAGCTCCAACGTCAATGCAAATCAATCTCCCTCTCCCCAAAATTAATATTTTTTCTTTGAGTGCAGGCTTGTCAGAACTAGTAGAAAATAAGAAGTCACCGATGTTTACACCCTTGAAAAGATTATACATCGACAGGTTTGCATTACTTACGAAATAATCACCTGCTTTACATAGATACTTTTGAATCTTTCTTTTTATGCACTAAACAAATATTTTTAGATATGTTTTAAGACATTTACTTTCAAATATTTTTAAATGCACTCCATGAATGCTTTCAAATAGTTAACTGCACTGCACAACTGCTTTACAGCGTATACGTATGCGCCGCTGAAATACTTTCAAATATTTTAACTGCATTGCACAAGTACTTTCCAACATATGCAAATGAACAACATAAATACTTTAAATATATTCAAATACACTCCATAAATGCTTTCAAATATTTTTAATTGCATTGCACAAGTGCTTTCTAACATATGCAAATGCACTACACAAATACTTTAAATACATTCAAATGCATTGCACAAACTCTTACAAATAAGTTTAGCTGCATTGCACAACTGCTTTACAACACATTCGAATGCACTTCACAAATGCTTCTAAATATTGCATTTCACATGAATTACAATTTCTTTGTACTGCACAAATGCTTTAAATCGCCTTTAGATAATCACACAAATGCTTTTGAATTTATTCGCACTAATGTTTGCTAGAATGCATTATTTTTCAACACATTATTTTCATGAATCTTAGCTCAAGAAGCTTCATTTTTGCAAATCATTGACTTAAATGTCATATCATTATAAACCATTTGGCTGAAAGCCTCATCTTCATAAATCATTTAGTTTAAGGCCTCATTTCATTAATCATCGGTGAAAAATATCATCCTCGTAAATTATTGGCCTCAAAACCTATTTTTCATAAGTTCATTCTTTATTTTTCTTCTCATTAAATTATTTATGCCCGCAAAGCTGCGAATTTATAAATCGATACCTAAGAGAATCATTTTAAGAGTTTATTATATTGTCTACAGTTAATATTTGCTTACTAATTGCATTACCATGTTTAAAGTTTTACAGGAACATAAGCACAATGTGAAACTTTTTCTTAACAGCGAACTGGGATATAATCTGAAGGGGAATGCCAAACTCTTTGGATGCGAGCTAATAAGTACTTTCACCACAATCTAATCACACCCCTTTTGAAAGGCATGTGGGTTTTTCTTTGGGTTTGTCTGTTTCAGTTTCGCATCTAGGTGATCTCAACTCTCATCGCAGGCAATCTTCTCAATCCAAGTGACAATATACCAAGAGCTTTGCAATTATGTTCATGAAGGTTATAAGCCTCTTTTTTATGCTCAATTTATTTGTTACTTCTCCCAAACAAAGGATATCTTAGCATAAGAAGATTTTTTAACTAATTGAGTCAAACTACAAGCAACCTGATTCCTAAGTCCAAGGATATGTAGGTGGACTTAATTTTGAAAAATCGACTGTATTCTAATATTATCTCTCAAAATCTCATTCCCAGGCATTCTAATTTTTTCATCATTCGATATTGGAATAGCTTTTGAAATTTTTCAAAACCGTGCGCAAAATCAAGCATTTTGAACAACAAGTGGCCTGAATTCTCATGTAACCTGATATATGTAGGAAACCCAAAATCAGGGTCTGCTCGACCATAAATTTCCAAAGTCCGCACCAAGAATCTTTCAAAAGATGAAGATGTGGTAGGTTAAAATTGAATTTGTCAAGTCTCTTTGTCCACGATCTCTTTCATCGATCATATCTAAAGAAAGGGACAACTCTTGACATCCAATATTGACATCCAATGTTGACCCTCCAAAATTATAAATAATTAGCTTTTGAAAATATTTTTTTTTTCTCAAATGAATTTCACTTTTATTTTTAAGAGTTGTTATTTCGCATTTAATTATTTCAAGTCATTAATTCTAGAAGGTTCTTCAATTAATTTGTATTTCATATTGTGATCAAATTGGTCAATTGATTTCAATTTGATTACATTTACTTAATCACAATTGCTACTGATGTGATTAATTTCTTAAACCAATTTCATTTTTTTCAGTTATCATTTTAATTCCAGGCCAATGTAGCCCAAACTAAATCCCATACCCAGCAAAACATGCCCCAATCCGGCCCAATCCACATGCTTTCAGCAAATAATACATACATATACCTTATGTAGTGAACACATGTCCCTTTTTTTCCTTTTTCCTCCTTTTAGACGCTCACGCGTCTTCCTCCTCCAAGCAATAAAAATCAACGACAACCTGTAAACTCCTTCCACAAGAATCACGCTGCAAGCAACAACTTTGAACAACTCCTCTGTGCACCCCAACGTTCAATTTGAAATTCAAAAGTTCTACGTTCGCCCTTTTCCCTCCCAAAATGACTTAGTTTTTCCTTATAAATACCTCTGTTCACTGGAAAGAAAGGGAGTTCTTTTTCACTCATTAATCCTAAGAGTATAAATCTATTTTCATTCAATAATTTTTAGGTTTCAAAAAATTTATGATTTAGGAGGAAAAACTTTGTTTGCTTCATTATATTTCGATTTGTTTCTTACGTCAGTGTGGTGAAAGATACAAGCTCAGCTCGTCGTCTTACTTCGCTGCTCCCGAAAATGTAACATCCCTTCCTCTCTTTCTTTTTCGACTCCATATTACATACTATATACATTAAAGATTAAATTTAATTTACAATTTCTGGTAGACTCAACATCGTATCTATACAGGTTATTTCCCTTTGATCTTGCCTTATATGTTTTTTTATAACAAAGTATGTCCTGCTTTGGTATTGAGATCTTATGACTCATTTAATGTCTGTTTGATCACTACCCTTCAAAATATGTATTATAGTTGATGTTACAGTTTGGTTTTTGGTTATTTTGGATGTTACAGTATGCTCATGGTTTATTTTAATTATTTTTATGCCTATAGTATTGTTAAATATGCCACAGATTTGTTCTACTCTCTTTATCGCTTCGTGCTAACTTTGATTTCACTTGGTATGATACAATCTCATTCTTACCATATTATGTCACTGGTATGGTCATCTTTGTCATGTATATGTCTCGCTCTTTCCCATTTAGGCTCTTTTAAGTTGATAGTCATGTATGTGATTGTGCTCCTGTTTAAAGTTTTTTTTTTTTCAGTATTATGTTCGTCTTAAGTTCATACTCATTTTAGATCTTACAGTTGAATAGCACTAGTTTATTTACTCATTTGTTCCATATAAGATTTATTTATTTAGGCTCGATTTTTTGTTTTGGTTTCGCCACAATGTAGTTTACTTGTATTTCATCCTACTTAAGTGTTTGAAGTCCGCAATCATATATATCAAGAATGTGATTTAGCTTTGATGTAGGTTCATTGGCAGTTGTCATTCTTCTCAAACCGATGTCTACCATCTCTATTTTGGAGTAACATGAAGCTTGGGAAGTGTACTGTTCTAGCCTTGAAAGTAAAATGGAGTGATTACTTGTTTTTATTAATAACTCATGTTACTAATTTTTCTAAAAAATATCTTGATTGGAATGCGTAAAACTTTCCAGAACTGCTATTTTTTCTCCTTACTATAATGTGTTAGTTTTTGTTTAAAAGTTTGTTGGTGTAATTTGTTACCCCAAAGTTTCCCCTATGATTATTACTTCTTTATTCACTAAGGGCAGCACTTTTTATCATTGGGTGTTTTTAGGTTGTTTTTAAATATTTACTTTGTTTCTTGTTTAAAATTATTGCTGCAAATATTACAATAAAATACTAATCTTTTTGTTGGTTTTTTTGCTTCATGTGAAATCTAAAGTAGTTGCATCATACTTTAGTTAGCTTCCTTAGGTATATTTAGTTCGGTATAATTTAATACGATGGAACTTAGGATTTTATTCTTAAAAGACACATTGTGGATTAGTTACTTTAAATTGGTTTGGAAATCTTCAACAGCAAAATGGGTATTTTATTTGACATTTGTATGAATTATATTTGCTATATGAATTTACTTGTCTCTATAGTTACTTTATTCACTCTCATGAAAAGTTGAAACTTTTACTAATCTTTATATTTTCTCGTTATTTGCATGAACATTTTGGGAGCAAATGGAGTCTCAATTCGGGACTCCTACAAAATTTGAGTCTTCATGACTTAACACTGTCATCAGCTTACGGAGTCAACATCTTAGAATATCTCGAATAGTAAACCAGTAAAGGAGTCTTGCTTGGAGTCATTCATGGTACTCATATTTTCATTACTTGGTTGCTTATTTATTTATTTTTTCTTTACAATATAGACTTGTTTGTTTTACTTAAATGTATTATCACTCTTGACCCATATAGTTAGTATAATATAGATTTTTGGGTTTGGGAACCTCTAGTTAGAAATGAATCATTTTACGTGACAATAACTTTTTGTTATATTTCTAAAAAAAAAAAATTAATATTTGTTTTTAAGGCCAAGCTACTTAAAAAGAATGTTTTTCAACACATTAGTATTACTCCCATATGCAAAGTTATTTTATTAGCATACCATTTTTCTCATGGAAAAACTTTGCTTTATCACTTTTCCAAAATAAAGATGCAAGTCATTTCTTTTCAAAACATAAATGTTTTTTTTAAGTGTGTTGTTGATTTCAAGATAAAGATATTTTTCTAACTTATTTTTCTTGACTATTTAATACTTTTTAACATTGAAATTAGTCTTAATTTTATTAATCTAAGTTTGGTCGGCAATTATTTTTAACGAATCCTAAAAGATGCCTAATCCCTTCCTTTTAGGATAACTAGGACCCTTATCCAGAATCCAATAGATTAAGTAGACCTTAAAATGAGTTAATTTTAGCGTAACTTTAGTAACATAGGTATCCTAGTTTACCATAAAAATAATTAGGTGGCCACTCCTTAAGCAAATTATTTAGGATTCTCCGATATGTTATACACCATTTGACCTCGAGTTAAAATGAGGTATAACAGCAGCTACCTCAATTAAGAAAGGATAAACAGAGATAAAAAAAAAATAGAGACGATTCAGTAGATGCCCATAGTTCGAAGCTCTTTTCAGCAGAATCAAAACTTGCGTCGAAGCACTAGTTTTTGAATCATTGAAGCAATAGAGATGCACTATTTTGAAACCTTAAAACCAACTACAACGTAACATGATCAATAACAACAACCCACGACGTAGTCTTATTTTAACAGAACATCTTCAGTTAAAATTAGCTGAGTACAAACATTTCTTCCACATTCATATTCAGACGCAAGATATGAAAAGAAAAAAGAAAGATTGAGGTATTACCTTTATCGAAGCAACAAATTGAGATGGAGAACTTGATGAAGCCTCTCCACCACAAAGAGTTCTGCCTTCCTCGACCGAGAATCTTCAATTTCAAGACCTTCAAAACCAAATGAGTTTCTGGGAAATCAGTTTGAGGGTCTGTGAACTATATCGAACATTGGAAACCAAGAACGACTATGGAAAATTGAGTAAGTTTTTGCTAAGGTTTCAAATTAAGAACGACTCTACCTTGATGGTGAGGAAAGCGTCAAATTTATAGAGGATTTTAGGGCAACAAAGGGAGGGAAAATACAGGGCCAAAATGGAGAAATTGTGGTCGATTTAGGGTTTTCTTGATATTCAAATCCCTTCAAAAGGATAAAGGAATCCCAAATTTGCAAAATCCTCAACGGATTGAGGATCTCGACCGTCGATTCAAAAAGGAGCAAACACGATCGAGACACGTAAGGGAATCTCTCCAACGGGCTGTACGGGGCAACAAGGATGAGCCAGTATGGTACAAATTGGAGGAAGGAATCGTTGAGGGATTTCAATTTCTAGGTTGGGTTTGCTAGTTTGGTTCGCTGAAGAAGAAGAAGGGAAAGGGAGAGAATGTGCATTGATGCGTGAAGAAGAAAGGGAAGAGAAGAGAAATAAGGGGGTTGGGCTGCGTGACGCATGAAGAAGAAAGGGAAGAAAAGAGAAATAAGGGAGTTGGGGGCACGTGAGGCCACGTTGGGTGTATAAATGTATGCATCTGTAAAATGTAGGCTGGAAAAATAGGGAAATTGGGCCGGGTTTGGACTTGTTGGGCCATATCTGGTCCAAAAATAAATCGGGTCCAAGAGAAAGCTGAAAATTTGGGTTTAAGGGTAGGGGTATATGATTTAGAATTTGGCCAATTCGATTGCAATTTTGACCAATTAAAAGTAGTCAAATAAAATTCGGTTAAGAGCTTTTAATATTATCAATCTGATATAATCAAATTAGTTTTGAAATAATAATTCTTAAAACAAAAGGCATTTATTTGAAAATGTGTTTCCATATTTTGAAAACTAGTTGTTTCAAGTTGTCAAAATTAAAAGCCCCATAAATAATTCGTACTTTAAGGGTAAAAATTGGTGTCAACAACTGTCCCTTTCTTTGGGTATGATCGATGGAAGAGATCATGGACAAAGAAACTTGACAAATCCAATTTTTAACCGACCAGATCTTCGTCTTCTGAAAAGCTCTCAGCGCGGACTTTGGATAATTATGGTCGAATCCTGATTTCGGATTTCATACATATCTCACGTTACATGAGAATTCAGGCCACTTGTAGTTCAAGACTCTTGATCTTACGCACGATTTTGAAAGAATTCAAAAGCTATCCCAATATCGAATTATAAAGAAATTAGAATGCTTAATAATGAGATTTTAAGAGCAAACATTAGAATACAGTCGAGTTTTCAAAATTGAGTCCGCCTATATATCCTTGGACATAGGAATCAGGCTGTTTGTAGTTCAACTCCATCGATTGAAAAGGAAACCTCTTATGCTAAGATAACATTTGGTTCAGGAGGAGTGACAAATAAATCAAATTATGAAAAAAAGGCCTGCAACCACTTAACCATAAATGTGCTTCACTTCACACCCATTATTAAGAACTTACACTGACATAATTTCCAAAACTCTTGGTACATTATCACTCAAATTGGAAAGATTAACTTCTGATGAGAGTTGAAATCACCTCGATACGGAATTGAGAACTAACGAACCCAAGAAATACCCACATTCCTTCTGACAGGGTGTGGTTGGATTGTGGTGGTAGTCGCTTCTCAGCTCGCGTCCAAAGAGTTTGACATTCCTCTTCAAACTATGTCCTGGTTCGCTGCTAAGAAAAAGTTTCACGTTGTGCCGCATCCTACTTGATGATTTCCACACCTGTCATTTGTTTTGATAACTCACCCTTCCAAATGCTCTCGATATAAATAAAAAAATGTTAGTAAAAATCACAACTTGAATTAGGGATGATATCTTTTACCAAATTCGACATATATTCTTGTTTTCGACGTGATAGATAATTTGATATGATGCAATCATGATGATGGCCCTCTCGACAACTTGAAAACAAAATGGCCTTCTTGGCAATGAATATACAATGGTCCTCTTGGTAACTGGAAAATAAAATGGCTTTATCGGCGATGAATATGCAATGGCCCTCTCGACAATTGGAAATAAAATAGCCTTGCCAAAATATGTAATGGCCCTCTCGATAAGTGAAAAATAAAATGGCCTTATCATCGATGAATATGCAATGGCCCTCTCGGCAACTGGAAAATAAAATGTCCTTGTCAGCGATGAATATGCAATGGCCCTCTAGGCAACTGAAAAATAAAATGACCTTGTCGGCGATATGCAATGGCCCTCTCGACAATTGGAAATAAAATAGCCTTGTCAGTGATGAATATGTAATGGCCCTCTCGACAAGTGAAAAATAAAATGGCCTTGTCATCGATAAATATGCAATGGCCCTCTCGGCAACTGAAAAATAAAATATCCTTTTCAGCGATGAATATGCGATGGCCCTCTTGGCAACTGGAAAATAAAATGGCCTTGTCGGCGATGAATATGCAATGGCCCTCTCGGCGACTTGAAAACAAAATGTGATTAATTGTTGAGGATTTGAGTGAGACAGAACTATTTATATCTCGGTTATTCTTTTCTAGATAAGCCCTTCAAAGATTTTTCTTACATCCACAGAAATTTTTTTAGTTTCAAAGTGAATTGATCTGTGTTGATTCTTCGGTTGATTGCTTATTATCTTGTCCTCCGATAGACCGCTTTAATCTCCTACCCCTTGGTACATAGAAAGTGAAATATATATTTTGACAAGATATTTGACATATAAAATGATCTTTAGAGACAATAATTTTAGAAAAAGATTTTTTGAGAAAAGTCACTGCAACCTGACATGTCATGTGAAGCTTAGAAGAACACATTAGGCTTTTGACGTATATTCCTTGGTGTGTCGTGGTTGTCTTAGATTCTTGATTAGGTTGAGAATCTTCAATGCTACTTTTAGACTTATAACAATGCTTGGTAAAATTTTGAGGGCAATCTCAAATTTTTTGTCCCAGTTAAATATCGTAAGGAATCGATAGCTTGTCAAAAGAACTATGTGAATTTTTGAGATCATCTCAAAAATTCTGTTCTAGTTGAATGTTCTAACACACTTTAAACTCTGATTTGCCGAAGATGGACCTTTTTGTTTAGAATTTTGAGCTCCTCTCAAAAATTTTGTACTACTTTCCTTTATGGGAGTATGACTGAGCTATTGTGGCGCCAACGTATCTCGTTGAGGCAAGAATTAGAGAAAATACAAATTTAAATAAGAAAATGACCGAGGACGATATAGGCCACCTACGTATCTCATTCTTAAGAATTCAAGTCAAACGTAGTTTTATTACATGGGAAAAATAATTTTAAAAATGAATGTAGAAACAAAATAATGCAATTACAAAGGAGAAAAAGTAAAGGAAAATTCTAAATCTTCAAATGTAATATTTTGTGACAACATCTGAATTAATTGGTCTTGGCCACTCTTGACCATCTATCTTTGACAAAATTAATGATCCTCCTTATAGAACTTTTCGAACCATGTATGACCTTTGCCAATTAGGTGGAAACTTCCCTTTGTATTCATCCTGATTGGGAAAGATACATTTGAGAATTAATTGTCGGACCTTGAACATTCAAGGTCTTACTCTCTTATTGAAAGCATGAATCTTTCTCTGTTGATATAACTGACCATGGAAATGGCAATCATCCTCTTTTCATCGATTATATCCAAATGTTCAATTTGATTATGAACCCAGTCTGCATCACTCAACCCGGCTTCTTAAATAATTCTCCATGATGGTATTTCTACTTCAACAGGTATCACCGCTTCTGTTCCATACACCAGTAATTACGGAGTTGCTCCAATTGATGTTCTGACAGTCGTGCGATAAACTAACAGGGCGTAAGGTAGCATTTTATGCCATCCTTGATTCCTGTCAATCATTTTCCTTAAGATCTTCTTAATATTCTTTTTGGCAGCTTCAACAGCTTTAGTCATTTGAGGCCAATATGCTATTGAGTTTCGGTGGGTAATTTTGAATTTCTCACATATCTCCTTTATCAAATTACTGTTGAGATTCACTCCATTATCAGTGATGATAGAATCTGGTGTCCCAAATTGACATATCAAGTTGTTGTGCACAACATCGGCTACCACCTTCTTTGTCATGAACTTGTAGAAGACCGCCTCTACCCATTTAGTAATCAATTTCAACCAAAATCAATATGTGACCATTAGAGGTTGCTGGCTCTATCGGGTCAGTGACAACCATTCCCCAAGCTACAAATGGATAGGGAGAACTCATAGTTTTGAGTTCGTGAGGAGGGACATGAATCAATTCACCATGTATCTGACACTGATGGTATTTTTGCATAAACTTGCAATACTCATGTTCCATAGTCATCCAAAAATAACCAACTCGAAGGATTTTCCTTGCTAAAGTTAGTCCATTCATATGAGAACCGCAAACCCCAGTATGCATCTGTTCAACAAGCTTCATGTCTTCTGTGGTATCAATACATCTAAGTAGACCTAGGTCTGGAGTCCTCTTGTAAAGGTTTTCCCCATTTGGAAAGAAGTTATTGGCTTTCTGACAGATAGCTCCCTTATGATCGGAAGAAGCATTTTCAGGATAAGTTTCGGTCTCCAAATACTTCTTTATATCAAAATACCAAGGCTTTCCTTCTGGTTCTGCCTTAATATGCAAACAATAGGTCAGTTGCTCTTTCAAATCTATCTCTAAAGGATGAATATACATCATGTATGGATGTTGGATCATAGAGGAAATGGTGGCAAAGGCATCGACGAACTCATTTTGTACCCTTGGTGTGTTCTTGAACTCGATCTTTTGAAATCTTTTACATAGCCTCTGTACCATTTGCACATATGGTATGATCTTCGGGTTCTTTACAGCCAATTCTTCTTGAACCTGATGAATCAGCAAATTTAAATCTCCAATAACCAGCAACTCTTGAATATTTATGTCTATAGCCATCCTCAAGCCCAATATGCAAGATTCATACTCAGCCATGTTGTTAATATAACAAAATTGAAGTTTTGCAGCCATAGGATGATGTTGACCAAATTTTGATACCAAGACCACTCCAATACTGCTACCTTGGCAATTCACGGCTCCATCAAAGAACATTCGCCAACTAGAGTATGCCTCCAAGATGTATCCTCCTGCAAATGATATCTCTTCATCGGAAAAGTAGGTTTTGAGTGGTTCATAATCAATATCCATGGAATTTTCTGTAAGATGGTAAGCTAAAGCTTGTCCATTGAATGCTTTCTGAGTCACATACACGATGTTGAACTTGCTCAACAACATTTGCCACATCGCTAACCTCCCTGTCGGCATTGCTTTCTAAAAGATATACCTCAATGGATCCATCTTCAAAATGAGATATGTAGTATATGAAGACAGATAGTGCCTCAACATTTGAGTAACCCAAGTCAAAGCACAACAAGTCTTCTCCAAATAAGTATATTGAGCCTCATACTGAGTGAACTTCTTGCTCAAATAGTAGATTGCTCATGTTTCATCCCAGTTTCATCATGTTGGCCAAGCACACATCCAAATACATTATCACAGACAGACAAATACAGTAATAGTGGACTTTCTTCCCATGGAGGTATTAGTACCGGTGGATTGGACAAATAGATTTTGATGGTATCGAAAGCAGTTTGGCATTCCTCATTCCAATTCATCATTGTATCCCTTTTCAACATCCTAAAGATAGGTTCACAAATCAATGTAGATTGGGCTATGAACTAATTGGTATAGTTCAATCTGCCAAAGAAACTTATGACTTCTTTCTTCGTCTTTGGAAGAGGCAGATCTTAAATTATTTTGATCTTAAAAGGGTCAAGCTCAATACCTCTTCGACTAACTATGAATGCCAATAACTTACCAGCAGGCACTCTAAAAGCGCATTTGGCAGGATTCAACTTCAGGCTATATCAGTGTAGACGGTCAAAGAACTTCTTCAAACGAATCAGATATTCCAAAATCTCACAGGACTTGATGATGACATCATCCACATACACCTCAATCTCTTTATAAATCATATGATAAAAAAGAGTTGTCATAGCTCTCATATAAGAAGTTGTAGCATTTTTGAGACCAAATGGCATCACTAGGTAATGGTATACGCCCCAAGGTGTAAAAAAAGCTGTCTTTTCTGTGTTGCTTCATCCATTGAAATCTGGTGATATCCTGCGAAGCAATCCACGAATAACCACATCTCATGCTTGGCACAATTGTCAATAAGAATGTGGATGTTCGGCAATGGAAATTCATCCTTAGGGCTGGCTTTGCTGAGATCTCTATAATCAACACAGATCTTGATCTTTCCGTCTTTCTTAGGCACCAGAACAATATTGTCAAGCCAAGTGGGATATTGAATTATTTCTACCACCTTCGATTATATCTGTTTGGTAACCTCTTCCTTGATTTTCAAACTCAGGTCTAGCTTGAACTTCCGAGTCCTTTACTTCACCGGACTGAATTCTGGGTTGATCAGCAATCTGTGAGAGACAATAAATGTGCTCAAACCTGGCATTTCCTCATAGCACCAAGAAAACACGTCCATGTATTCTTTGAGCAAGCTAGTAAGTTTTCCTTTCTGTGGATCGGTCACATGTACACTGATTCTGGTTTCCTTGACACATTCTTCATCTCCCAGAGTCACTGTCTTAGTTTTATCTAGATTAGGCTTATCCCGATTCTTAAATTGTCTCAATTCCTTAGAAAGATGTTCAAGTACCACAGTTCTTTCATCGTATTCCTCAAACTCATTGTCATCTTCTTCATTCTGTTCATTCAGCTTTTGACATGACATGAAACTGGCATGTTTAAAATTATTTATACTGAAATCATGAACAAACGTAGTTAGATAGAAAGTAATTAAAATGATAAGATAAATAGTAAGCATAGTTTTAAAATAGATGGAGGCTTTCATTTAAAGGAAAAATGCAAACTTTGGCCATGACCATGGGTTAATCTTCCTTTTGAGACATCAAGAGAGAAATTACAAAGAAACCAAGTGGGAGTAAAAACATCAAAGTAAAATGTGGGTCACCAGCTTCCGCCGAACTGTCACCTATATTTTCTTAAAAATAGATAACTTATCAATTCTTCATCTACCAAAAGAAGTGGGGAATCATTAGCGGGCTGGATGCCTCTTCCAACTCTCGCTAATCCAGCTTTCATCCAGAATGCTTGATGTCCTGGCCGTATCATCATCATAAACTACATCAATTTCTTGAAATAGATCCCAGATACCTCCCCCAAGACCATCACCACCGATACATTCTCGTACTGAGAAGGACTGATATAGGTGCGATATTGGCTGGACCAGAGTTCGATCATCCTTCTGATTCTGCATCTCCCATTCATCTTATTCCAAGATAGTGTATCCCAAGCTGAATCTTGACTGCTTTACTAGCAATGGGATAGGCTTGGTAATACCTTGCAAGTGCTTCCCTAGCCCAAAACTAGGTTCAAACCTATTTCTCAACATAACCATGCCTATCACCTTGTAGACAATGAGCATAGGAGTTCCAGGCATCCAACCATCTTAAGTAGCATTCACTAGCTCAACTGTGAAGAAATCAGTGCCTCTGGTGACATTATCAACGATGGGTGCATACACATTTGAATGGCTTCCCTCGCTATAAATAGCCACTTCGCATTCATCCGAAATAAATTTTATCATTTGGTGAAGGGTAGAATGCATCAGTCCAACCATATGAATCCACGGTCTCCCTAGCAACATGTTGTAGCTAGTAGTGATGTCCATTACTTGAAATTTAATGACAAATTCAGTGGGTCCCATATGAATTCCCAGATTTACCGCTCCCAGTGTATCTCTTCGGCCACCATCAAATGCTCTTACATTAACCTCGCTCTGCTGGATTTTTCCCACATCGAAGTTCGGTTACTTTAAAGTGGACAAGGGCAGATATTCAATCCAGATCTATCATCGATCAAAACATGATTCTAATCATATCTCGACACTTAATAGTAAAATGAAGTGCCTTATTGTGCATCGCTCCCTCGAATGGTAGCTCTTCATCGCTAATACTAATACGTTATCCTCGGGTGACTCGGCTTATCATAGCTGCGAAGTTATCACTGTCTATCCTTAAAGGCACGTAAGTATCCTCCAACACTCTCATTAAGGCCTTCCTATGACATTGTAAATTCATCAGCAAAGCCCATACAAAAATCTGGGCAGGTATCTTCTCCAAGTGTTTCACGATAGAGTATTTCTGAGGTCGCATTCTTCCCAGAATTCATCTGCCTTGGCTTCACTTATTGTCCTTTGGTCTTTTTTAGCCGCTCCATGAATTGGCCTTTTTGTATCAGTAGTTTTAATCACCATCTTCTTAGTGGGGACTCCTCTCGGTGCCACCACAACCACCTCAAGAGGTGTCGGAATCATAATTTTTGATTTCTCAATGATACTCGAAGCAACTACACTCTTTTCTAGGCTAAAGGCATTTTCCGAAACTATATTCCAATTTTCCTCTTTCTCGATTATTTTAGTAATGTTCTTTTTATGATCAGGCAAAGGATTGTTGTTGACATTAGGAGCGACGATATGGAGAACAACCATGTCGGGATCAATTAAGTCCTGAATCTTATGCTTCAAATTAATACAATCCCTAGTGTCACGTCCAACACTATTAGAATGATAAGCACAAGTCTGATCACTTCTGAAGAAATGAGAACTGGCATCCACGGATCTTGGCGAGGCAAGCTGGATCAACCCTGCAGCTGGCAATCTTTCAAATAGTATCTTATGGCTTTCGGAAAGTAGAGTGAACACCCCAGGAGGTCTTTTATCTGAGCTTGGACGAGGAGAGTTGTAGTTATTTTATGGAGGTGGGGGTACTCGACAGTAATTTGTACGATTTCAGTGAAGAGGTATGGGGGTCTGAAATCTTGGATATGGTGGTGTTTGGTAATTTGGTGGTGGGTTTTGGAGGTTTGGTATTGAATAACTGGTAGAGGAAGTTTGATAAATTGGTTGGATATTGGAGCAACTTGGCAGTGGAGATTGGTAGTTTGGAATGATAGTTGAGTATTATGGGGAGTGATAATGAGGAGGAGGGGTTTGGTAGTTTGTGGGTGGATTTTGATATCCTAGTTGAGCATGAAAGATGGGGAATGAACTTGAAGTAGGTTTAAAAGGGTTTTTAGGGGGTGTGGAGAAGTAGGTTGAAAAGGGTTTTTAGGGGGTGTGGACTTTTCAGGGTGGCTACTAGGGGTTTTCCTCTTGTTTTGTATGCTGGAGATAGCTGACACATCTTCCTTCCTCTTCCTCAACATTCCTAACGATCCAACTAATTAGTTATGTGGGTGATCTTCCCCGTCTTGAGTCCGTCTTTAATATTTTCATGGATCTTGGCTATATCTGTGAACTTCGCTCCAACAAGTAACATCATTCTCTCGTAAAACTCAAGCTCTTGGGAGTGCACAAACACCTCGATAAGCTCCTTTTCAGACATAGGAGGATGCACCTGGCACCATATCTATAAGGGTATTCCTGATAACTCTCAGTTGACTTCTACTTTATCTTTTCCAATAAATAGTGGTATGGCACATTCTCAACATTATAAGCTAAACTCTCGACAAAATCTTTGGCTATAGCACTCCAACTAGTCCATTGGTTCATTTCTTGGGAGGTGAACCATTCCAAGGCCTCCCCACTCAGGCACCGACTGAATAGTCACATCAATAATGCCTCATTCTTCCCAACACCTACAAGCTGATCGTAGTACGCCCTCAGATGGGCCAGAGGATTCCCATTTCCGTCGAAAGTCTCAAACTTCGGTATTTTGAACCCTTTGGGATGTTCAGATCAGGGTGAATGAATAAATCCTCATACTTCAGCCTTGCAACATCTAGTGTGTACTAAAACTCCTTCATGGATTTTGCAATTTCTTCCTTTATATCAAGCTTGGCCATCTCCTCAATGGCCTTCCATTCTTTCTCTTTCTCCTTGTAATAGTCGATCTCGGAGTAAGTGGTATGAGGAACTAGTGGTTTAGCAAGGACTGGGATATGGAAAGGGACTTTGGGAAGTGCGATTTGAGCAGTAGGTAGGTTGTACTGGTGGGGAGTTTAGTTTTCTAGAGGGATTATCTAGGGGTGAGTAGTGTGAGGAGTTCGGGAGGAACTAAAGACTTGGGCATTGTTAATATTTTGGTTTTGGAGAGGGGTGATGCTTTGGGAAGGAGATTGGAATGTCCTGTGTTGGGGGTACTTAAGTCGATGATAGAAGAGGCTTGAGTAGGGGTAATTGGTGGATTTGTTGAGATAGGGATAGGCTGGTAAACTAGATTCGGAGAAGGAAAATGGAATGGAGGCCTCCCGTCGCCTGGACCGGAAAGATTAGCAGTGATAGCCAAATTTGCTAACTCTTGAGTCTTCTTCATTTCAATATTCATCTCGATAATCTATTGCATCAGTTGCAATCAACTTGTTCTGTTCTGCGGTGATGGGATCTGTTATGGTGATCTCAGTCAGGCTTGCATCATCATTGTTATCTGTCATTTTTCCTTTCAGCTGGTTTTGATCAGGGGAGGGATCTTTGTGGGCTTTTGATCTAGTAAAGGTCGGATGGTCGGCCAGCTTTATCAACACAGATCAATTTTAAATCACTGTAATAAAAATTACTCAAAGGCAAGTATGTTAGTTCCCTTAGATTAGCAGGTCACGCAAGATAGCACATACAAATCAATAAGCACACAATTGTTGTTATATTCGAAAGTAAACTAGCCCATGGGTACAAGAGATATGTTAAACAGGCAGGGCTTTACCTATATGATTTCAGGAATAGTGGATCAGAAAGGTTGATTTGTGATGAGTCGGGTCTTCTTGCATCGTTGATAATGTAGACAGGGGAAAAATAAGCTTTTCAAAGATAGGGGCCGAGCCTAAGAGGCTGGCTATGTATCTCACAAAAGAGAAATCAGGCCCTAGTAGTTCGAGAATACAAGAAAAAGCTTAGTTCAGATATATCCCATTACACGGAAATTGAAAATACAGGATAAAAATATTGCTATGAAACATAAAATGCCTTTATTGTGACTTCTTTTGCTAATTTGTTGATCTCTTTCTTCACACTTGATTTTGAATCACTCCATTGGTGGGATGTTGGCCTTATCTCCCTAAGCTCTTTGCTCAGCCCTGGAAGGGCACGATGAAGACTCTCTTGCTCTAGCCTGGCTATCTCCTCCAAGGTGGCCTTGAGTTCCATGTCTACTTCTGTGTTTCAAGCTATTATATTTTGAAGATATTCTTACAGAATAGATGAATATTCTTTAAATATTTGATTTGTCTTACTCAGACTCGCTCTTTTGTCCTTGGTATTTTTCATTTCCTCATCAGCTTTAGCTACTTTGACCAATATCTTCTTGGTGGCCTGGTCCACTCCTCCCACTTCTGGAACCTCGAGTGACCTGGCCTAGCATCTTTGTCAATGTGCCTTCAGCTTTATTAGCATCTTGGTCTTTCTCCATCCTAACTGCAAATCCAACCTTTCCTGAGACGAAGAGTGAAAGTTTAAAAGTAGGTTAAGGAATTCAGACTTTGTTGTGAAACTTGAGACTCGAAGAATTATTTAGTCGCATTTTTTATAGTGATTGAGATTTGTGCTTAGGTGGATCTAGAAAAATTTGAAAAGGAATGGGCTAGAATTTACTCAAAGAAAACAACATAATCACACAAACAATTATAGGAAACAACATAGAAATACTTATTGCGCGCCCTAAACAAATATGTGACCCTTTTGAGCCAAGGGTTGGCCTATCAATTTGAAGGATGCATCATGTTGTTTTAAATATTTCATTGTTCCCCAAAATTAAATTCCATAAATAGATAAATTTCAATACAAAGCAACATAATAGGGGATACATTTTTAAGGAAAGGGGTAAAAATACTAATACAAAAGGAAAAAGCTCCCACGCAGGGGATAAACTAACTAGAAGAAGGTCCTACTTTTCTCTGGGCTTTCTCCACCTCTCTTTGGATGTGGTGTCGATGCAGCACCAATAACGGCTCAGCTAGCAATTCATGTCCGGATGTTAGTATTTGTTGAAGAGTGGTGATTTGCCTCTGCAAGTTTTGATCCAATTGAACCAAACAGGTTCTTGCATCAACCAGCTCCTGTGTTCTGAAGGTTAAAACTCTGTGAAGCTCAAGCGTTCTTTGCAAGTACTCTTGTTCTCTTTGCTAAAACTCCCGCTCCCTAGCATCCCATTGCTGCTGAAAAAGTTTGTTCTGAACTTGGATTCTCGCTTCTAAATCTTCCCCTCTTGGATCGCGATGGGGTCCAAGGATGATTTCATTTTTTAAATCATGCTTTAACCATTCTTTGTACCCTTACTCATAGCTCGCGTCATACCTGTCTTCGTTGATGCTTTCTTTTTCCAAGTAGACACACGTGGACCATTCTGTGAAAATATCATTTGCAGAGGGCATTACCTTTTCAAGATTCTCGTAATCAATAACAAATTGTCTGGTGTCCCCTGTCTTATGATCCACTTGTTTTCTCCCAAACTGTCTCATTACTCGATTTGGGGAGTAAGGTCCCGTGCCCCGAATATCCATAAAGACTAGGAAAGGAAACTGTCTCCCTTGTATTGCTATCCTTTCGAGCATAAAGTTATCGAATATCCATGAGATATTATCCTCTCTCAGATCATAGAGGACTTGGGCCCATCCTTCTTTCGACCTCCTCATTTTGAAGTTCTGAATAGATAATAGGAGTTTATGGTGGGCTAATACATTTCTCCCATTTTGCGGACTCAACTCTTGTTCCATTTTGCAACCTTTGTAGCTAGGTGCAGAGACATCTTCCATTGAAGTAGTAAATTGCATCCTTGAAAGAACCTAACTTGTTCTTACATAACCCAAGAGATCGATAAATGTCGGCTACGATGACTGGTGTCAAATCGCAATACTTCTTTTGGCCGTCCTTACCAAGGCCATAGAAAATGGAATGAGTGACCATGATGACTCTCGAATCTATTAAGTTTGTCTCATCTTCCGAGAATACCACGGTCCGTAAGAGGCATATGGCAAAAGCTAAGTCTTGAATGTTGATCCAAGGGGCATAATCATGAAATTCATTGGGGAATTTCTCGAAATAGCTTCTATACCCCCAACGTTCAAAGAACTCCAAGAATTGGATTTTCTGGGTATCTAACCAATCGGCTTGTACTAGGAAAAGCATCTCTTTCATCATCTAGCTTGTCGGTCTACTTGGTACCAAAATACTATGGTCAGGGCATTCCCTCCTTTTTTGATGCAACCCCTTAGACTCTAAACAATCCTGAATCTCTTCTATCGTTGGTGTCAATTTAACATCCCCAAACCGGAATACCATACACTCGTCGTCCCAAAATCGGATATTGACCTTGATAATTGCAGGGTGTGCCGAGAGGTCAATTAGTGAAGGTAAATGCCCTAACTGCTTGGTAACTTGACTTTACACATGTTCATTAAGGTTGCTCCACTAGATGCAGAGAAGATTCGGAGTATTGGTAACTATCGAATTCTGGGAATTGATTAGCCATCTACAACAAACAAGTGTATTAGAAAATCGCCCAAGCCCGTGAACAATGACTTATTTAAATGAAAAATACATCCTTCAAATTAAACAAGCAAAATGATCGTCCATTTGGGCCTGAGGCCACTTTGGACTCAAGATGGGCTAGTAATGGACCCATACCCCTTGGATATTGGGTCAACCTAGGTTAATACACTTACAGGGGTTTGGCTCAGCTCTAACTTAGGTGGTTAAGAGTGGGTTTATTTTGACTGTGGAAAGGGTGACCTAGGAGGACAACCTGGGCTGGGGAAGATAACGACTGTCAACCCCGTAGGATCAACTCATTTCTTTAGGGTACCTCGATGAAAATTTTGGATTAAACTATTGCGACCCGCATAACTGTCATTCGGTGAAAAATAAAAAAAATGTCAAGTGGCAGAAGATGCTATGCTTGAATGGCAATTATAATAATCGAATTTAAATAAATAAACACAAATAGAAAAATAAAGGTAATTACTAATTATTACAACCCGAATGAATAGTTAGTCAAACCTAATCTATGGGTTAGAACATAATTTAATTCCCCAACAGAGTCTCCATTTCTGTTAATTTGAAAAAATGACTTTGGTTTTCAAATATCCGATTTAATACTCAATCAATTTAAGTATAAATCAAATCCCCAAAATTAAAAAAGCCGCCACTTAATTTTAAGAAAAATTAAGAAACCTAATTCAAATTTTAAAACCTAACAGAAGAGTTTTAAAATTTTCAAGAGACGGATATGGCTTCAATTTCCATTTTGAGAAGAAATTAATCACTCAAAATGACCGCTAACTTGTGGTTTACCAACGATTAAAAAGTCTGACTAACTTTTAAAGATTGATTAAGTTTGAATAAGTGACTAACTTTGAAAAATTGACTAAGTTTGAAAAAGTGACTAAATTTGAAAAATTAACTAAGTTTGAAAAATTGACTAGGTTAGAAAAATTGACTAGGTTTGCAAATTTGACTAAGTTTGACAAAATTGACCAAATTCTGAAAGAGTTGACTAGGTTTGAAAATTAACTAACACTTTGGACCAAAAATTTACCAAAATAAATTGTATAAATAATTCCAACACTAAGAAAATCACTAATAATAAAAATTAACATAAATGGAGGCAATATTGGGGGAAACAATTAGATTAATAACAAATAATAATACAAATAAATGTTAGAGTTAGTAAACAAAATAACAATATCACTCAAAATATACAACAACAACAACAACAACATATCCAGTGTAATCCCACAAGTGGAGTCTGGGGAGGGTAGATTGTACGCAGACCTTACCACTACCTCATAAAAAAAATTGGGCTTTGCAGGTCTAATTCATCAACCTGTCCTAATTACTAAGTTTTAGGCCTACCAGGCCCATCAGAATTTTCCCAGTTGCTGCTCCTTGGGCTTGGCCCATTTCCCTGTGGTACACACTTAATATATAAACTGTGTATATCAGTGTACAAACTGACTTTAGCTTCCAAAAACCTGCATATCATTTTGGCCCAGCTGTTGCCTACCTACTGAAGCGGGCTTTTGCCCTATTTCCTTGTTGTGTACATTGTATATCAGTGTACATACACTAATTTTATGCCTCCAAGACCTGTATTTCAGCTTCCTTTCTTGTATATTGGGCTGACTCAAAGAGGGATTTTCGGCCTCATACCCAACGAAATGCATTCAAGAGGAAAGGAGCCCACTTGGGACTCCAACATGATTTCACATGCAGCAAAAAAAAAGGAAAAGAAAAGATTAACATTCATACCAATACATTAAACCAAAATATGCATAAAAACATTTCATGAATTTTTCAAAACTACTAGATTCCAAAGAACCTAAATAGTTGAAAGGAAATATGAAAAACAAGGCACTATAAAATAGGATAGCAAGCACTAAGTTTTTGAATAAATCTGGACAGCAAGGAACTAAACCAAATAATTGATTTAATCAGCAAAATATAATAAATTATAGAATAAACAAAGTAGCACACCACAATCAAACATTTCTGGAAACATGCTACGGAATATGTAAACTAAAAATTAACAAATAAATTGTAAATATAAGTTAGTTGTCAGTCGTATACTAACATGGAATCTTAGAAGAAAGGTAAACGAAACAATGAACAATGACTGCAGAAAAAATAATTTGCCTAAGTTCATAACAAATGCAGCAATATACTTTAAACAAATTTACACCCATTTAGTCAAGCTAAACAAAGATAAGCTAGACTCAGGCGTACTATGACGAATGAAAAAACACCAAGACCGAGACAAACACTCCACAGTCAATAATTTAGACATGACTCATGATAGAACAAAATACACAATATGCTATTGAAACCAAAACAACTAAAGAAAAAGGTAGTAGCATATATTTAAGAAACAAAAATCATTTCAACCAAAACTTTGGTTCTTGGTAAACATAAAACACGATGATGGCATACTTGAATAATGTACAATACTCAAAAAATACATTTTGATCCGAATCAGAAAGCAAACAATAGGAGACTCTGGTTCCCAAAAGAAATGCAACCTAACGAGCAGACCGATAGAAGCAAAGGGGGAATTGATATGCTTTAAAAAGAGAAAAAAACTGAAGTAGGGGTGTGGGGGATAGGAATGGGAAGAAATTTTCAAACAATAAGAGAAAGGGACCGTTCATGTTTAGAAAAAGCAACAAAGGATATCTCCAACAATAGACACTAGAGCCTAGCAAATTAGTCTTTTTACTCGCTAAATTCGACTAACACCTAGGTAGCTATGAAATAGAAGCACAACAGCTGTGCGAAGCAACAGAACAGGAACAAATCATTCACTGAACAAGAAGCAGCAGCTACCTCAATCATGAAATGCTAAATAGAGATAACAAAAATGGAGACGAATTAGTAGATGCTCATAGTTCGAAGTTGTTTTCAGCAAAATCAAAACTTCCATCGAAGCACTAGTTTTTGAATCATAAAGCAGTAGAGATGCACTACTTTGAAACATTGAAATCAACTACAACTTAAAACGATCAATAACACCAACCCGTAGCGTAGTCTTGTTTTAACAAAACATCTTCAGTTAAAATTAGTTAAGTGCAAACATAGCTTCCACATTCATATTCAGATGCAAGATATGAAAGAAAAAAGAAAGATTAAGGTACTACCTTTATTGGAGCAACAAACTGAGATGACGAACTTGACGAAGCCTCTCCACCACCACTGTCTTCCTCGACTAAGAATCTTCAATTTTGAGACCTTCAAAACCAAATAAGTTTCTAGGAAATCAGTTTGAGGGTCTATGAACTATATCGATCTTTGGAAACCAAGAATGGCTATGGAAAATCGAGTAAGTTTTTTCTAGGTTTCAATTTAAGAACGACTCTCCCCTGATGTTGAGGAATGGGTCAAATTTATAGAGGATTTTAGTTCAACAAAGAGAGGGAAAATGCAAGGTCAAAATGGGGAAATTAAGGTCTATTTAGGGTTTTCTTAAAATTCAAATCCCTCGAAAAAGGATAAGGGTATCCAAAATTTGCAAAATCCTCAACGGATTGAGGATCTCGACTGTCGATTCAAAAAGGAGCAAACACGATTGAGACACGTAGGGGAATCTCTCCAACGGGTTGTACGGGGAAACAAGGATGAGCCACGTAAGGTACAAATTGGAGGAGGGAATCATTGAGGGATTTGGATTTCTTTGTTGGCTTCGCTGGTTTGGTTCGTTGAAGAAAAAAAAGGAAAAGGGAGAGAATGTGCGTTGTTGCATGAAGAAGAATGGGAGGAAAAGAGAAATAAGGGGGTTGGGGGCGCGTGAGGCCATATTGGGTGTATAAATGTATGCATATGTAAAATGTAGGTTGAAAAAATTGGGGAAATTGGGCCAGGTTTGGACTTGTTTTGGGCTAAATCTGGTTATAAATTAAATTTGGTGCAAGAGAAAGCTGAAAATTTTGGTTCAAGGGTAGGAGTTCTGATTTAAAACTTGGCGAATTAGATTACAATTTTGAACAATTAAAAGTAATTAAATTGAATTCGATTGACTAATTTGACCGCAAGACGAATTAATACAAATTAATTTAAGAGCTTTTAATATGATCATTGACCCATCTTGTATCACTCCTATTGAGGATGTAAAAGTTACAGAGGATCTTACTTATGAAGAGGTACCTGTTGCTATTCTAGACCGTCAAGTTAAGATGTTAAGGAACAAA
>JAABOM020000101.1:11467442-11478034 GCA_011800125.2 Solanum clarkiae
GGGTTTTGTTACCTCTCCAACTATCTCTCCATTAGGTAGGATTTTTGTAGCCCAAGCACTTATTTGTTGAGGAGAAATTGATCCAATTCGGAGTTGTTGATGTTTATATCGATCAATGATAGAAGAAAAATTATTATTCATTCCGATTAAGCTTCCTTCATATTAATGTGGAAGTTCTTCTCAGATACAAGGAAATGATTCAGTTCCAGAGCTAAAAATCGTAGTTCTCGAACAAGCAATCGAAAAGATTCTGGACCATCTTCTGGATTAGGTATTGTTCCCCCAATGATCGTAGTACCAAGTATTTCCTACCGAGCTCTAATATGATCCGATTTATAAGTACACATCTCTTGTAAAATATGAGCAACCCCAAACCCTTCTAGAAACCACACCTCCATTTCTCCTACCCGCTGTCCCCCCTGTTTGGCTCTTCATCTAAAGGGTTGTTGTGTAACAAGCGCATAATGTCCACTGGAACGCCCATGGATTTTATCATCAACTTGATGATTTATTTCAAGATATGAGGCTTTCCTATTATAACGGGTTGTTCAAAAGGATTCCCCGTCCTTCCATCAAATATTCTGCTTTTCCCTGGATATTCGGGTTCAAATACTCTTGGATTCGTTGTTTGCTTACTGGCTTCATATAATTCAGAAAACACTAGTTTTCTCGAAGCTTCTTGTTCATATATCTCATCAAAAGGTGCTATTCGATAATGTCTGTCTAGCAGACTCCCTGCTAACCCTAGTGAACATTCAAATATCTGTCCGACATTCATTCGTGAAGGTACTCCTAATGGGTTAAAGACCATATCAACGGATCTTCCATCTTGTAAATAAGGCATATCTTGTCTAGGAAAAATTTTGGAAATGATACACATGACCCCTCCCTTTTTCCCAGGAATGACTCTATAAGGTGGAAAGGGGATTCTAACGCAAGTTTACTGTTAAATCATGCTACCAACAGTTGAAGACCAAATGTTGTACAGAGGTGGCCTTGATAATGTATCTGGAGAACTAGGGCTCCACTAAAGTTAAATGGTTAACCTGGTTGGTGGCCAAAGAAATGCTCTGAACACATGAAAACCTTCAAAAAAAAATGGGGGGAATAAATATAAGCAGTAGATGCTGCCTGTGTTAAAAGGATAATGAAGATTTTATGTCTTCATTCATCATTCACCTTGTACATCTAGAACTCTGCTCTTAATTCTAGGAGCCAACGGACCATGCAGACAATAAGAAAAAGAAGCTTTTATGGTGCGTGCATCTAAAACAAAGAGCAAAGACAAAGAGATTGTGTTTCCTAAGAGATGGAACACCATCCCTGCAGTGATTTGGTGGATCTTCCAGAGGGAGAGGAATGCAAGAACATTTTGGTGCAACATGGATATTGCTAACGATATAGATTCCATACTTGATTTTTTAAGAGCTTTATACAATCTGAAATGGTACTCCCTCATGTAAATATTTTACAGCACCAACTTGGTGCTAATTATTAATGAATTACACTTAACCAATCAAAAAGAAAAAAGTTGTGTATAAAAGAAAAGGCAAGATTCTAATAGTACTAGTTTTTTATTTTTTTAAAGGCAAGATTTCTACATGTTTAGACTTTAGAGTAATAGATGGTGCATACCTTAGAACTGGATGCAATCATGCCGACCATTCCAGGCATGGGCCTCATATTGACTCCACGATCATTATCAATGACCTGATTTTCATTAGATTTAATCAAAGCACTGAAAGATAGTGTGGGTTTATCAGAAAAGAAATCAAATGATAGGAGATTTACCTGAATTTGTCTGTTCTTGATCATTGACTTATTCGTCCTTTCACGACACATTTTCCTGTACTCCTCCATGTTACGAGTGTGAGGTGTCATATCAAACTTATGTTCAACCTTTCCTTCCATGGTAACTCTTCCTTCAGAAAAGACAATTTGTAGAAGAGAGGGTGAGACAATGAATAGGTTAAGCAAACTGAAACATGAGTTTACTGGCACGCTTTTCCAGTTGTAAAGTAAAAACAAAAACCAGCCAATTCCTCCATCCTATGATATTGATAATTTAAGGAAAGAAAAAAACCATCACCAAGGAAATAAAGTATATTGTGCAAAATATGATTGCACAGTTTTCAAATTGTTCCGATCATATTACAGGAACAAACTGAATCTATAGCCCAATAATTTGAGAGTTATTGAAGGTTGATTCTGATATGACATAAAGGAATCTAAACATTTAACATAAAATGTCTTAAAGCACTGGGTGGAGTAGCTCAGTAATTTTACAGTCCCCTCTGGATGCCTTCTTATATATGATGGGTTCTTTTGATAAGCCAACAAACAATAGAATCCAGATATCAGGTACCCAAACCAATTGCTCGCAAATAGATAACTAAAATCTCCAAATTGAACTTGATAGGACAGATGGAGGAGCCTAATCGAAGTACTCGTAATGGTCCTTCAGTTCACTGGGGATACAACACCGACAGCATACCCAATCTAATCCCATAACGTGGGAGTTCACTAGGGATACATAAACATTATAACATGTGGAAAAGAAAGGAAACAATCAACTTGATTTAACTCGCTTAGAAACAATACAAGTCACCCAGCTAAGAAAAAAGGGGGAATCTTCATTGAACTATCTCATGACTTGTAACATGTGAGTAATCTACCCAAGATACTTACCTTGACCAGTCTCTGAGAGCACACACATTGGAACAAAGTCTTGGAACATATTCAAGGAGTAACTTTTCGGCATATTCCCAACATCATTTCCACCCATCTCCATAGTGAACTGTATGTCATCAAGATGGCACAAGGGTAAAGAATGTTTGCATAGTGATAACTGTATATCATAAAGATGTCACAAGGGTAAAGAATATTTACTAACATTTCTCGTTTTCTCTTCTTTGTGTGTGTGTGTGTGTGTGTGTGGGTGGGTGGGTGGGCTTCAGGGCTGTTATGAAAAATGCATATAAGCAATGGGTGCACAGGCACCCACTGTCTGGAACTCAGACTACATACATGTAAAAGAGGTGATGATGTCAGTATCAGACTCTACATATGTACATAGATAATTTAAGCAACTATATATAGAAATATGTGTCTACATCAAAAGTGCCAACGACTGCCTCATTCTAGAACTCTATTTTACATATATTAAAAGGTACATTCACTAACTTTAAACCCTGATGTTCATCTCTGAGATGCAGGATCATGCTCCACACGAATTGGCACTATAACATACAAGTTTATTGCATAATTGTTAAACCTCTCTAACAACAATGAAGAAACAAAGATAACTGAAAGCACATGCATGAAGTTAGCCAAAACTCAATTCCAGATCAATGCATACATATCAGATAAACCCTCGAAAATATCATAATAGTTTCAGATGATTTTTGCACATCCCTACTGTTCTGTTTCAGAAAAATTAAGAAATTGATGTCCCCATTCTTAAGAAAAAATACTAATAACACATAAACAAATAGACAGGATCGATCATGGAAGCTGAATTTGTTTAGATTTTTGTTTGGTTGGAAGATTGCAGAAGAGATAAAAAAAGATTTACTTGTAGAGCAGAAGAATCGTCGGAACGAAGAGGGTCAACAGAGACAATAACTTTAGCGACATGCGGGGAATCTGAGGAGGAAGATGAAGCTGCGGCTTGAGACTGCCATGCTTTGGAGACAACTAAAGGACACTTCATTAACCACACTGATCTATCCCATTTTGTAGTATCCACTGTTATACTACTGTTGCTGTTGCTGTTTCCATGATCTTCCTCCATCTTCGTCGGCTATTTCGATCGGTTTTAATTTTTGCTCCTCCGGTTTCGACGGTGCCAATGTCTGAATTGGAGAAAGAGGAGGACTGAAGTGGACTGATATTGGAGCCGGCGCGGGTCGGATACTAGACCTTCACATGGATGGCATTTGGGGCTGGCCAAATTCTCAAAGCGAAAACTTAAGTTTATAGTCATTTAAAGCAAATATTTTATATATATATATATATAAGTAAAAAATTCATAAAAAAAATAGCTCATATTTTATTTACATAAAAAATAACCAAAAATCAGCGAAACTATACATGACTATATAATATAGTTTGTCAGAGTTATATAAAGTGTACACTACTATACAATGTATATTACTTGTCATGAGTTATACACTAAATATACATTATGATACACACATATACACCGACTATATATGTCTATATAACGATAGCTGAATGCTCAAAATTGTAACAAACAGCCAAAGTTCAGTCAAATGACAATTTTTCATAATTTAAAAATGTGGGCAATTTTTTGTGTAAATAATTTTTCTCAGTGACTTGTCAGTGTAATTATCCCTTTTTAATATACTTTTATATTTTAAAAAGGTATATCATCTTATTATTTTATTTTGAATACATGTTAATCAGATAAATATAATTTGATTTATATATTTACTTATATAGTACATTAAAAGCACAAAAAACCTTAAACATATTATTTGAATTTTTTGCCTTTTAATAAAAAACTTCAATTTAGACAAAATTATTTTGATCACCATTTCTCCCAATTATTTCACTATTATTTTAATTATTTAAATATTAACTATAATAAACATAATAAATAAAAATAGAGAAGATTTTTTTATTATAATAGAGTCAAAAAAACAAACTTGCAAAATAATAGGTAAAAACATTTTATCTTTAAATACATCCAAAAGAAGTAAGGCCAAAAATATGAGAAAAACATCACAAAAGTCTAAAAAGGGAAGCAAAAAATTTCTTTACTAATACTTGAATTCCTTAGTTTATGAGATACTACAAAATCAATCAATTATACTTTTTATTTTAAAAAAATTACAATTCTATTTAAGTTTTTTTTAAAAAGTCCAAAAAATAGGCTGCAAACGTAAAAAAAAAAATACAAAAATAGAAAAACAATTTCTTTCCACACTTGAATTTCTAATTTTATGGGATACTTTTAAATAAATTAATTAAACATTTTATTAAAAAAAATCTACAAATTCCATTTAGAAAAGTCCTAATATTTTACACTTTTCTAGGGGTTTTACAAAATCCGAGGAAAAATAGGCAACAAAACACCAACAAAGTACAAACAAAAAAGTTGAAAAAAGTTTTCTATTAACACTATAGACAGTGAAGCTTTGTTGATAAAATTCATATTAAATATCATCAAATTTTAAATTTTTGATGCACTGACCAAGTCATATTTTACAAGAGATGCTTACTTATAAATCGGATCATAATAGAGCTCGGCAGGAAATACTTGGTACTACGATCATTGGGGGAACAAGATATGTTGTTAAAAAGAATTTTGACGAATTCATTCTGCAACCTGGTTAATGAGGTTGAATCCAAATTCAAATTAAAATGATATGACTTAAACAAAGCCCAAATTACATTTAGGTCAGTCCAATAAGTCGACAAGATGAGTCCAATTCATACTCTTCAAGACCAAGGTCCAAATCTCTTAAAATACTTGGACCAAAGTACCCGTAAACCCCTAGCTCACACCTATATGAAGGAGTCTTCATAAGACCAAAGGACATACAGAAATACATAGAGAATCTTTGCTCTTCAGTGGTGATCTGCAAGTCTTCTGCTTACAAAGAAGTTTTCATCTCCAAGTGCTTCACCGCAAGTGCTTCATTGATTCAAGAACAAGGTAAAGTCTTGAGTTGAAAATCGTGAAGAGAAGAATCAGAGGATTATATCTTTTTAGATTTTATAAAGATAGTAACCTTCGCACAAAATTATTGAAATATAAACATCATTGTTTATCACTATTTTTCTTTCTTGATTGCTATTTTTACAAGAATGAAACTTAGTCACTTACAAATTAACACACCCGGTGGGACTAAATTTGCCCTTCATCTCTTTTCTCATAAATCAAATCTGCAAATTTGAAGCTATCAATGGTGGAAAATGAGTACTTCAATTCTTGTCTTCGAGTTTCATCAAGTCTACTCTCCGACAAGTCTTGAAGCAGGGGGCATTTGTAGACATCAAAAGTTTGTACGACTCTACAAGATGAGTCATATTTCAGTTAGGATTTCTTGGAGGCTACTCAACCCTAAACCCTTATTCATGCCTATATAAAAGGTATTATATTTACTTGAAAAGGCATCTCAAATATCCCCTAGATCTAAGGATATTCATAAAGAGATCAAAATAGGGCTCAAGGAGGTCAAAATCATCCTACGTTTGAGAAACATGCCACTAACAGCCCTCGAATCATGCAGAAATCTTATGAGAGAAGAATCAAGGGAGGAATAGATTTGTACTCACATTGTTTATGAATGAAATGTTTCTTCATATTTTATTTGTGATTGTAATTTATTCTCTATCACTTTAAAATTTGTTGTGAACGAACTGGCACGCCTAGTGGGACAATCTTACCCCTCATCTCTTCTCTTAAAAAAATATCCAAGAACTTTGAGATGTTTTCCGAAAAGGTCACCTCGAAATCTGCATCTGCAAAAGCCATTAGATTCGAATTCTCTATTATTGCAGAAAATTATCCTTGATGTTTCTGTTGGAAGTATGGGACACATCATGAGGAACCAAGCTAAACTACTAGGACAACAAGCCTCACAAATGCAATACGAATCTGCTTCTGTTTTGGTTCATCTCCAAAAATCGTTGAATCTCCCACAAAATCTGCAAAAGTAGGCAATGATATTATTTAAATGGTTGTGAGGGCTCTCGCTCAATTGAGCTTATCTACCTCCAAGAGGTCTTTTGCTTTCGTCGATAGTGATGTTTTGAACATTGAATCTGCTCCGTATAATATATCTGCATCTCATGTTTGGGAAAATAGATGTTATTTTCCATCATCTACAATGGTGATGAATACAATAGTGACTAATGCTTTGTCTGTAAAGGAACAACTTGCAAGTTTGACAAGAGCTATTGAAGGCTTGACCAGATATGTTCAAGATTAAGATGCTTAAATTGTTAAGTTAACGGATAGGATGGAAGGCATGATCAATAAAGAATCCAGTCATGCACCTAAAAAGCGTCCGCAAGTACAAGAGATAGTAGATCTTCTCGCAAAACAAGTGGCCCATGCTAAGGAGATCCATGTTTACTCTGAAGGAACTATTCCGATTGACCAAAGCAAGGAGTTTATCATGGGGACCATTAAGGACAAGTATGAGGTTGCCATAAAATCTTCTCTCACGTATGCAAACCTTACTCTGCAAGGATTGATAACTTGAAGATGCGTACTGGTTATCAACCCCCAAAATTGCAGCAATTTGATGGTAAAGGAAGTCCGAAACAACATGTGGCACACTTTGTTGAAACATACAATACTACTAAGGCATATAAGGATTACCTCGTTAAACAATTTGTTTGTTCTCTTCAGGGAAATGCTTTCGATTGGTACATAGACCTTGAGCCTGGTTCCATTGAAAGTTGAAAACAAACTATTCAAGAATTTCTCAACGGCTTCTATAGCACAAGGCGTACTGTAAGCATGATGAAACTTATGAACACAAGTCAACAAAATTAAGAACCAGTTTTTTAGTTTATCAATCAACTGAAGTCTAAACTGTAAAGATAAACTCAGTGAAACTTCAGGTATAGAGATGTGCATACAAGGAATGCATTGGGGTCTTCACTATATTTTGCAAGGAATAAAGCTTAGGACTTTTGAAGAATTGGCTACCCGCGCTCATGATATGGAGCTAAGCATGGCATCAGTCAGAACCGAAAGGTCGTCCATTGAAGAACTCTGCAAAGGAAAAAAAAAAGCAAGAGTGCAAGAAAGTGGGAAGATACTTGCCTAAGGCTGAAAATAAAGAGTCCATGAACGTCAACACTTCTCCCATGAAGTTCACCACAAAGCTAAGCAATAAGCAGAGCGTAAGGACGACCTCTTTGGAAGATAAGACAAATAAAGACTGACCTTAAAGGAAATGCAACAGAAGAGTTATCCATTTCTTAACTCAGATGTCGCCACAATCTTTGATGAACTCTTTGAGATGAAACTCTTTGAGTTACCAGAGATGAAATGACCGAATGAACCAGGGAGGAGTGGCGATCTGAACTACTGCAAGTACCACCAATTATTTGGCCCTCCTATTGAGAAATACTTAGTCTTCAAGGATAAAATCATGGACTTAGCTTGCGAAGGAAAGATTGAACTTGAAGATGAGAAATCAAGTTCAAATCAAGTCATAACCTGCAAATTTGTAGAAGGGTATGATGTCCCAAAAATGAATCTGACAAGAATGATTAAGTTTGGAGATTTTGATCTTATTCATGTCGATGAGTTGTTGCCTCTTTTTACACTGAATGATGTCGCTTCCATAGAAGGAGAATCAGCAAAAGAGGATGGAGACCAGGAAGATCATTTTGATTATTATGGATGGACTCTTGTGACTCATCGTAGACGTCATAAAGCAAGTTCGCATAAGAAATCGACTAAGAAATACATTACGGGAAAGATGGTGAGAAGGCCCCGAATAAAAAAGTTGATTCTGCTCTCGAGGGAGGAGGAAATGAAGGTCCATCACTATCAAGAGTTGTGTCAACCGATTACATTTAGAGAATATCTGCCAAGTTGGTCTCATACCAAGTCCACATGTAATGGCACAAAAGCTCTATGTTGTAATATTGATGGGAAGGAAGCAAAAATTGCAACTTTTTCATATCCATCACCCAAAGGCCTTCCAAAGTCATCTCCCGGGGTCGACGACATATCCATGGCCAAAATTACATTCTCCGATGATGATCTTTTACTTGGTGACACACCTCGTAATCGTCTTTTATTTTTAGTTAGTTTTGTTCATGAGCAAAGAATAAATAGAATCTTAGTAGATTGCAGGTTTGGGATCAACATTGAAGGAACTTGGGATCTCAGTGGCAGATCTTACTGAAAGTTGCTTAATGATCCAATAATTCAACCAAGGGGGACAAAGGGTCATAGGGGCTGTTAGAGTGGATGTCACGACCCAAGCCTAGGGTCTAGACATGACACAAGGCATGGGGAACCTGAAGGGCCCCCTTGCAAGCCTCTTAACATATCATTACACATCCTTGGTCGCGAAAGCAAGAAAACAACAACAATAGATAATAAATAAAGATAATCGGGGCTAAGGGACAACTTTCATATCATGAACAACAAGAGTCAAGAAAGAGTCAAAGCTTATAGCATAATACATAACATGTCCAACAACATCTCTACTACATAGATAAGAGCGGAGGCCAGGACAAGCAACTAGGCTCACCCTCATAGTCAATACATACATAACAGAAAGTGAGTCTTAAAAAATAACATGAGATCATAAACATCATCCCTGGAATGGAGGACTCACGAACAAGCTTGAGAGAAATCGTACTAGCCACGTGGGGGAAGATTAGGGGCGAATTAATATGTAAATTTTGGGTCACGGGAACTCATCATCATCCAGCTAAATTCAATGTATTACTTGTATAATTGTTAAAAAAATATATTAAATACTAGCAAAAGGAACCTATGCTCAAAATGACAAGTAGGTTCACTGGTTCACAGGCTCTTCGTTAACATGGAGGTTGGGGGTTCGATCCCAACTAACAACACCTATTTTGTTCCTTTTTTAAAAATAAATTAATAGTGCACCCATGTTCATAAATTTCTAGATTCACCTCTGGGGAAGATGCTCAAACCGAGGCTCTGGTTCCTACATAGTGGCATTATGTAGGCATAGAGCATGCATTAGTACGTTTGAATGTACTAAGTATGTAGGATGCAACACAATAAGAGATAAGTAACATAATCAAAATGCATAAACATAGGTAATGAGTAATATATAACACTATGACATGCATGGAAGATGCTTGTAGTAAATCATGCTTATATAGAAAATAATACATGTATAAGGAGTGACCATAATTAGTGCTAATCCAAGGCCTACCACCTCCTTGGAGAAGCGCCAGGTACAATCCCCTTCATGTGGTTGATGAGGTACAAACCCTCTAACTACCTCATACGGTTGATGAGGTACAAACCCCCCAACATGGTTGATGGGGTGCAAACCCCCCAACATGGTTGATAGGGTGCAAACCCCCCAACATGGTTATCAAAATACAAACCCCTCGACATGGTTGCACGGGCCTGTCACCTCCCGAGCGAGGCGATCGAGGTATAAACCCCTCAACATGGTTACCTGGCCCTACAACCTCCCGGGTGAGGCTTGATCAATTCCAAACACTACATAGGAAAATATCATATATATACATTTCTTTCATTACCATATAGCCATCAACTCATAAAACATACATTGGGCCTTCAATTCCTCAAGAAACCATAACCGAACATTTTATTAAATACTTGGTGGGTATGTAGTGCTAGTGTAAAACCATGCAATTCAAAAGTGGCATCATGCTAAAAAATTCAGTGTAAGACCACCAATAGATACTTGGTAACACCCTCAAGCAATATACATCAAAATCCTTCATCAAATCTCACAATAGATCTTAAATTCATTGCCCAAACATGGTTAAACAGTCACAATTTCATGAAACCCCAACATAGTGTGCAGTGAGATTCATAATAAGTAAGATCCATGAGTAAATAAATTTTAAAT
>JAABOM020000101.1:11478134-11545361 GCA_011800125.2 Solanum clarkiae
ATAGACCTCCTCATCCAGATCACCATTGAGGAAGGCATTGAAGATATCCATTTGATGTATACACCATTGGTTGGAAGGAGCTAAGGCCAGTACTAATCTGATTGTCACCATTTTAACAACAGGAGAGAAGGTTTCTTGATAATCCAGACCTTGCTGCTGAGTATAACCGTTTGCTACCAACCTAGCCTTGTATCTTTCAACACTCCCATCAGCATTATACTTTGCTTTGAACACCTACCTACAACCTATAGGAATCTTACCAGGTGGAAGATCAACCAAGGACCATGTGTTGTTGTCTTGAAGAGTAGTCAGTTCCAGCTTCATTGCATCCAATCACAAAGGATCAGCACTAGCTTCAGAATATGACTGAGGTTCTCTGATAGGGGTGATTTTGGATAGGTATGTTTGATATTGTGGGGTGATGTTGGAGTGAGACAAGTGGGATTGTATAGGGTAAAGGCAATGAGAGGCTGTGGCTGAGGTTGGCTTGCCACAAACATAGTCATGCAGCCAAGCTGGAGTAGTTCTGGACCTGGTGGATCTTCTGGGAGCAGGATGTTATGGTGCAGGAGTAATATCAGGTGGTGATGGTATGTTTGGAGAAGATATAAGTGGTGAGGATGTAGGAGAGGCAGAAGATGAGGGGAATGTAGGTGAAGATATTGATGCAGGGTCTGCAGGAGTTGTGAGGATTCCATTTGGAAACAATTGCAGTTGCTTGTCTCGAAGGAGTTAAAAGGGGAAAACATGTTCCCTGAATGATACATCCCTGCTCACAAAAAAGTGTTGGTGAGTAGATTAAAAAGTTTGTAACCTTTTTGAGTGGAAGAGTAGCCCATGAGCATAGCAGCAACAGATCTTGGGGACAACTTGTCGGTATTATTTAAGGCAGTTGCAAAACATAGGCAACCAATGACTCTCAAATGAGACAAAGATGGAGATCTACCATAGACCACTTCAAAGGGGGACTTGCTAGCTAGGACCTCCATTGGTATCCTGTTAATGATATATGCAGCACTGAGGACACATTCATTCCAAAACTTAAGGGGGAGGAAACCTTGCAATCTAATGGCTCTAGCAATCTCTAGAAGATGTCTATGTTTTCTCTCAATCAGACCATTTTGTTGAGGTGTATGTACACAAAAGCTCTTATGTATAATGCCAAGGGAATTAAATAAAGCAGTACAGCTAGAATTGAAGAATTCTGTGCCATTATCACTTCTGAAAATCTTTACAGTGGCAGCAAATTGTGTTTTCAGCAAGGAAAAAAACTGTCTAAGAACAACAATGACATCAGACTTCATCCTCAACATGTATACCTATGTCATTCTACTACAATCATCTACCAAAGTGAGAAAAAATCTGCAGCCATCATGACTAGTGACTCTATAGACACCCCAAACATCTCCATGTATAGTGGAGAAGATGTTAAGGCTTCTGCTAGGACTGCTAGGAAAGGGCAGTCTTGTTTGCCTAGCTAATGGGCATATATTGCAGTCTTGAATGGGTGCTTTTTCAAACTTGAATGTGGAAATCCGATGCAACACTTTCATGGGAGCATGACCAAGCCTTTTGTGCCATATCTCCAGATCTTCAGCTTTTCCTACAGCACCATTATTCACTGTGTTTGCACTTATTGTTGTGAAAATATCTACTCTTCTTAGTGGTAGTTGTATGTTATATAATCTATCAACTTCTCTACCAATCCCCCTCACTGTTCCATTGAACAGATCCTGCAGGACATAAATATCAGGAAAGAAAGTGACTGAACATTTCAAGTCTCTTGTTAACTTGGATACTAACAACAGGTTGTGTTTAAACTCAGGAATGCACAACACATTTGAGATGGTTTCTCCACTGTCCAAACTGCATTTGCCCACACAAGCTATGTCCAAAGCATTGCCATCTGATAAGTACACCCTCTTAATGTTTTTCTCAGTGATCTGGCTAATACCATCTAACAATTCTCTACTATGTACCATGTGATTTGATGCTCCAGAGTCTATAATCCATTTCTCAAACCCTGCACTATTGGTGGCCAAAAGGATTTGGTGCATACCTGTCTTCCCTGAACTGGAAGGCATCTCTATCTCCTTGTGAAGCATTTTCAAAATCTGGTCATATTGTTCCTGAGTGAACATCATTCCACCTCTTGATTTGAGCTGTTTGTTGGTTGTGGGAACTCTGACTGTGAGGAGTTTCTACACTGAGAAGAATCCTGTACATTTGAATTAAGGACTGCATTTGTTGTGTACCTTTTCTTATACTTGTTATCAGTTGGATATCCATGGAGTTTGTAACAAGTCTCCCTTGTGTGACCTCTTATCTTGCAGTATTCACAAAACAAATGAGCATTTCTCCCCTTATAGCTTCCTGATCCACCAGTATGAGCAGCAAGATTTCCTTTCACAGGATGTCCATGTCTACCAGAGTTTTATTATTGAGTGTGCTGCTGATTCTGACTCATTGCATGCCCTGTTCCCATTTTGTTGCTGAATAGAGCTATACCACTTGAGTCCTCACTTGATTTGCCCAAATTCCTCTGACTTTCCTCAGACACTAGCATTGCATATGCTTTGTTGATGCTAGGAATAGGAATCATCATTAGTATCTGGCTTCTTGCTTGTGAGTATGTTTTATTTAGACCTGTTAGGAACTGCAATAGACGTTGATATTGCTGGTGCTCCCCATATCTTCTGGACTCTGCACAACCACAACTAGGACAAGGCACTAGAGAATCATACTCCACCCACAGATCTTTCAACTTGGTGTAATAACTAGACACAGAAGCAGTTCCTTGTAAAGATGTTGCAATCTCTTTGTGCAGCTGAAAGATTCTGGATCCATTTTCATTATCAAACCTCTCCTTCAACTCACTCCAAACAGCACATGCATTAGTGGCATATGCTACACCACTAAGTAATTCACTACTCATAGAGTTCATAATCCAAGACAACACAATGGCATTCACCTTCTCCCACAAATCGAGAAGAGGTGCTTCAAACCAATTCTTAGCATGTCTTCCATCAACAAATCCCATTTTACTCTTTCCTACTAATGCAATTCTCATAGATCTACTCCATAATGCATAGTTCTCAGGACCAGTAAGTTGAAAAGAGATTAGAGAACTACCTGGGGTATCGCATGTCTGTAGGAAGAGAGGATGATTCACATCGACCACAGGATTCGGTCTAGCAGCTCTTCTACCAGTGTCGATTTCCCCAGATTCTGCCATTGCTGGGCTAAATTGTCAATCGACCTTCACCGTCTTCAATTCCCCTAACTTCACGCGATTTTGTGCACAATTTCAGTCCCAATTTGATCAAGCTCTGATACCATGTTAAAAGGCAACACAGCAAGCAGAAAACAAGAGCAGAATGTAATGAAGAAGAAGAAGAAGAACATGTGGCAGATGAGAATACTCAGATGAAGAGAGAGTCCTTGTGCTCCTTCATTATCTTGGAGAAGAAGTGTTAATTTGCACAAGTTAGCTGAGAGCTATATATATAGGGGATTAACTTTCTAACTAACAATTAACAAGCCTAACTAACTCTTAACTAATTTTAACCAACTAAACACTATTCTCAACACTTATTCCCATTTTTGACTTTCATTCAATATACAATATTCTTCTTAAGTTTACGAAAAATCTTCATGATAAAGTACTAAAATACCCTGCACAACTCAAATATGTTAATCTTTACATTTACAAGGTTATTTTTACTATTCTCCTCTATTTGTCATCGTAAACTTACCCAATGAACTACCACTCCGTTCCCTCATTTACATAGTCCATCCTATTAATATAAGTAACCTAATTAAGCTTTTGAACATCCTTTTCAATATTTGACTTAATTAAATGTGGTAAATTCTAATAATCTTTAACTACAACTCTGTTCCCTCTATACTTCATCTTTACCTTGACTGTCATGCTAGCTCTCTACATGCTGAAAAAGAGAAGTGACGAAATGGTGTCTAAAGCACAGTCGACATTCTATGACATATATGCAATCCTAGATTCAGATAAGAAGTATGCTAAAGATAGTCTGATGGAGATTGCATCAATTCTGTCGGAGGATGAAATTCGACAATTATAGACAGATCCGAGGCTGATCACAATCGTGAGTTTTAGGTGGTACAAAAGTCCATGGATAAATGGATGCAGGAACATCTTGGTATTACGTTTAAAAAATTTTGGGGAGATAAGTCCTCTCAAGACATTGCCATTCAAGTTGATCTTGGAGAGTTGGATATAAATGTGCTGAGTGCTACTAATGACACTATTTAGCAGGGATTGATCCAGTTGTTGCTGGATATCCTTCTACAGGGAAGGGTGAAATTTTGTTGTGTAGTTGACGCATCTGGAGAGACACTAGAGGATCCAACCACACCCTAGATTTGCTTTATAACAAGGAGAACCCGCAGCCGCTACCTTTGGGTATGTACAGGGTAAACCCTCTCTCCTATGCAATAGCTTGCAAATCACATAGGAGAGGTAACCCGTATTAGCCAAGTCCTGGGTGATGAGCTCGATCCAGAAAGCAAAACCCTTGCTTTCACTGGCAAGAGGTTTCAATCTTATGACCTCCAACATGCAAGTTTCAAGCCTAAATAAAAGGGCCACCCCAAAGGGTTAACAGCAACCCCAAGATTGAGGTAAAAGATCAGCTCCTCCCCTCAACCTAAAGAGCTAAGTGGAGATTCATGGAAAAAGAGATTAAAGCGTATACATCTAAACATTCATTTGTATAAGGTTTTTCTTCTTTCTAATTAGAATAATATGTATATTTCAAGAGGCGTGTTTCATTTGAGAGGATAAATTATACTTTTTAAAATTGTCTTATTTCTAAGGTAAATGATGTTATTTGCTCTATAGATACCTTGATTGATTTTTTGTTAAAAACAAATTATCCTATATTAACTTGTGGATAATAAGATAGATGAGGTATTTTTTGTATTTGATGAATTAACGGATTCATATTTAAAAATGTTCTCACCCTATACTCTTATTGTAACATTTTTTATTAAAGTACAATATTTTACTCTTATCTTCTGATCCCATAGACACACAAAAAAGAAGAAAGCTCTAGGTGCTTAGATATCATGTTGTAACTTTTAACGCGCTCTCTCTCTCTAGAGGAAGAAGTTTAACTGCACAATGTTATGAGTTATTTTACCCATTGTGGTTGCAAAATATTTAGCTAGCCAAGATTGATTTATAAAAATGAAAATTAGTATAATAATCTATTTTTCTCTTGTGCCTGCGCGAAGCGCGGTTAAATATACTAGTGAATTTATAAAGGACAAAATCATCTTCAAGATAAATTCACATTCACAACCCAAATCATAGGTCATTAAACATCCTACTTCACCTAGAATTCTCTTTGAAGAGAATTTTTTAAATTGTTACCCAAGTCAAAATATTCTTTATAAAAATACATGATATTTTGGATGGCAAGTTTTGTTTCCCACTTCAATTTTAAAATAAAGGGAGGGAATAATTCTCTCCTAATATTTTAACAAAAGAATTTTACAGAAAAAAAATGAGATCTTGAATACCAGGAATAAGACCTTCGAGGCTCCCATTCTCAAAATTTACGCCTAAAGAAAAAATAAAATGACCTTTCCATGAAAAGGATAAAATATAAAATAAAATTATCCTCTTAATGCAATACCTCCTTCTATCAAAAAATACTACACCATTAACCAACTCAACCAAATTACAATCACTTTATTTAGATTTTAAGGATGACTCCCCCTCCTCAGTTAATAAAAATACTTTATTTTAAACGAAGGATAGCTATGAAATGAAAATCGTAGAGAAATACCCACAAGAAAAGGAAGACGACAGCAATGGTCCAAATAAGGAACAATTTAAATTATCGATTCTACAGGTATTACCCATTATGGCAATAGACAAAAAATGTCAACATTATAAAATCCCAGAAAGTTAAAGCCCTGTTATACAAATCAAAATTACGTGTAAACTGAAAACCCTCTCGAAACCCAGAGTTGTTATCAGTTCTTCTTAACAGATATTAATTCGATGAAATTTGAGAACATATTTGAAGAAAATAATTCAGGTGACATAATTTACTCAAAGCACATGATTAAATAATATTAACCCCTTTGAGTGGTTTGCAAACCACCTACATACTCCTACTCACTTGTCAAAAGCTCATCGACCGTAGACAAATAATTGATATGATTATAAGGTAGGCTGGTACAATTTTATGTATATTAGTCCCAACACTTGTTTCATAAAATATTCTGATAAAACAAAGGATGCAGTAATTCCTCGATGGTTTTATGAGTGGCGGAGCCACTTCAGAGGAAATAAAAAGGTATTATTAATAGCACATTAGGAACAGTTTGAAAAATTTCAGGTGGATCTAAATATTTCTACTTTAGCAAAAAATACTAAATTATATAAATTGTTTATAGCCAAAAGGATTTTTCATATTATTAGTTGGTCCTCTAACATCCATGAGTTTGAGAGAATCAAATATTTAAGTAACACTATTAAGATCAAAGGATAGATGCCAGCAGGCTGCAATGATAAGTTATTAACAGGTTCATCACACCCAACCCCTCCAAAGAAAATTAAAAAGAAGGATTGAAGAAGCCTTAGTCAACCTCGATACAGATACTGAGATAATAGAATTATTAGATACTACTTCATCAAAGGAAACCAAGAATAGAGATATGTTAAACCACAAGGGAGAGCGCATGCATACTTCCTTAATTAAAAGAAAGAGCCAGCACTCTTTACCAAATTTAACAAAAGCAGCACACAAAATTTCATGTTGCAAAAGGACAAAAGACCAAAGTTCAACAAAGACCCACAAAAGGATAAAATGGCATTTTCAAGGTATGGCATATTTACCATCTTTAATAAATGACCATTTAAAAAAGATAGATGAAAAGATATGTGTTCAGCAATCAGCTACCCATGGACATATTGGTTACGTGTTGTAATTACAACTATGTGTAAAATAAATAGTGTGTATTAATCCATGTATACATATAAAATAGGTAAGGCATATTAGAAGTTACTCAGCATTTCTTGGGCCTATTTAAAGCTTTCAAGTTGTATCTGTTAAAGACATGCAAAGATTGCCCCTTACAGAAATCTTACGGCACTCTCTCCCATACTCCCATCTTTTTCTTTTCAATTTTCATATATATTCCCTTATACTGTCTCTCTCTTCCCTCAATAAAAATTAAAAGTTTGTATGTACATTTTATCTAATATTATTTTAATTTACTATTTTAAAGTTTAAATTTTGTTAAACATTTTTTAGTTTGTTCTTGTTAAACTTAATTTAAGAGTTATTTCTTTTTTAAGTTTATCCAAAAATTATATATCTTTGCTCCTCCCCGGTACTCTTCCTAATTTTCCATAGTTTCCCATCCTAAAATTTGATTCGTCCCCCAAGCTAGTATCAGAGTCACTAGGTGAAGAAGGGTATGAGTAGGAGAGGCTAAGTCCCCATGTTGTCCTTAAGCTTGCTTTCGAAGTTAGGTTACTCTCAGTATGATAATATCTTAGTTGAGTAGGTACCATTCTTCTTTCACTTGTGTTCTTAGTTTTATCATGTATAGTTAAAAGTGAGAATAAATAATTTAAAAGTTCAAACACCAAAATACCCTTACAAAGTAGAGTTATTATAATAATATCATTAATATATTATTATAATTATTGTCACGACCCAAGCCTAGGGCCTACACTTGATCGGTGAATGGGGAACTCGAAGGAACCCCAAACAAGCCTCATAGTATATCATTACACATCCTTTGTCACGGAAGCAATTAGAATGACAATAAGAGATAAACATAAACAAGGATAATTGGGACTAAGGGTAAACTTTCGTATCATAAACATCAAGAAACAAGAGAGTCAAGGATGATAGCATAGATACATAATATGTCCAACAACACCTCTACTACATAGATAAAAGCGGGGGCCAAGACAAGTAACCGGGCTTACCCTCATAGTAATGACAATGAGTACTCAAAAATATACAAGATGTAGTCGAAGCATAAGCATGATAGAAGGTAGATATTGTCCCTAGACATGAGGACTCACCAAAAGCTAACTTGAAAAATCTGTCTAGCCACGCGGAGGAGGAAGGTGATCAAATGAAACTCCAGTTCCTACATGGTAACATCCTATAGACATAGAGTATGCATTAGTATGTTATGTAATAAGTATGTGGGATGCAATGCAACAATAGTTAGGCAACATAAGCAAAATGCAATATTATAGTCAATAGATGCCATAATAGTAATATGACATTTATGAATGATGCTTGAAGTAAAACAAGCTTATAATCTAAATCAACTTATATAGTTCATAATATGTAAGTGTGGGAAGAAACCTCAATCGACATAACATAAGACCAAGTGAGCTACAACTTGGAATCCCCATGTTAACCCTACACCGGAAGAGAGGGGGAAGTTACTTGCCAAGATGAATCTCCTAATGACTAAGTGGATCCACTAAGCCTTATGTGAACTGGGTACTCGCCTCTAGTTCTTAGATTCGGGTACTCACATCAAGCCCGGACATGGGTACTCACCTAAAGCCCTCATATTTAGGGTACTCGCCTCTTAGAGATTTGGGGAATCACCTCTAATTCCTTAACCTATGGTGGTACATAGTTTGAAGACTTGGGAACTCGCCTCTAGTCTAGTCGGTGCTAATTTTAATCCCACGGAATATATAAGATAATCATACTTTAAAAACTTGCATATAGAGCCATGGCACGAGTAGCTCTCAATATCATTGACCTCAAATGGTGATCCTAACTTCAATCATAAGAATGAGTCATCATCAACATCACTCTTACATTAATATCAACATCAAAGGCTCACAAGAGGTATAATCTTAGAAAAAGGGGCTTAATTCGTCCCTACAACATCATTAACATTTTCATGATGTATAAACATCTTTAGAAAGCTCATACTCATCATAGAGTCACTTAAATTATAACTCAACCAATAGATCATCAAAACTTAAAAAATCCTTAAAAGGGCATTTTATAAAACACTTGGTGGTTGTGTAATGCTAGTGTAATACCATTCAATTTAAGAGTGAAATTATGCTAGAAAACTCAATGAAAATAGTCAAAACATACTTGGTAACACCCTCAAGCAATATACATCAAAACCCTCCATCAAATCATACAATAGATCTTGGTTTCATAGCTCAAAACATAGGAAAATGGTCACAATTTCATAAACCCAACATAGTGTGCAATGAATTTCATGATAAGTAAGACCCATGAGTAAATCAACTTTAAATCATGCAAATTTAAGTAAGAGGAAGCTTGGGCATCATTGGTGAAAGGAACCCATGAAAGAAACCCACAAACCTTAGCTTTGGAGAATAGCTTGATGACGATTGCAGATGGAGACATGAAGCTTGAATGACAACCTTAAATCCGGATGAGGGTTTTGGCACTTGAATTTTGAGAGAAATATAAGACTAAGTGTTTGGGTGAGTATAGGGGAATGTCTTTTATGATATAAAGACATAATATGGCTAAGTATAGGTATTTTGTCGTACGGGAAAGCCTAGGTCCAAAGCCAAAGGCCTTGGATCGGATAACAAAAACTGGACAAAAATAACACAGAGGCGTGTTACCTAAGAACGCTCACTACACGCTGGAAATTGACACTTTAAAATTTCGAATTTTGTTACAGTTGCTCTAAAATTTAGGTTAGACCCATCTCTAATCAGTTTAGCCCCTGAACAAGAATATCAAGCCGAATTTTTGAAATAACACATGAATTTTTAGATATATAGAAATTACAATTTCGGGTATTTTCGAGACCTATTTTCGGGCACTTTTTGGGGTTGTTACAATATCTCCCCCTTGGGAATATTCGTCCCTGAATGTTGAAGAAATGCATATGAGAAGAGTAATCATGAACAAATCATCTCCAACAAGAATGCAATAGTACATTTAAAATGTTGTTTTCAATACATCAACATAAGTATCAAAAATCGCCATGAACTTTTTAACATAAACATGGATTCATGCAAATGACATAGGGGCTGAAACATAAGGCTTTGAATTATGAAAGGACTTAACGTATCCTCATAAGCTTGAATAAAAATGAAAGAGATATGGATATTCTTTCTCTATGCCTGCTCCGTCTCCCCGAAAGACACTTTCACCATGACAATTCTTCCCAACGAGCCTTAACGAACACCACATCCTTATCAATCAACTTCTCCACCCATCCATCCAATATCTCCACCGGAACTTTCCTTTAGGCAAACTTACCCTCCACAACATCTACAATTTCACGAGTTCTATAGCACTAGAGTCATCACCACATCCCTTCAACCGAGAAGCATCAAAAATGGACAAATCATAACTATATCCCTAGGTGATTCCAATCCTTAAGCAACCTTACCAACCTCCCTCTAGATTCTACAAGGACTCACAATCCTAAACTCAATTTTCAACCTCAAAACCACCTAGTACACTTAGTACCATAAATCACCATCTACCCCTTGGGAGACAACGTCCACTCTACCATCTCTACAACCAAAACTTCCAACCCTAATAAACAGAATCAACACCTTGCTTAATCTAGACCTCTCCAACACAAGAAGATTTGAAACCATTAGGAAACTACACCACCATGCATCAACTTCCTCCAACCTAATCCCGTAATCTATCCAAACGAAGGACCCCTCAAGTCACCTCTTTGCCACCATCATCAACACATGCTAGGCTACCCAAAGCACCGATATAATATTAACCTTAACAGGGGAAAAATAATGCAAACCCATATCATAATCCATAAAGAATGTTAACCACCTTCTTGTTATCCTTCATTCACACCTATAATATTTAGCAAACAACCTCTCATCCCCAAGACTTACAACAAGTCACGCCCCAAGTCCCTTTAAGGAGGACTGACACCTGTTGCCAATAAAGCCTGGGAGAACCATCCTGTATCTATGCGCTCTCTATACATTTTATAAGGGGTTTCTACATTCAACATGCCTTTAAGAAAGTAACCGGTAATAACAAGCTAAAACGAAATGCATATGGCTAGGCCATTGGGGCCACAGTGTCTAAGGTACGAGACATGACCACACTTTAATTGCATAGTCTACAAAGCCTCTAGATAAGAAAAATTGTCTAATAAGGGTTGGGATAGGACCTGCCTAGGCTAACTATATAATAAAAATATTAAAGCTCTAGACACACAAAGCTCTGAAGCAACTTGGAGATTTGTAACAGCAGCTGGATATCCTGTACTCCTATTGGGGAGATCTACTAGCACTTGTACATGCAGCATGAAATGTAGGTCCCCTATAAGGGACGTCAGTACAAGATAACGTACTGAATATGTAAGGCAGGAAATATGAAGTAACAACTAAAATAAAACTATGCACTGGTGTAGGATAAGAGACCACTTTTTGTTATACTGTGGGATCATGTACTTTATGTTCTTTTTATTACTTTAGTTTTACTGTATAATCTGTACATAACATGTTATACAAATGACCAGCTGATCAGTGGTAAATCTATATCGAGATCAACCCTAGCTAGGCTTTTCCTTTAATCCCTTGGGCTAACCCTCATGATAGGATCAACCCTTGCTAGGTGATTCTTTCACCCCTCAGGTTACCACCCATCAATAAGCAATATACTTATCTTTCAATTACTTTTGAGATGATTCTTTTGGTGGTCATAATATTGGAGCTGTAGGACTATAGATACAACATATGACATGTAAATAATCACAAAAGACAACACCATAATGAAAGGAGTAGGTTACACAAATAATGAAATGCATAGGAGGTAGAACAATACATGAAATTTATTTAGTAGAACGAGCTCGTGTGTCCTAGTATCCAAATATGTATGCAAATTTGCATATCAACATGTGAAAGAGTTGATACACGGTTAATATTTGTGTCAAAGTTGGTAAGTGCCTTTATGTGCCAAGGAGGGATCTATTTTTCATGTCAAATAATATGAAATCAAGTAGCCTTACATACCTCGCTGTAAGACCTCGCTATTACCTCGAGATAATCTTTCCTTCCTCCAAATATTTATCTACAACATAGTAGGTGATAAAACAAGCATTAGCGGCCAATAGATACATCTTGCCAGCCCGATCTCATATAAAAATAACATACGGGTAGCAAGCGGATAATTATAAACCCGAGCGTATTCTTTCAACCTTTCCGCTCCTAATCATATTTTCTAAGACACATTCTCATATAAAAATCATGTGCATCCTGTTTTAGTGTCATAAAAGTCTTACAATAGCTCACATAGCACAACACATAACAATTCTACACAACATACAAATAGGTGGCATAACATTACATCCCTTCGCTACATTTTGACGTCGACAATTCCAAACCTATTCCAACTTTAACCAAACAGTCCCCACCATATATTCACATAAAACCATTCCTAAAATAGTTCAAAAATAGTCCTCAAAATAGGTGGAGGACGTGAGACCATATTCCTCAATCAATCAGCCCACAAGATCCTGTTACTAACACAATTACGATATCACACAAGAACTCACTTTTGCAGACTGTACAAATGGTGCAACATCCTTTATACATCAATATAGAAATAATACTCATTTAGAACAATAGCCTCCTTCATAATAAATCCAACTAAAAAGAGAAAATCTTCCAAATAAATAAAAAAAATGTACAACAACTTTTGGAACACATGTTATCCAATAATTTCAGCAAAGGTACAGTCAGCTTAGCCTCCTGTTTTACATAATAAAACCATACTAAACACATAAGTGTTCTTACTTACCTTTACCCTCAAGGTGTAGGGCTTCTCCAAGTACCCATAAAGTCTCTTGTGGTTGCTTGTAAGGTCAAAGAAGAGTTGAGAGAAAACTTGGAAAATAATCTGATTTTTTTTGTTCAACTTAAAATAGATTATGAAAGTTGTTTTAAACCCTTTTTAAAGGGAGACTTTGGGCGACTTACTAAGGAATTTTTAGCCTTACTTTACTAAGTTAGTGATGCAGCTTCTTTCCCCTTTCACTTGGGCCTTATTGGGTTCAAATTGGTTGGGCCTTGGCTGCCCATTTTTCCCCTTTTCTCCTTGCTTAGTTTTGGGCCCAATTAGTCAAGTGGGTTGTGATGTACTTGGGCCCTTTTATTATTCATCTTGGACTGTAAGTATTGTCTATTTAGCAAATGAGATACCCAAAGGCACCTCACCCAAGCCATCTTAAGCATTCATAGGTATTTAAGGAAAATAATTTGCAGAAAAACTATGGGACAGGGGCTAAGGGATGATTTGACAATGAAACAATATTAAGAAGTAGTTTAAATACTACAATCATCTTATTTATCCATATGCATACTAACTACATCATAAGCGGATGGGATCGGTATTGATCGATCTCCATCAAATACAAAGAAGTATAAAATAGTGCAACATAGAAAGTAAATGCCTCAAAAAGGCTACAAATAAATCATCTTAATTCAAAGCAAAGATACACGATAGAATAAAAGTGGAGGAGTCCCAAACTAAGGGCTCAAGAATAATAAAGCTAGTCTCGAATGTTGAATACTAGCCAAGAGCCAGTGGAGGAATGTCTGTCCCTACATAGTTATATCATGCAGGCAAAAATATGTGTTAGTATGTTTGATTGTACGATGTTTGTGAGATGCTATGCTTGGATGAAATTGTAATGCCGTCATTATTAAACCTAATAATAAGTATGCATATGATAAAAGATACATAATTTGAGCTTAAGCATACATAAAGAATATCACTCAAGATCAATATGAGTCAATACATAAGAAAGCACATAGACTGAAAACAAAACATAAGATCACAAAACTTATGGGAATAGACCTTAACCAACAGATAAGACCATGAGCTACTATGTGGAATCCAACATAACCCCCTATGTTGGCATAGGGAGACCACTTGTCGGGTGGATCTCTCTCCACTTTGCATACATCATAATAGCATAGATGGCCTACATGGATCCATTAGCTTAGTCTACAAGGGCTCCTATGGTGGTATATAGTTAATGCAACAAAGGGTTGCTTCCAAGGTTCCCTTACTGAACCCAACCATAATGTCACATTCGGTGCTAAGTTATCTCTTGGAAATCTTTAAATTTCAACTTAGAATAAAAAGTAGCAATCATAATAGTATGACGAACTGAGGAACAACCAAGTGAGAATTGTCATTCATCTTGGGGACCTTTCTTAAACACTTTTTAGGGTAATTTCCATCATATTTATATCTTTGATAAAGTTAAACTTTGAGGCTCTTCATTAATGCTCTATTCATAATCATAAATCATATAAAGTTTTACTTGAAACTAGGTGGTTAGGCTTTATCATGGATCAAACATAAATCACATAAGTCATAAGGAAATTTCTCTTTTAAAGGAACATCTAAAACACCCAACCTTAATCGCATTGAAAACCATCTTGGAATCATCATCATTAGTTATATATATTATATATTAAGAAGAGAGAATAAGCAGGCAGCTCTCCGTCAACATGCTGCTTGAGCTGCCTACTTCTTCATCTCTATTATATGGGAATCACAAAAATAATTTGTGGGTTCATTAATTTAATATTTTCAAAGCAACTCGATTATTTCTTTAGCTGCTTCAATTATGATTTTACAATATTAGCCCTCATAAATTATTTTTATGAGTTTCTAAATTTAATATTTTCAAAGCAACTTAATTATATTTTTTTAGCTGCTTCGATAATGATTTCACGTTATTAGCCTTGACAAATTTTTTCTGTGAGTTTCTTAATGTAATATTTCCAAAGTAGCTTGATTATATTTCTTCAGCTGCTTCAATTATAATTTTACAATATTAGCCATAATAAATTATTTTGTAAATAAGTAAGCAGCTCTCTGTCAACATGCTTGCTAGAGTTATCTACTTGTTCGCTCTCTGCTTCTTCGCCGCTATTTTATGGGACCCGCAAAAATAACTTGTCAGTTTTTTAGTTCAATATTTCCAAAATAGGTTGATTATATTTCTTCAACTGCCTCTACGTCTAAAATTAATAACTTAAAATTTTGAAAATGCATACAAAGAATCTATTCACATCACAAAAATTGAGATTAAAAAAATATATGTTAGGCCCATGCGAGCACGGGACTCGCGACTAGTATATATATACATAGCAAAATAGTTGTTAAACTTCATAAATGACATTTAGTGGCATAAACGTCATGAAATTATCCTAATAAGAAATTTTAAGGGTGGAAAGATACCCATAAATCAACTCATATACCTTGGGGATTCTAGAGAGAAACAAGATTGAAACCTTTATGGAAGAAAGCTTGAAAACCCTAGCCTTGTTCTTGAGAACCCTGTTGCCTTAGAGAAATTTAGAGTTGGAACAATAAAGAGAATGGGGGCTTCTTAGGGCTTAAAGGTTGATTTAGGACCCCATTTCGGTCCCCAAAATGATGTAGTTTAGGAATATAAAGGAAAAAATAATAAAAGTGCCCCTCATTTAAACTACCGAAATCAACCTACAAAACCCCGATTATGGGTCATAAGTTGATCAATGAACCGTAAGTCTCTTTCGTCTAATAACACATCTAAAATTCCTAAAAGCTAACTTTGTTGGAACCAAAGCTACGAAGCCATGTACAGGCCATATGATCTTTTACAGGTCGTGGTTAGACTCGTAGAGTCCTCCTACACTTAGCCATTCTCACGTCATCATTGGACTTACTCCACGGAGAACCTTACGAGTTGTATCCTAGTTTACGGGTCGTCTAATAACTCATAAGTCATCATTCAAAAATCTTCAAATTTCCTTCACGTCTGATAGTTCCATTCACTGCCTTACCTACAGACCATATGACTTTCTATGGGCCTTCACTTGGTCCGTGGGTTACCTCATGCTTGGAAACCTTTCTCTTTCCTTAAGTTCTATATTTAAGAATGGAACCTACAATCTGTATGTCTACTGATGGGCCATAATGACTCCAAATCATTTTTCAGGATAACTTTTTTGTACTCAAGGCTCCTAAACGGGAGGTCATTACATCAAGTTATCACCAAGTAAGGCTGAAGGAGAAAGATATACCTAAGAAAGTTTTTTGAACAGGATATAGTCATTTTGAATTTCTTGTTATGTCATTTACGCTAACAAATGCACCAGCAATTTTTATGGATTTGGTGAACATGGTATTCCAGCCATTCTTGAATGTATTCATGATAGAGTTTATACATAATATTTTGGTGTATTCAAGATCAGAAGAGGACTATGAAAATCACTTACAACAAGTATTATAAGTTCTTCGTGATTGGCAGTTGTATGCCAAGTTTTCCAAATATGAATTTTGGCTAAAATCAGTGAAATTCTTAGGTCATATTGTATCCAATGAAAGAACAAAGGTTGATTCACAAAAGATAGAGGCCTTGAAAGACTGGCCAAGGTCAACAACACCCACTGAAGTTCGAAGTTTCCTAGGGTTGGCAGGTTATTATAGAAGGCTTATTGAAGGGTTTTCTTCTATTTCTGTACCTTTAACTAAGTTGACTCACAAGACAGCCAAATGCTGGTGTAATGATGCATATGAAAGAAGCTTATAAGAGTTGAAAAGTAGGCTAACTTTTGCACCTACACTTGTACTTCTAGAAGGCACGGAGGGATATGCAGTGTATTGTGATGCTTCTAAATTTGTCTTAGGATGTGTACTGATGCAGCATGGTAGGGTAATCACTTATGCCTCGATACAACTGCGACCATATGAGAAAAACTACCCAACACATGATCTTGAGCTAGTAGTAGTTGTATTTGCTTTGAAACTATGGCACCACTATTTGTATGAGGTTCATGTTGACATATACACTGACCTTAAGAGTCTGCAATATATCTTTAAGCAAAAAGACTTAAATTTGCGGCAGTAGAGATGGCTAAAGCTAATAAAGGATTGTGATATTAATATACTATACCATCTAGGGAAAGCAAAAATGTGGCAGCCGATGCTATGAATCATAAGATACTAATGAGTACTAGTGATTAGACCGTGGTAAAGCAAGGGATGGCTAAGGATCTACGTCAGCTATCCAACTTGGCAGTTTGCCTTCTTGAAACAACAAAAGAAGGAATTGTAGTGCATAATGTTGCAGAATTTTCATTGATAACTGAGGTGAAAGAGAAGCAGTTCAATGATCCTATTCTACGACAGCATAAGGAGAAGGTAATTCAAGGTACAATGAAAAGATTTGAGCTTACACAAGATGGAGTACTTTATTGCCAAAATAGATTATGTGTATCTAAGGTTAATAGACTTAAAAAGAGCGTAATGGCAGAAGTCCATCATTCAAGATATTCCATCCATCCAGGATCAACAAAGGCGACACTACTTGAAAACGGCTCTTCTGCTCTGAAATGGACTGTTCCAAATGTTCCTTGAAATTCTTGCTCCCATTGGACCATTATTATCTCGATTCATGGATCTCTCAATTTCAGAAATCAAAATAAGAGGCTCTAACCATTTCTTCTGACTCCTTTTCAATTTTGATAAATATTGGTTGATCGTATATTTCATTATAGTTCTATGATTCAGAGTATCCTTTCCTGTTTGATCCCTTTGTATCATGACTCGAAGGGAATGTTTTGGTGGGAAGGCATGAAAATGGACCTTGGAGAATTTGTAACTCAATGCCCGAATTGCCAACAAGTCAAAGTAGAGCACCAAAAGTTGGGAGGTTATATGCAATCTATAGAGCTCCCAACATAGAAGTGGGATATGAGCAACAAGGATTTTGTTACTGGGTTACCTCACTCATTTCGTAAGTTTGACTCTATATGGATAATAGTTGATAGACTCACAAAGTCAGCACACTTCCTATCGGTTAAGAGTGATTCTACAGCTGAAACAAATGCAAGGTTATACATCAAGGAGATAGTTAGGCTACATGGGATCCCAATATCCATTGTATCTGATCGGGGAGCTCAATTCACCTACGAAGTCTTGAAATCCTTCCAAAGGAATTTACAAACACAAGTGAATTGAAGTACAACTTTCCATCCCCAAACAGATGGTCAAGTGAAACACAACATCAAACACTTCAAGATATGTTGCGAGCTTGTGAATTGGACTTCAAGGGTAGTTGGGTGGATCACTTGCCACTTATTGAATTTGCCTATACTTACCATTTAAGCATAAAAATGGCACCTTATGAAGCTTTGTATGTAAGGAAATGTAGGTCGGCATTTGGATTGTTTGAACTAGGAAAACCACCTTGCTTGGACCGAATCTAGTTCAACAAGCTATGGAAAAAGTTAGGGTAGTACAACTATGTTAGAAACAGCCCAAAGTCGCCACAAATCATATATGGATGCTAGGGGGAGAGGGCTAGAATTCTCAATAAGAGATTGGGTATTCCCAAAGGTGTTACTAATGAAGGGGGTTATGAGATTTAGTAAGATGGGAAAATTGATCGCACATTACATAGAGCCATACAAACTTATTAAAAAGTTTGGGCAGGTTGCATATGAATTAGAGATACCCCAGGAGCTTTCAATGGTTCATTCAATGTTTCATGTCTAAATGATTCAAAAATGCTTAGGCCACCCATCTCGTATCACTCCTATTGAATATGCGCAAGTTACAAAAGATCTCACCTACAAAGAGGCACCTATTGTTATTATAGATTATCAAATTAAGAAGTTAAGGAATAAAGAGATAGCTTCAGTAAAGGTACTTTCGAGGAACCAGCAAATAGAAAAAACAACATGGAAGGCTGAGGAAGTGATAAAAATCTAAGTACCCTTATATATTTGAAGCTAAAAAGAAAGTCCAAGATACAAAATTGAGGAAGTTGGTCCTCTTTAACCAGGGCCTATCCTGGTAGAGGGGCTCTTCTTTGAGGTATCTTCTGTAAGAGCATCAAGGACATTGTTAAAAGTAGGAAACCTCAAGACACATTCCATGGCACTACACAAACAATAAAGAAGTGACACATTTCCTAAAATGCCTCATAGCCTACTACTCATAGGAATGGTGCACTTCACACCCATGAATGGGACATTACTTGACGCGGCACATTGGACGCCAAGGATCGTTTTAAAATCTTAGTGCTCTGATACCAAGCTTTTCACGACCCAAGCCTAGGTCCTAGGAGTGACAAGGCAATAGGAATTTGAAATTCACCAAACAAGCCTCATAACATCCATACATACATCATCGATTCAGAAGCGTAACTCAAATAATATAAAGTGATACCAATGGATAGGGGTTTTAGGACTCAAGCTATGGGATAAAGGGTATGGGGCTCATTGTCACATAATCACATACACAACAAGCAAGTTTAAGGGACGAGATCTCGAGACACAAGCTATGAGGATAGAGAACACGGGACTTGCCATCAAATAATTATCACGAGCAATTCTTAGGGGCAAGATCACATAACTCATGCTATAGGAGTAGGGAATTAGGAATTTCACCATCTCATCATCACATGATCATAACATCAACATAAGAAAAGACATAGAATAGCCTCCATAAGCATCAAACATATCAAACTCGTACGAAGAGTTTCATGACATCCATCAATGCCTCTATATCATAGAAAGTACAGGGATCAAGACATGTCCCGGGCTCAACTTCAAAGTGAAAGAAATAAGATAATCACAAATAGCATAGGTAGATAGAAGGTGGGTCTTGTCCTTGGAATAAAGGACTCATCACAAGCAAACTTCTGCAAGTCAAATCTAGCCGTGAAGAGGTGGCTAAAGTGATGAATCAAATGGCTAAGTTATGACTTAGAGGTCTTAGAATAGGCACAAAAGTCTAAAAAGACCAAAGGTTTGAGCCAAAGTGCCCAAAATACCCTTAATAAAATGAGGTCAAGATTTGACTAGTGCACCATACGATACCCTGCATGGGCCATGGTCTACACCATATACCTCACCCAAAAAACTCATATTTACTGAACTTGGAAAATAATTGTTTATCTCTTAAAGTCTGTAAAACCAACCTCAAATGCTCCATATGCTCTTGTTCACTTCGGGAATACATCAAAATATCATAAATGAAGACAACTGCAAATATAGCAAGGAATGGCCTAAATACCTAATTCATGGTATCTATAAACATCATCGGAGCATTAATCCACATCACCATGAACTCAAAGTGCTCATACTTAGTCAAAAAATTCATCTTGGGAATATAACACTCCCTTACCATCAGCTAATGATAACCAGAGCAGAAGCTAATCTTTGAAAAATGAGTAGCCCCTTGCAATTGGTCAAAAAGTCATCAATCCTTAGTAATAGATATTTCTTATCATTATAGTTACCTTATTCAATTGTCGATAGTCAATAGGCATCCAAAACGATCCGCCCTTCTTTCTCACAAATAAAAGAGGAGCTCCCTAAGGTGATATGTTTGTCCTCATAAAGCCCTTCTCTAACAAATCATTCAACTGATCCTTCAACTCCTTTAATTTAGTCAGTGGCATACGATAAGGAGGACTGAAAATAGGTTGAGTGTCAAGAAGAAGATTTATGCCAAAGTACACTTCCCTTTTGGGAGGAATGTTGAGCAAATCTTCAGGAAAGATATCTGGAAACTCATTAACCACAGGAGCCATCTCAAGGGTAACAGACTCAAACTCAACATTTCGAGCCTTACCTATATGATACACCCCATAGAAATCATTTTATAGGATTTGAGGTAAGAGACAAACTGACCTTTAAAAGCAGAATCACTACCTTCTTGCTCAAGAGTAGGCTCATTTGGAAATTAAAACTTGAATTTCGGGTTGTATAATCTATAGAGGCATATGAAGAATTCAACCAATCTATCTCAAGAATAATATCAAAATCAAACATCTCAAGTTCTACAAGATCACATGGAAGGATTTTATGCAAGACTAAAATAGGACAACCTCGATAGACTCTTTGAACAACAACAGACTCACCCACGAGAGTCTAGACTGAGAATGGCTTGCTCAAAATTTCAGGACTCAAATCAAACTTCATAGCCAAGAGAGATGTCATGAAATATAAATTTTCACCCAAATCAAGCAAAGCATATGCATCAAAATCAAAGATTTTTAACATACAGTCACTATATCGAGAGTCTATTCCACCTCTTGTCTAGCATGCTAGGCCTAGAATTTGTTATTCCAAGGAGCACCACCTTGTTAAGACTTTTGTTGACCTTGATCACCCAGAGCCATTTGTCCCTGACCCTTCTTAGAAGCATTAGGACAACAGTAACTTTGCGGCCCATCTTGCCACACCCAAAGCAAGCACCTACATCCCTCAAACATCTACTCGGGTAGTTCTTTCCACACCTGTCACATCTAGGATAAAATGGCGCACCTCCAACCCATACCTAAGGAGGAGTCACTCTATCATTAGCAACCCTCGAATTTTGTCCTTGGCACTATTGGAAGCGACTAATACCACCACCACTTCTAGAGTTTGTGAACCTATCATCATAACAAGCTCTCTTAGAGTCCTTCATCCTCATCTCCTTCAGCTTCTCCCTTTCAATTTGTTCAGCATATGTCATAGGTATGAAAATGTCCATCTCTCGAATGATCATAGTCACACGACATTCTTTCACAACCAAGTCAGAAATCCTTGAAATAAATTTGTACATTTTTGCACGGGAGTCAATGACTAGTGTAGAAGCATACTTTGAGAGATTTGTAACCTTCAGACCATGGCATACTCATTCCACCTTATTTGATCTTGATAAATTATGTCAATTTAACCTTCTTAAGCTCAAGAGGAAAGAAAGGATCTAGGAAAGAAAACTTGAACTCTTCCCATCTAACTACATCATCCCCCACCCTTTAGGTCAACCATTGAGTGTACCACACTTGGGCCACTCCCTTCAACTGGAAAGCAATTAACTCAACTTTCTCTTCTAAAGATATCACATAATAGTCAACATCTTAGAGACCTCATCAATGAACTCCTGGCATCCTTATGAGCTTTGGAACCACAGAATTCTGGAGGGTTCATCCAGGTGAAGTCTCTCACCCTAGCATCTAAGGTGGGGCCTCAGGGAGAAAGAATGGACTACCTAACTTGGTTGATCACAACTTGACTAGCATGGAAAAAGTAGTCCAGAACTTATCTTGAATAACTGGCTCCCCCATAAGCTCTTGAGGAACTTGGTCCTCATCGATAGGGGTCTGTCTAGGTTGACGAATTCTTCTTGGAGGCATCTTATGTAAGGGCATCAAGGACATTTGTCAGAGTTAGGGAACCCCAAGACATGTTCCATGGCATGACATGAACAATGAAGAAGTGAGACATTTCCTAAAATGCCTCAGAGCATCCTATTCATAGATGTGGTGCACTTCACACCCATGAATAAGATTCTACTTGACGTGGCATGTTGGACTCCAAGGTTCATTACGAAACCTTAATTCTCCAATACTAAGCTTGTCATGACCTAAGCCTAGGGCCCATGTAACATGGAAAATGGGAACCCAATAGTCCCTATATAAGCCTCATGCATATCTAGCACATCATTTGTTTGGAAGCGCACATCAATCATCATAAAGTAATACTAAGGAATAGAGGTTTAGGACACAATCTATGGGTTAAGGGACATGGGACTTGCCACCACACAAGAACCACAAGCAAGTCTAAGGGACAGGATCTCAGGACTCAAGCTATGGGGATAGAGGAATAACCATCAACATTCAACAATAAACAAGTCTAAGGGGTGGGATCATAGGACTCAAGTTATGGGAGTAAGGACTTAGGAACTTTACCATCTCCTCAACACGTCATATCAACATCAATATAAGATAGTGCATAAGGTTAGCCTCCATAAGCATCAAACATAACAAGGCTCATATATAGAGTTTCATGACATCCAATAATGCTGGTAACTCATTGAAAGGATGAGGGTCAATACATGTCCTGGCTCACCCTCAAAGTAAGGACATAAGATATTCATAATATAGCATCAGTAGGTAGAAGGTAGGTCTTATCCTTGGATTAAAGGACTTACCATAAGCAAACTTCCACAAATCAAATCTAGCCACGAAGAGATATGAAGAAAGTCTCTGGTCCCTACATAGTTAGATCATGTAGGCAAAAAGTATTCATTAATACATGAGAATGTACTAAATATGTTGACATGCAATGTATATGAACATGATAACCTACATTTCAATATTAGATGACAAGGGCACACATATATATAGAAAGAAGTTTAGAGGAAAGAATATTATAATATGCCTTAAATCCATGATGCATGAATGTCATAATACTTAAACATAGAGGGGATGCGACCTCAACCGACATATAAGACAATGCAAGCTATTACATGAAATCTCGATATTACCTCTACACTGGAGAAAGAGTGATCTACTTGCCAAAGGTAGACCATACCTTTCCTTAGATGAAGACCACCCATTTGAGAAAGTACCTCACCTTACAGGAGCACCACCTGTTTAAAAGAAGATTTACATGTACATAATCATCCAAAAAGGGGCATAAACATGAACCTATGCTGGCAAATACTTATGAGAAAGGTACACTTTATATAAGGAACCCTTGGGTCGAGTCCTAATTTCCAATCTCATTAAGCTCTAAGTCATCATCCTACAGGAATAAATATAGATATACATGCTTGAATAAGAGCATAAGTCTTTTTAAACTATAATCATGTATACTTAAGCATACGAGCCAAATCATATTTCACAACCATATATATTTGGGCTTAAAAGTCAAATCATACTTAAATACATGATTACAAACATAAGAATAGCTCATCAAACAACCCCGAAAAGTGCCCGAAAATATGCCTCGGAAGTGCTCGAAATCGTAATTTCCATATATCTCAAAATTTGTGCGTGATATCAAAAATTTGACTTAATATACTTAATCAGGGGAAAAATTAAGTAGGGAATATGTCTAACCCCGATTTAAGAGCAAACGAATTGCAATTTCATTTTTCCAAAATTTTGATTCCAGAATTGATCCGCGATGGTGCCGCAATGCGCTGCCGTCGCGAACCTGTGTAAATTTTGCCTCTGCGACAAGTCCATGTTGCGGACCTGATGCAAACCTGTGTATTTTGTTACCAGTGATTTTATCTCGATCCAAGGCTTTTGGGACTTGGGCCCATGTCTTCCCATGCGGAAAAATCATATACTTAGTCATATTTCATCTTCATATCATACAAGACATTCCCCAATACTTTCTAAAACACTTAGATAAATATTTCACCCTAAGTTCAAGTCCCAAAACTTAATCCGGATCTTAAGGTTTTCATTCAAGCTTCAAGTCTCAATTCAAATCTTTTTCAAGAAATTCTCTAAAGATAAGATATGTAGGTTTCAACCATTGGGTCCTTACACCCATGGTGGCCAAGATTTATTTTTTACCTAAACTTGCATGATTTAAAATTGATTTACTCATGAGTCTTACTTATTATGAATTTCACTGCACACTATGTTGGAGTTTCATGAAATTATGATTGTTTTAGCACGTTTTAGGCTATGAATCTAAGATCTATTGTGAGAGTTGATGAAGGAATTTGATGTATATTGTTTGAGGGTGTCACCAATCATCTATTGATGGTTTTACGCTAAATTTTCTAGTGATTCCACTTTTGAATTGCATGGTTTTACACTAGCACTGCACACCCACCAAGTGTTTGTCCGGTTATGATATCTTGAGGAATTAAAGGACCAATGCATGTCTTATGAGTTGAATGATTATATGGTGATGAAAGGAATATATGTATATGATATTATCTCTATAATGTTGGGAATTGACCAAGCCTCACTCGGGAGGTTGTAGGCCCGGGTAACCATGTTGAGGGGTTTATACCTTGATCGCCTCGCTCGGGAGGTGGTAGGCCCGTGCAACTAGATCGAGGGGTTTGTACGTTGATAACCATGTTGAGAGGACTGTACCTCATCAACCATGTTGAGGGGTTGGTACCTCATCAATTATGTTCAAGGGTTCGTACCTCATTCCCTTCTCCAAGGAGGTGGTAGGCCTTGGATACTAATAATGGTCTCTCCTTGCATATGTATAATGTTCTATGTAAGCATGATTTACTTCAAGAATCTTCCATGCATGCTATATTGTTATATGTTGCTCATTGGCTATGCTTATGCATTTCGATCATGGTGTTTATCTCTTGCTGCATTGCATCTTACATACTTAGTACATTTAAAAGTACTAACGCATATTCTATGCCTATATGATGTCACCATACAGGAACCGGAGCCCCCACTTGAGCATCTTTCTCCATGTGGCTAGTACGATTTCTCTCAAGCTAGTTGGTGAGTCCTTCATTCTAGGGACAATACGTCTATAATCTCTTGTTATGTACTAAGACTTTCTTTCTTTAATGTATGTATTAACTATGAGGGTGAGCCCGGCTGTTTGTCTTGACCCCCGCTCTTATCTATGTAGTAGAGGTGTTGTTGGATATGTTATGTATTGAGCCTTGACTCTCTTTTTTTGGTGCTTATGTTATGAAAGTATTCCTTTAGCCCTTTTCTCCTTATTTTGTTGTTATTATAGTACTTAATTTCTTCTGCGACTAATGATGTGTAATGATATGTTAAAAGGCTTTCTTGGGGTCCCTTCGGGTACCCCATTAGTCATTTCACGTCCAGGCCCTAGGCTTGGATCGAGACAAACTTGGTATCAGAGCACTAGGTTGTTAACGGTCCTTGGCATCCAACACACCGCGTCGATTAGATTCTTGTTCATGGTTGTGTTGTGCACCATAACTATGAGTTAGAGCCTCTAAGACATTTTAGGAAATGTTTTCCTTCTTTATGTTCTAAGTCGTGCCATAGAGTTAAAGTAAGTTTTTCCCCTAACAATTTTTTTATGCGATGCTAGATCATGCCTAACACAAGAGGAAGAAGAGCCCACACTCCCGAGGAACAACCGGCTAATGGTGAGCTCTGGATGCTCTCACTTTGCTAGAACAAGTTATGGCTAACCAATCCAACCAAAGGGCCCAAGCCCCTCATGCTCCTACACCGGCATCTCGGGTGAGGGATTTTATGAGGATGAACCCACTGGAATTCTATAGGTCTAAGGTAGATGAGGACAATCAAGAGTTCATTGATGAGGTCTACAAGGTTTTGGCAATCATGGGTGTTAGATCTGAAGAGAAAGTGAGTTGGTGGCCTACCAACTCAAAGGGTAGCACAAATATGGTTTAATCAATGGAAGAAGGAGAAGGGAATCAACAATGTGGTGCTTTGGGAGGAGTTCAAGGAGGCTTTTCTTAATCGGTTCTTCCCTCTTGAGCTTAGGGAGGCCAAGATGGTGGAGTTTATGAATTTGAAGTTAGGATCTACGAGTGTGAGGGAGTATTCCCTCAAGTTCCAATCAACTCTCAAAATATGCTCCACATTTGGTTGCCGACCCAAGGTCTAGAAAGAACAAGTTCATGATGGGTGTATCCAACTTGGTGAGTGAGGAATGCTGGTTCGCTATGTTGATTAGTGACATGGATTTATCCCGTTTGGTGACCTATGCCAAATAAATAGAGGAGGAAAAATTGAGGAAAAGAAGGAATAATGAGGCCAAGAGGGCCCATTTTGAGGGAAAGTTCCAAAGTCGAAAGGGTGGTCGGTTCCATCAACGCCAAGGGGTCTTCTTATGCATTTAATAAGAGGATTGCCAATGACTTTCCAAGGGCCCAAGATGTTGGGGGTGTGGTTTCTAATGGTGGGTGTCCAAAATGTTGTAAGGGTCATAGTGGCCCGTGTTTGAGGGATACTAACGCTTGTTATGGTTGTGGGGAAGTTGGACATAAGGTGATGGGTTACCCTCGAAATCACAACAAGGGTAAGGAGGTTCATCCATAAGGTGCTAATGCGGTTCCTTTGGGGAGAGGTGGCCGACGAGATGGTGCCCTAAGGCACAATCAGTTCTATGCACTCCAAGGGAGACAAGGGGTTTAGGAGGTTCCCGACATCTTCACCGGTATGTTAAAAGTCTTTGATTTTGATGGGTATGCATTGATTGATCTCAGTGTCACTCTTTCTTTTGTTACCCCTTTTCTTGCCAAAAAGTTCCATGTTGAGCCTGAATTGTTGTGTGAGTCTTATGAGGTGTATACTCCTATTGGTGCATCTGTTGTTGTTGGAAAGGTGTATAAAAATTGTCCTAGTTGCATTTTGCATAAGATATTGCCTTGTGATCTTGTTGAGTTTGAAATGGTGGATTTTGATGTCATATTCGGGATGGATTGGTTGCATGCATAGTATGCCACTATTGATTGTAGAACCCGTAGGGTCAAATTTCAATTTCTAATGAACTCATTCTTGAGTAGAAAAGTCATGATGTGGTGGTCAAGGATAGGTTCATCTTTTGGATTAAAGCCCATAAGTTGATCTCTAAGGGGTGTCTTTATCATCTTGTGAGGGTTAGGGATGTGGAGTCCAAGACCCTTCCTATTGAGTAGGTTCCAGTTGTAAATGAGTTCCTTGATGTCTTTCCAAATGACCTTCCAGGTGTTCCTCCCCAAAGGGAAATAGATTTTGGTATAGAGCTCCTTCCCGATCCTCAACCCATTTCTATTCCCCCTTACCGTATGGCCTCAGTGGAGTTAAAGGAGTTGAAGGAGCAATTGAGGAATTTGTTGGAGAAGGGTTTATTAGGCTAGCCAATCACCTTGGGGTGCACCGGTGATGTTTGTGAAGAAAAAAGATGAGTCCCTTCGAATATTTATTGACTACTGACAACTCAATAGAGTCACCATAAAGAATAAGTGTCCTCTTCCAAGGATAGATGATTTGTTTGACCAATTGTAAGGGGCTAGTCACCTCTCTAAGATTGATCTTCGGTCCGAGTATCATCAAGTGAAAGTGAAGGAGTGTAATAGTCCCAAGACGGCCTTCTAAACTAGGTATAGGCATTATGATTTTGTTGTGAAATCTTTTGGGTTAACTAATGCACTGGCCATCTTCATGGATTTTATGAATAAGGTTTTTAACCCTACCTTGATTTATTTGTTGTGGTCTTCATTGAAGATATTTTGATCTTTTCTCATAGTGAGGAGGAGCATAAGAGTCATTTGAAGGTAGTGCTATAAAGACTGAGGGAAGAGAAGTTGTATGCTAAGTATAAGAAGTGTGAATTTTGGTTGAAGGAGGTTGTCTCCTAGGTCATATGGTGTCAGGGAATGGTATTAAGGTGGATCCTAAAAAGACGGATGTGATTAGAAATTGGCCTAGACCATTGACCCCGTCGGATGTTAGGAGCTTCTTGGGCTTAACGGGTTACTACCAGGGGTTTGTGAATGGGTTCTCTTCTATTGCTTCTCCTATGACCAAGTTGACTCAAAGGAAAGCCAATTTTGTATGGTCCGACGAGTGTGAGAAAAGTTTCCAAACATTGAAGGATAAGCTTGTGTCCGCTCCTATTTTGTCATTACCATAAGGGCTAGAGGGGTTTATTGTGTATTTTGATGCTTTTAGCATTGTTTTGGGTTGTGTTCTAATGAAAAATGGTAAGGTGATAGCCTATGCTTCTAGACAACTCAAAATGCATGAAAAGAATTATCCTACTCACGATCTTGAACTAGCCGTCGTGGTATTTGCATTAAAGATTTGGCATCATTATTTGTATAGGGTACATGTTGATATGTTCACTGATCATAAGAGTCTCTAATATGTCTTCACACCAAAAGATCTTAATTTGAGGCAAAGAAGGTGGTTAGAACTTCTTAAGGACTGTGACATGAGTGTGTATATCATACCGATAAGGCTAATATGGTTGCAGATGCTTTAAGTAGGGTGTCAATGGATACCCTAGATCATGTTGATGATGGTGGCAGAAGGTTGGTTAGGGAGGTCCATCGGTTGGCTAGATTGGGAGTCAGGTTGGAAGAGGTGGATAATAGGGGTGTTGTGGTAGTTGATGGCTCTAAATCTTCATTAGTTGAGGAGGTGAAAACTAAGCAAGATCCTGACCCTGCTTTATTTGAATTTAAGGCATTGGTAAAGGGTGGTAAGGTGGAGGTTTTCTCCTAATGAGGTGATGGTGTCCTTAGATACCAAGGTAGTTTATGTGTGCCTTGTGTTAATGAGTTGAGAGAAAAGATTCTTGATGAGGCTCATGGTTCTTCCTATTCTATTCACTCTGGATCTATCAAAATGTATAGTGATTTAAGGGATGTGTATTGGTGGGGAGGCATGAAGAGGGACATTGTCAAATTTGTATCCAGTTGTCATAGTTGCCAACAAGTCAAAGTCGAGCACTAAAAAACGGGTGGCCTAGCACAAGACATAGAGATTCCTACTTGGACGTGGGAGGATATTAATATGGATTTTGTGGGTTGGATGCCCAATACTAGAAAGGGCTTTGATTCTATTTGGGTTATGGTTGATAGGATGACGTAATCAGCTCACTTTCTACTGGATAAAACCATATATGGGGATAAAGATTATACTAAGTTGTACTCTCATGACTTGGTGAAGTTGCATGGGGTTCTTTTGTCCATTATATGGGATTGTGGTGCTCAATTTACTTCACATTTTTGGAAGTCCTTTCAAAGGGCTCTTGGTACAAGAGTTAAGCTTAGCACGACCTTTCACCCTCAAATGGATGGCCAAGCCGACAGAACTATTCAAACTCTTGGGGATATGCTTAGAGCTTGTATTTTGGAGTGTAAGGGTAGTTGGATGATCATCTTCCATTGATTGAGTTTGCTTATAATAATAACTATCATTCTAGCATTGGTATGGCTCCTTTTGAGGCTCTTTATGGTAGACGTTGTAGATCACTGGTTGGGTCGTTTGAGGTTGGAGAGGTGGCTTTGTTGGGATCAGATCTGGTTATGGAGGCTCTTGAGAAGATTAGGATGATTAGAGAAAGGTTGAAGACGGCCCAAAGTCATCCAAGGTCCTATGCCGATATGAGGAGAAGTTAGTGATTGGGTCTATTTGAAGATGTCACCTATGAAGCGTGTGGTTCGTTGTAGTAAGAAGGTCAAGTTGAGTCCAAGATATGTAAGACCTTATAGGATAATGAGGAGGATTGGCTAGATAGCTTATGAGTAGGAATTGCCTAGTGAGATTGAGTTGGTTCATCCGATCTTTTATGTATCCATGTTGAGGAAATTTGTGGGAGACCCTGATCCTATTATGCCTCTCGATGTTATGGGTGTTGTTGAAGACAACTTGACCTATAAAGAAGTTCTAGTTTAGATTTTGGATAGACAAGTGAAGAGGTTGAGGAACAAGGATGTGACTTCCGTTAAGGTCCTTTGGAGGAATCAAGAAGTTGAAAGTGCTACATGGGAGGCCGAAACGGACATGCGAAAGTGATATCTTTACCTTTTCCACTCCACTCAAGCTTAAGGTAATAATCTAAGTCCCCTATGTGATTTCAATTCTTACGTTCAGCCCTCATGTCATTGCATATATTCATGTTTAAATTGACAAGTTCACGATGATTTTACACTTATGTTGAGATTTTTGAAATGATGTTTAAGTGCATTCTTGCATCCTTATGTGGGCTGAAATTGTCATGTTTACGTCTCTCATATAACTTTCTTTGACATTCGAGGATGAATGTTCTCAAGGGGGAGATATTGAAACGACCTCAAAAAGTGCCCAAAAATATGCCTTGGAAGTGCCCAAAATCATAATTTCCATATATCTCAAAATTCGTGCATAATATCAAAAATTCGACTTCATATTCTTGATCGAGTGACAAAATTAAGTGGGAAATGGCTCTAACCCCAATTTTAGAGCAAACGAATCGCAATTTTATTTTTTCAAAATTTTGATTTCCAGAATCGATCTGCAACGGTGCCGCGACGCGTAACCGTCATGGACCTGTGTAAATTTTACCTCTATGATAGGTCTGCTTTGTGGACGTGTGTATTTTGTTGCCAGTGATTTTTATCTCGGTTCAAGGCTTTTGGGTCTTGGGCCAAGTCTTCCCATGCGTAAAAATACCTATACTTAGTTATATTTCACCTTCATATCATATAAGACATTCCTCAATACTCTCTCAAACACTTAGACAACTATTTCACCCTAAATTCAAGTCCCAAAACTCAATTCGGATCTTAAGGTTTTCATTCAAGCTTCAAGTCTCCATTTCAAATCTTCTTCAAGAAATTCTCTAAAGCTAAGATATGTGGGTTTCAATCATTGGGTCCTTTAACCCATGGTTCCCAAGCTTCCTTTTTAATAATATTGCATGATTTAAAGTTGATTTACTCATGGGTCTTACTTATTATGAATTTCACTACACACTATTTGCGGTTTCATGAAATTGTGATTGTTTTAGCATGTTTTGGGCTATGAATCTAAGATCTATTGTGAGATTTGATGAAGGGGGTTGATATATATTGTTTAAGGGTATTACCAAGCATCTATTGATGGTTTTACACTAAATTTACTAGCATGATTCCACTTTTGAATTGCATGATTTTACACCAGTACTACACACCCGCCAAGTATTTGATAAAATATCTAATTATGATTTCTTGAGGAATTGAAGTCCCAATGCATGTCTTATGATTTGAATGACTATATTATGATGAAAGGAATGTATGTATATATATATATTATCTCTATAGTGTTGAGAATTGACCAAGCCTCACCGGGAGGTTGGAGCATCGGGTAACTATGTTGAGGGGTTGTACCTCAATCGCCTCGCTCGGGAGGTGGTAGGCCCGTGCAACCAAGTCAAGGGGTTTGTATCTTAATAACCATGTTGAGTGGTTTGTACTTCATCAACCATGTTGAGGGGTTTGTACCTCGTCAACCATATTGAGGGTTTTGTACCTCATTCGCCTCTACAAAGAGGTGGTAGGCCTTGGATATTCACTAATGATGGTCTCTCCTTACACATGTATAATGTTCTATGTAAGCATGATTTACTTCAAGCATCTTCCATACATGTCATATTGTTATATGTTACTCATTGAATATGCTCATACATTTCGATTATGGTGCTTATGTCTTGTTGCATTGCATCCTACATATTTAGTACATTCAAACATACTAATGCATACTTTATGCCTACATGATGTCACCATGTAGTAAGCGGAGTCCCACTTGAGCATCTTCCTCCAAGTGGCTAGTACTATGTTTCTCAAGCTAGTTGGTGAGTCCTTCATCCAGGGACAATATCTATAAAATCTCATGCTATGTACTAAGACTATCTTTCTTTTATTTATATAGACTATGAGGGTGAACCCGGTTGTTTGTCTTGGCCCTCGCTCTTATCTATGTAGTATAGGTATTGTTGGACATGTTATGTATTGAGCCTTGGATCTCTTGTTTTGGTGCTTATATTATGAAAGTATTCCTTTAGCCCTTTTCCCCTTATTTCTACTCTTATTATGGTGTTTAATTGCTTCTGCGATCAATGATGTGTAATGTATGTTAAGAGACTTGTTTGGGGTCCCTTCGGGTTCCCCATTCGCCGTGTCATGTCTAGGCCCTAGGCTTGGGTCATGACAGCTCATTCGTACTTGAACATGATAATGAAGACATACCAATAATTTCTTAAACCCATATCATAGACATTGTGTGATCACATATCATGTCATAACCATACTTGTATTGAAATTATAGTCATAATCATAATTGGGCAATAACCCACATCATAAATCTCATAAAATACTGTGGTCATGCATGCTTATGCCATGAGGAATGAAGGAATAACATGGGTACTTGGAATTCATACTCAAAACATGTTAGTAAATTGAAATTGTACTTAATCTATAAAGAGATCAACAATTGAAACATAATTGAAATTACCCATGCATAAATTCATCATAAAAAGGGGCATGCATATTTAATTCTCATAAAATCCATGTAAATTGACATAATAAGACTTAAATCATGTTACAACCATTAATTGAAATCAACCCATAACTTAATTTCATCAATTTGAAGCTAAATCACAAAACTCACTTGTAAATCATACTTAGAAATCATGAAATTGAAGAAATGGTTTTTGAGGCTTCATGATTGGAAGGGAATCATGAATGAAACCACACATACCTTGATGAATAGGAAGATTAAGATGAAATAGACTTGAATATGAAGCACCCTTGAATCCTTTAGGTTGAATCTTCAAAGTTTGGCTTGAAAGGAGTTTAGGAAAATTTGAATTCTAGAGTTTTTAGTGTTGGAAATAGAATGAAGTAAATGAAATGACTAAGGCATGTCTTAGGGGTCTTAAGATGTAAAACTTTTAAAAGATCAAGGGTTTAGCCCAAATTTCCCAAAATACCCATATTGAAATAGGGTCAAAATTTGACGAGGTGCATTGTATATTACTCTAGATGGACCGTGGTATGCACCATGGGCCGTGAGGGGTTTCGTGGTTTGCATACTTGGGCAAGACATGGGGGTTCAAGTGAAGGGTGCCCTCTACAGGCCGTGGTGTGAACCATGGACCGTGAAGGGTTCTGTGGTGGAACCCTTCATTGAAAAATCTCCAAGGTAGTCTTCATTTGGACAAAGGCACCCTACATGGTCCGTGGAGTGAACCACGGGCCGTGATGGTTCCTTAAAGTGAACCTTTAGCAAAAACTTCAATAGACCTCAAGGCAAGCTGGAACGAGCCCCAAGGGGACCTCCACATGACACACCATTGTCAGTGGTGTGCACCACGAGCCGTGGTGTGCTCCTCATGAGCGACCTGGGTAAAAAATCTTTGAAAATCGATTTTTAAGCAACATTAGGGCCTCCCAGGCTCGGGTCCTTATAGTCATAATCATATTCACGCTTATAATTGTATTCAAATTCACAATCATACACAGGTCATAATCTCATTTAAAATCTTATACATGCATGATCATGTGATGAGAGATGAGAGTATAGAATAGTTACATAAGCATCAAGTTCAAATCATGATAATTGAGTAAAAACATGCATAATCCTTTAACATAAAAAACATTTCGATCATAATTGAAGTTACCTATGCATAATTTTATAATCATCAAGTCATAATAGGAGAAATCTCATGAAATCCATGCAAACCAAGAGAATTGAAGTTAATTCATGCATATTTATGAAAACCAAATCATGAAAATCCTAATTGATCATAATTCGAAAATACAAGAATAAGATGAAAAATTAAGTTGGACTCCATGATTGAAAGGAGATCATGAATTAATTCTACATACCTTAAATGAGTTGATGAATTTGAGGTAAAATTGACTTGAAACTTGAAGCCTTTGATGAACTCTTGACTTGAGCTTGAATGAGAGATTTGAGAGTGTTTTTGGTGAGTGAATTTGAGAGTCTTAAGTGTTAAAGTGCATGGAGTGTATAGAATAGATTAGGAACTCACTAGGAGGACATAATAGTCTATAAACATCTAATAGAAACTTAGGATCTCGAAAAAAGACCAATGAAACTTTACGAAAACACCCTGGGTTGTCCAGGCAGTGCACCACCATGAAACCCACACCACGGACCATGGTGTGCATCGCGACCCGCAATCCGTAGTTGGGTTCGTGGTGTGCAACCTTGAAAATATTTTAAGAGGCCAAGGGAGGGGTGACCACCACGACACACACCATAGTCCGTGATGTGCACCACGACCCGTAGTATGCTCCGTAGTGTGTCCCTTCACCTTGGCAGTCATCAAATGGCTAAGGGTCCCCTCTACATGAGTCTTTCCCGAACAGTGGTGTGCACCATGGTCCCTAAAGGGCTCCTTGCTGGGTAACCTATGCCAAAAACGTTCGAAAACATGATTTTATGCCTTGATTAAATCTTATGATGATTAGGTCCTAAAATGAAATCTCAAATTCTCCAAAAAAGTTTGACTTGAGAATTTCATATTTTTCAAATATAAAATTTGATCCACAAACTTATATTTTGTAAATTTTCTTTTACTATTTTACATCTATTTAATTTTTTGCAAGAATATAAAAAAAGTGATGAAATATTCAAGGAATATAAATATAGTGATATAGTTATTAATGATATTGATCATATTTAATTTTATTAAAGAGCAACAACTATAACCCATGTTTAGTTTTGCGAATTAAAGTTGGATCAATAAATGTTGTATCTTGTTAAATAGTGTTGTGATGCTGTATTATATTTTTGTTATAAAATTTTGCTTATTTGATAAAATTGTATTAAAAAAAAGGGAAATTACATATATATATATACAAAAAAGTAAAAAGTTTGCAAAAAAAGTACCCTATATTTTATTTACATAAAAATAGCCTAAAATCAACGAAATGACTATAGAGTATAGTTTGTCAAAAGTTATAAAAAGTATGCACTACTATACAGTGTAAATTACTTATATATGGACTATACACTAAACTACATTATGATATACAAATATACATTGACTATATATACCTATACAACAAAGAATATTCTTTTTATAAATTTTTAAGTTTAGTATCTCTCGTTATCATTTGCTCTTAAAAAAAAAAGGATAATTTGATAGCTAAAATATACAAATTACATTTTCAAACAATACTATAATTCATCTCCTATGTTTTCGATGGCCAAACAGGACGTTAGTATTTTTTTCTTAGAAACGAGCAAGACTTAAATGTACTCCAATTAGATATGAATAAGTAGATCCACCAGCGGCATCTCTTGTATTTCTAAAATTTCTAGTAGTACAGTAATTCCCTTTAGCCCGATCTAAACACACACTTGCGCAAAGCCTCTCTTGGATCTTCCGGGAAAAATGCTCATTTCATCTCAGATCTGATTCGAATTCGATCTCACAATCATTTAGGGTTTCGGATTTCAATCAAATTCCAAGTCTTTACACTCTACTCTCTGTGTAAGTGCATAGATAGGGAATTGTTAAGATGTTGACCAAGTTCGAGACCAAGAGTAATAGAGTGAAAGGCTTAAGTTTTCACACCCAAAGGCCATGGATCTTAGCCAGTCTTCATAGCGGAGTCATCCAGTTATGGGATTACCGTATGGGAACTCTCATTGATCGATTTGATGAGCACGATGGCCCCGTTCGTGGCGTCCATTTTCACAAATCTCAGCCTCTATTTGTTTCTGGAGGTTCCTTCTTCTCTTCTTTTTTTTTTTAAAAAAAATTTGGTATATGAATTTGTGGTAATAGTATGATGGAGTGTGGATCTGGTGATGCGTGTGGATGATTTTATATGTTATCCATGAATTTACAAATTGGTTATGTTTAATTAAATGTGATTGGGACCTTAGCTGCACGTTTTTTTTAAAATTGTGGGATACTTTAAGTTGAGTAGGGGCTGTACCAGAGTAACCTGATAATTCTGGGAATAAAATGTTATTTACAACGCAATGTGGATCTACTAATGTAGGTTGATGATTATATGTGTGATCCGTGCTTCTGAATGGGAACTAGTTTATGAGGTTAAATGAGCTAACTTGAGCAACACATGATGAAAGCTGGAACAGAATTTTTATGCAGCGACTAAAATCCTATTTATATCAGTATGATAGAATGTGGACCTACTGATGTATATGAACGAGCATGTATGTGATCCATGATTTTAGGCAGATACAAGTGCTTCTGCTCGTTTATCTTCTATGCGTGACCTGTACTATCATGTTTGGTTTTATTGAAGGTTAAATGTGCTAAGTTGAATAATATAGGAAAGATAGCAACATACCCAGCGTGATCCTGATCCCATAACTAGGCTCTGGGGAGGGTGGGGCTTACATAGGGACCCTACCCCTATCTTGTGTAAGCTAGAGAGGTGGTTTCTGGTAGAGCCTCAGCTCAAGTACTATAGGAATTAGATATCGAATAAAATGATTATTCAAGACCAAAATGCTACTTTCATCAAAATGTGATTCACTAGTGTATGTGGATGACAAAGTGAGATTGGATTGTACTGGTTTATGTGGATGAAGGGTAATTTATTAGTTTATATTTCTGCTTTATCAAAAAAAAAAAAGTATTCTGAATCCTTTATTAAAAGAAAAAAGATTTTGTTTTGATGACAAGGGGAACCAACAACCACTACCCTTTGGGTGTGCACAAGGTACACCTCCTTTGGGTGCGCACAAGATACACCCCCTTTGGGTGCGCACAAGGTACACCCCCTTTTGGTGCGCACAAGGTACACCCCCGCTCCTATGCAATAACTCGCAAACCACATCGAAGAGGTAACCCTCACTAGGCTAGCCTGGTGTGATGGGCTCGACCCAGAAAACTAACCCCCCACTTTCATTGGCAAGGGGCTTCGAACTTGAGACCTCCAACATGGAAGTCCCAAGTCCAAATCACTGGGCCACCCCGAAGGGTAATAAAAAGAAAAAGATATTCTGAATGATAGTTCCAGTTCGTATGTGTGATTGGACCGAAATCAATCAGTTGATTTAGTTGAAGGGTAAATATGCTAAGTTGATTACTACAGTGACTAAAACCAGAATTAAACAATAATTCAGGGACTAAATTGCTATTTGCATAGTGTGGATCTACCGATGTATGTAGATGAGTATATTTGATCTGTGAATTGAGGAAGTACATTTTCTTTTATCTTCTGAAATGTGTGATTGAAGTATAGTAGAGTTGGTTTAATTGAAGGTTCAATGTATTACATTGATAATAGAGGGACCAAACCCAGCATACAAAATTTTCAGGGGCTAAAATGCTATTTGCATTACGTGATGGATTATAGATCTGCTCATGTATGTGGATGAGTATATGTGTGATCCATGAATATGTGAAGTTACCTCTGTTATTGTTTCTTCTGAATGATAATTCCAGTTAATATGTGCAAGTGTTACACAACTGCACATTTGGTCTAATTGAAGTTAAATGTGTTAAGTGAGCAACATAGGGACCAATAATTTAGCGCCTTTTTTGCTTTTAACTTTGTTGGGTCTCTTTAATTGATGCACTTTGTTAGCTGTGGTTTCCCATTAGTTCTCTATGTGCGTGAAATTTTTGAATAATGACTATGATTTATTCCTGGTTTTGTTCTGTTTACAATAGTTTATCAGAGATCTTCTGATTGTGTTGTGAATTGTAGATAATTTAGTATTTCTTCTTCGCTAGTTTTGACCATTATTGAGCTTACTAAAGATTGCTAATATCCCATCGTCTTTGAGAAAAGGCTAATATGACACATTATCGGAAGCCTCAGTTTTGGTTTCCAATCAACATACTTTCGGGAACATATATTTGTTTACTTCGCATGATCCTGGAAAATTTACTGAGTATTTTCCTTCATGTTTTCTTAACTTCAAAAATGTCAAAGCACCTATTTTAGATGTTTTATTATCTCGGTTTACTAGTAACTTATCTTAGAGTATATGTGGCTGTATGCATGCATAATGCAAATTTGACTATGGACTGTTCTTTCTATATGTAAATTCTTGTTACTGCAGGAGATGATTACAAAATTAAGGTTTGGAACTATAAGCTGCATCGGTGCTTGTTTACCCTGCTTGGACATCTTGACTATATCCGAACTGTTCAATTTCACCACGAATATCCATGGATTGTTAGTGCAAGTGATGATCAGACTATTCGGATATGGAACTGGCAGTCTCGTACTTGTATTTCTGTCTTGACTGGCCACAATCATTATGTAATGTGTGCGTCATTTCATCCCAAGGAGGACTTGGTTGTCTCTGCTTCTTTGGATCAGACTGTTCGTGTCTGGGATATTGGTTCCCTAAAAAAGAAAACCGTTTCTCCTGCTGATGATATCTTGCGGTTGAGTCAGATGAATACTGATTTCTTTGGTGGAGTGGATGCTGTGGTGAAGTATGTGTTGGAGGGTCATGATAGAGGGGTTAACTGGGCATCGTTTCATCCTACACTCCCCCTTTTAGTTTCTGGTGCTGATGATCGCCAAGTGAAAATTTGGCGGATGAATGGTATGCTTCTGAAATTCCTGGTGTATTTGGATGACCATCTTTACTTCTTTGTCACTCAGTAGTTTGCATATCCTGTTGAATCTAGAACACCAAGTCAAGTACATTTGACAACAAGATACCTTTTAAATTTCATGCTATTTATATAGATTTCAGTTATAGATCAGTCTAGTTGTAATACAAGCTTTTGTGTTGTTGACTTGGCCCATAGATGTAGGAGTATCTATATGTCTTCCATTTAGCTTATAATCAGAAATCTTGTCCAGTAGGATCTCCTTAATCAATAGAGTTGTTTATTATCTTAAAATCCTGATGTGGTCATATCCGTACTGTTAGTTTACAAATGTTGTAACTACATTTCTCTATACTGTGCACATCTGATGACATTGCAGCAAAATGTTTCATCTTCTTCATCTCTTTTCCAGGTTTTGGAGGTGGGGTGTGGGTGGGTCTAAACCTTGCTTTGGATTTCTCATTGAATTTTTTTTGGGTCAATAAAACCTTTATTACTGAAGGAAATATTTACAATCTGACCAAAATACAATGTACACCAAAGCTGTCACATGCACCAGGTTCGGCAGCTATTCTATCTATCTTCAACAACTATTTCAGGTTGTACTGCATATCAAAATTGTCTCTCTAAGGGTAATAATTCAATTCCCTTGATGGTCCTCCTAATTTGGCTTCCTATAGCTTCTAGAGACTACCTCCTGATCATTTGTCTAATTATACTTTTGAGAGCTTGACACCTTCCTTTGAAATATTCGTTAATTCCTTTCCTTCAAGATTAAATAGACACTTCCTGCCATTGCCGCACTATAGACTTCAGCTGTTGCATTTTTGGTTCTCATATGCTCCTGTGCACAAACCATTTGTGCCTGCTAGTTGAAAATTTATTTGGCCAACCCCTTGCTACTATAAGATCTTCCCCCAAACTTCAGCTGAAAAATTACATTCAAAGAATAGGTGATTGTTAGTTTTATTTTCTCTATTGCACAAGGGACAGATTTGATCTGTGATAATACCCCATGAAGCCAGTTTGTCTCTTGTATTAAGTTTGCGATGAGCTGCAATAGTTAAGATGAATATCCTTTAGGAGTCCTTTGGTTATTACAGATAGGTTTCCTCCCTGGTACTTCTAGGAATATTACTTCTGAAGCTTGTGTACAGTTTCCTGATGGAAAACCTATCCAATTGTATCAAGTCTCTTTTACTGATTCCAAAGTCCTTCAGATAACTCTTTGCCTTGAGATTTTTTGAATCATCCAAGGAGTTCGTAGGTGTGGCATGTCTCATACTAAACCATCTCTATTATAGTAGCAATGCACCCATTGAATCCATAATCCGTCTTCCTTTTTTCACAGACACCACAGCGACTGGCATATTGCTTCTTTTTCCATGTCAGGTGATTTGCGTTAATACTGCAGTTCAGTTATTTTCTGTTGATAATGAGGCAAAAGTTTCTTCCTCCTTGGAAGGATTATACTTTCAATTTTAAATTTTCCTTCCATGGGAGCCAGGATGGGTTTTCCACCTTGAAGCAAATAGCTGGATAATAGTTGCTGCTTCAGCTCGTAGAACTATGATCATCTTATTGTTTTTTTGAGAAAGAATATGGACATCTTATCGTTGTTACTCTTGGCAATGAAATTATTGGGTGGAACTTTGATGGGTAAAAGACTGCTTAGTTGTTGAATAAATCTTACATCTTAAGCGTTTCTGATTGCTAGTTTTCCTTGTTCCTAGATACAAAAGCTTGGGAGGTCGACACATTGAGAGGACACATGAACAATGTTTCATGTGTTCTATTCCATCCAAGGCAAGATATTATTGTTTCAAATTCAGAGGATAAGAGCATTCGAGTGTGGGATGCAACAAAAAGGACTGGTCTTCAAACATTTCGCAGGGAGCATGATAGGTTTTGGATCCTGGCATCTCATCCTGAGATGAATCTTCTAGCAGCTGGTCATGACAGTGGGATGATAGTATTTAAGTTGGAGAGAGAACGCCCTGCTTTCTCTGTGAGCGGCGATTCTCTGTTTTATGTAAAGGATCGCTTTCTCCGTGTATACGAGTATTCAACTCAGAAGGACACACAGTTGATACCAATTAGAAGGCCCGGTTCAAATAATGTGAATCAAGGTCCACGGACACTTTCATACAGTCCTACAGAAAGTTCTGTCTTGATATGTTCAGACATGGATGGTGGTTCCTATGAACTTTACATTGTACCCAAAGATAGTTATGGCAGGGGTGATACTGTTCAAGATGCAAAAAGAGGAACTGGAGGATCAGCTGTATTCGTTGCCCGAAACAGGTTTGCTGTGCTTGAGAAGAGCACTAATCAAGTCCTGGTAAAAAATCTGAAGAATGAAATCGTCAAGAAAAGCCTTCTTCCTATGGCCACTGATGCAATATTTTATGCTGGCACTGGAAACTTACTATGTAGGGCAGAGGATAGAGTTGCCATTTTTGATCTCCAGCAGAGAATTATTCTTGGGGATCTTCAGACTTCTTTCATCAGATATGTTGTTTGGTCTGCTGATATGGAAAGTGTCGCTTTGCTTAGCAAGCATTCCATTGTTATAGCTGATAAGAAACTCGTGCACCGTTGCACCCTTCATGAGACAATTCGTGTCAAGTGCGGTGCCTGGGATGACAATGGGGTGTTCATATATACCACACTTACCCACATTAAGTACTGTCTTCCGAACGGGGATTGTGGAATCGTCAAAACCCTAGATGCTCCTGTCTATATTACAAAAATATATGGGAACACTATATTTTGCTTGGACAGAGATGGAAAAAATCGTCCTATTATTATTGATTCAACTGAATATGTTTTCAAGTTGTGTCTGCTTAGAAAGAGATATGACCAAGTTATGAGTATGATAAGAAACTCAGAGCTCTGTGGTCAGGCCATGATTTCATATTTGCAGCAGAAGGGTTTTCCAGAAGTTGCTCTTCATTTTGTGAAGGATGAGCACACTCGTTTCAACTTGGCACTTGAAAGTGGGAACATTGAGATAGCTCTCGAATCTGCTAAGAAGATTGATGAGAAAGATCATTGGTATAAGCTTGGCGTGGAAGCTCTTCGACAAGGCAATGCAGGTATTGTTGAATATGCATACCAGAAGACTAGGAATTTTGAGAGGCTCTCTTTCCTATATCTTATAACCGGAAATGTGGAAAAGTTATGTAAAATGATGAAAATTGCTGAGGTCAAAAATGAAGTAATGGGTCAGTTCCATGATGCCTTGTACCTCGGTGATGTTGGTGAGCGTGTTAAAATTTTGGAAAATGCTGGTCATCTACCCCTGGCGTACATCACAGCGACGGTCCACGGGCTCAATGATACTGCTGAGCGTCTTGCAGAGGAACTGGGGGATAATGTTCCATCATTGCCCAAGGGGAAGAAAGCTTCATTGTTGCTGCCCCCGACTCCCATCTTGGGTGGTGGAGACTGGCCCTTGCTGATGGTAACAAAAGGGATATTTGAAGGTGGTTTGGATATTGCAGGCAGGGGAGGACAAGAGGAATATGAAGAGGCTGCAGATGCAGACTGGGGTGAGTCGTTGGACATTGGTGAGGTGGAAAATCTACAGAATGGGGACATCAGTATGGTGCTTGGTGCTGAGGAAGGACAGGAAGGAAATGATGATGATGATGAGGGAGGATGGGATCTTGAGGATCTGGATCTGCCACCTGATACAGACACACCAAAGACTACTTCCAATGCTCGCTCTTCTGTGTTTGTCACCCCAACACCTGGCATGCCTGTCAGCCAGATTTGGGTCCAAAAATCATCTCTAGCTGCTGAACATGCAGCTGCCGGCAATTTTGACACTGCTATGCGGTTGTTGAGCCGACAACTAGGAATTAGGAACTTCTCTCCTTTAAAATCATTGTTTATTGATCTTCATGTTGGAAGCCACAGTCATCTGCTTGCCTTCTCCTCAGCACCAGTCATCTCCATGGCAATTGAGAGAGGCTGGAGTGAGTCAGCTAGTCCTAATGTTCGAGGTCCACCTGCTCTTATATACAGTTTTGCTCAGTTGGAGGAAAAACTTAAAGCTTCTTATAAGGCGACTACTGGTGGGAAATTTTCTGATGCCCTTAGACTATTCCTGAACATTCTTCACACCATTCCTTTGATTGTGGTTGAGTCGAGACGAGAACTGGATGAAGTCAAGGAATTGATTGTCATAGTGAAAGAGTATGTTTTGGGTTTGCAGATGGAGCTTAAGAGGAAGGAATTGAAAGATGATCCTGTTCGTCAGCAGGAGCTGGCCGCCTATTTCACTCACTGTAATCTGCAGCTTCCTCACTTAAGACTCGCATTACAGAATGCTATGTCTATCTGCTACAAGGCCAAAAATCTTAGCTCAGCAGCCAACTTTGCTAGGAGACTCTTGGAGACCAATCCCACGAATGAGAGCCAAGCCAGAACAGCCCGCCAGGTTCTGCAGGCAGCTGAGAAAAATATGCGAGATGTTACACAGTTGAATTATGATTTCAGAAATCCTTTTACGATCTGTGGTGCAACATATGTCCCGATATACCGGGGTCAGAAGGATGTCTCTTGTCCCTACTGTGGTACTCGTTTTATACCGTCTCAGCAAGGGGAGCTTTGTACTGTTTGTGATCTTGCAGTTGTTGGAGCTGATGCCTCTGGCTTGCTTTGCTTGGTATCACAGATCAGGTGATTTTCAGCTTCTCATGCAGTTGTATTCGGCCATGTCATTCTGATGATTCTAATTCTGCGTCTTAGAAGTTTAGGCATGGGTAATTATGGACATGCTTTTATCGGATTGTATCTGTGGTTTATATTTTGTTTCTATAGTTTTGCAATCAGTTTTACAGACCCTTTGCCTTGGTTTATTTAATTTCGTGGCTAAAATTTTTATTGTAATGAACATGTAAGATTGACTTAAAACAAATTTTTTGAAGCGTGGTGAACAGGCATGCTAGGTATATAAAGTGCAAACCCCTTAAGACCTGAATGCTATCTAGGTCATTATATTATTCTCGTAGCTTATTCTCAAGACCTGAATGCTATCTAGTTTCTTAGCGTTGAAATTCCACTGGGTATGTTGTTGTTGTGGCTAGAGCCGTCAATATGGGCTAGACCTGCTGGGCCGGTCTGGCCAAATCCGTGATTTAGCAGGGATGGACTACGATTTTTGGAGCCCATTTAAAAAATGAGTTTTTTAGCCCGACCTGAATAAGTCTGCTGATTTGTGGAGCTTTTGTAATATGAGTTGGGCTGGTCCGTGAGCCGAATTAAAAAATAATTAAAAATAAAAAGTAAAATAGAGTCCAAACTCAAAGTTCATTTAAAATTTTTAAATATTAAAATTTAGACACAAGTTATATTTTTTATAATATATATTTCCTCTATCCATCTTTACTTGTCCTTTATTGATTTAGCACAAGGATTAAGAAACATTAAATAATATGAGCAATTTTACTAAATCAAATTTTAAATATAATAATTATAATGACTTGAAAAATGTAACAAGGAAATAATTACTATAATTAATGACAAGCGTAAACTAAAAGTTAAGTTTGAAGTATCTTTTGATTTCATGAAGTGGACAAGTATTGTTGGACATCTCAAACTAGTATAGTGGACAAATAAAGATGGACGGATGGAGTAATAGTAACACTAATGCAATGTAATATTGTCCTGTTGCTATTTATTTTAATATGTTTAAATTATAATTTAATTTAAAAATTTATTAAAAAATATAAGAATAAAAATGTGGGGGCCCGGCAAGGCCCGCGGCCCACGTACAAATTGGTTGGGCTAGCTATTTTCTAGCCCATAAAAAAAAGGGGTCAGCCCCGCCTGGCTTGTCAAATTCCAAAGCATGTAAGGGTTAGTCCAGATGAGGTGGGCTGGCTCGTATTGACAGCTCTAGTTGTGGCATGTTTACATAATAGACAAATTTTTTGGTCATGTCAATTTTTTTTAATTGATTTACTTGAATGATTTTATTGATACAAAACAAAATCCAATGATGTTAGATATATTTTCAAAGTTTACTGACTTTGTAAGATATAAATACTATATTAAAACTACAACTTTTAAATTTTTGTGTGTAAATATAGATTGTTTATTTTACAATTGTTTACCATCTTTTGAATTTTAATAATAAATGATCTATCTTTATTAATTTAATAATTGGCGTTCTATTAGTAATGAATTTATCAAGATCACAATTATTTATTCTCAAATAATTCAAGCGAGAAAATAACAAAAATGATGACAAAATTATTGTTCTCCTAACTAGTTAGAAGCCACAAAAAATTAATCTACTTTAATCTAATTACATGAAACAGAAAATTCCATAATAATTCAAGGGTATAATATAAAAGAAGCTTTTTCTATAGTTTTAAACCAGCACAAGATTAGATGAAAGCAATTAATCAAACACTTGATAAAAAATAATCCCTACATTACTAATCCTTGCATTACTAATCCTTTCTTCACTAGTCCTTGGGTTATTCATGTTTATACCAAACGATCCCTAAGTGTTTTTACTGATACCCAACATAAAAGTAATTAGGAGATATCCTTGGATAAATTACTAATGCACAATCTTAGAGTAATAAGGGGATATGCTTGGCAAAATCAACAGAGTGAACAATTTGTTCTTCAACATACAAACATAACATTCTAGTACAACAAAAATGGAACTTGGGCTCTCATTTGAGAACACCTTTAAGAGGTTATGAATGAGTTTGGAGTTCAAAGGCGATTATTTATAAATGCGTTTGTGATGTTAATCCCTTCGATTACAAGCTTGCCTTTGGGTGATTTTACTCAAATATCGTTTGTGTTTAGACTTTAGAAGACGATGTTTTTTCACTGAAATAATATTTTTATCATGTTAGGATTTAGATATTACATAGGCGTGATACATCCGAATAGTGTTAAGTTAAAATTCGCATTAGTATTTAACTTTTAAATGCCTAATTTTTTTTTTAAAAAGAGTAAATACCATTTAACATGATTTATTTAACAGTTACTTCTAATGAATTTTATGATGAATGCGACTAACCAATGTCTGAGTTATGATGGTTGCAGATAAGGGTGTTTATGGTGTGGTTTGATTCAATTTTGACTTTAAAAAATTAAAAACCATACCAACAAAAATATTTTTTTATATATTAAAATCAAACCACCCCCACTTTGTTCAGACAATATACCAAAATACCAAATATTCTACTAAAATTCAAATTCAAATTTAGAAAGAGATAGAATCGCCTAAAGAACAAATAGAAGAGAATCGCCTTTAAGTAGTTATTCCATAGCTCATATGAGCCAAAGTTGAGAGAAGAAAAAAGACTTTTATTAACCTTGATTCAATTTTCAAATGCTTTATGATAGATGAATCAACTTTTATTAATCTTGATTCAATTTTCAAATGCCTTATGATGGATGAATCTATCCCTATTTAATAAGAAAAGTGCCGGAAAGGAACATGAGATATTCAAGAGTTAGTTATAACTAACTTTTAACAACTTTTGGGAGTGCATGTTGGTCACCCGCCTAACTTTAATAACTAATGAACAACTAAATGCCTAACTAATTGATCTTCTTTCTAAACGGAAAAATATTATAAAAAGGTTATATCAAATCCTTCCCCATCAAACCATCCCTGTCCATAAAGATTCAAGTGAAGATACATGGATTGAATGGGGTCAAAATCTTCCTAAGTGTTGTCCTTCTCTGCAACATTCGACCATTTAACAAGTACCTAACCAATGGCCTGACCACTCCGTTGGATCATCCTTCTATCCACAATAGCCTTAGGCACCAACAACACTAGTTCAGGGTCTGTTTGAACGACAAGCAATGTGACAACAACAATATTAGACACCAATTTCCTCTTCAACTATGAAATGTCAAGTAGGAAGCATTTTGAGACTAGTAGGAAGAGGCAATGTATAAGCTACAGAGCCAATCTTGGCCTTGATTTGAAAGGGCCCAAAATACTTGGCCAAGTGCTTTTGATAACCATGATCCTTAGGTGAATGCTGTTTGTAATTTTTGTTAGTTTTCTTCTTATCAGCTAGAGTTTTCATCCTAGCTTGTGCCTTAGCCAAATTGGACTTAAAGAGTCCTTATAGTAGCCTCCCTCGGTTCTAAGCTTTTGTCAATTGTATCAAGGTGAGAGTTAAAAGCCATGTAAGGAAAGAGGGGTGATGGTTTCTGACCCTAAACAACCTCATAAGGAGTCCACTTGAGGGAAGATTGAGGGTGGTACACTATAGACGTTAAGAGTGAGACCTTCTACCAATTGAAAAGTTCTTGCCAAAATTTTCTTGTAAAACCTGAATCTCTATCAGAGACAATCGACCTAGGCATACCATGGAGCCTAATAACTTTATCCATAAGAAATTGAGATACTTTCAAAGGAGTATAAGGATGTTTGAGGGCCATAAAGTGTGCAACTTTATTGTCATAGTCCAAGCTAGGCCTAGGTGTGACACCGATTAGGTTTCCTGAGCAAAATCCCAACCAAGCTTTTTTGCATATCATACACATTCACAGGTAATAAAATAAGGAATCGTAATGCGGGAGATCACAAAAGAACTAAAGCATGGTACAACAAGGAAAGTAGCAAGATAAAATAGGTTCATACATATCCAAACATGTCTCTAATAGTACTAGTATTAGCGGGGGCTATGGAAGTAAAATAATAAATGACATAGTATCAAGTTTTCAATATAAGCTAAGTAGTAGAAGCAGGATAGTCTAGGCTCGACATTTGTAAAGTCCTGAACTTTGTATGACCTTGATGGTACTTAGAAATTTATTTCCAAAATTTTTTGACCAAGGTGACACTTCATGGCAGCCTCCAGGGGCTGTGTGGAGGTTCTTTGAGGTGACCATTGGCCTTGTGTTTAGAGTGTCGGCATTAATGTAGAGTTTAATACCAAGGCACAGATCACATGAATCCCAAACGGTCCCTGTTGGGCTTCATTAGCCGTATGGTGGACCGTATGGAGGGCCTTGGCCTTGAAAATCCACATTTTGGCAAGGGCACTTCATAGACGAACCTCTCACGGACCGTATAGCCCTTCACAGTTTGTGAAGCCTTCCGTAGAGGTGGTGGTGTGAAAATTTTCTAACTATGGGATCACCGTCTAGGAACTTTGTCAACGAAGAATTTTTCTAAGTGAAGCTTCATGGAAGGCCACATGGTCAGTGTGACCTCTCACAGGCCATGAAGCCCTTCGTATGGATGTTGGCATGCAATTTTTCTTATTATGGAATTACCATCTCGAACCTTCATCAGTGAAATATTTTCTAATGTTGGATCACGGAAGGAGTCACATGGTCCGTGTGACTTGGTACGGGCCGTGAGACGTTCTCACGGGACCCTTGACAACATTTTTCTATACAATTCATTAATGACATTTTCATAATTATGGCTTATTCTAAAGGGACTTTTGTGACCTTCAATGCTATCCTAAGACATTCAAATGACCTATAATCTTCTTCCCTCATTCAAATTCATTCTCACATTTAAAATTATATTCAACTCTCTGAAGAACTCCTCTCAAAGACTCTACTGAAGGCTTAGCTTGGGAATCAAGGGAAACTCCATTATTCTTGTGTCTTCTTGGTGAACTTAGGTATGTGGGATTGATTCATGGTCCCTTTCAACCATGAAGACCCAAACTCTTTTACTTGAATTTTCATGAAATTTAGCTTACTTTAAATATGGTTTTTTTAATATTATTATAAATTTGATTCAATTGAAGTATGAGCTATGTTTAATTGATGTTTATAAAGTAATTTAAGCCCTAATATGTTGAATTATGTGATTATTATGAAGATTTGAAGATTGCATTGTCCCTTTAAAGTTTGATTTAGGCGTGGGTAATCTAAATTGTCATTTGAACATAAATTTTAATTACGGATTTACTTGAATTTCATATTATATTATTGATTTAAGATTGAATATCTATTACCCATGCTATTCTTATCTCACTTATAGCATATGCGTACTTGACTATTATTTTTATGAAGATTATGAACTGGACTATGACCCAGTTATGTTTTATGAATATGATTTTGATGAAAGATTGATTATGACAAGAATGTAATCACATAAATGTCTATGATATGGCTCTTTGAGCAACTTTGAGTGTTTTCACCACTTTGATATATGTGAATGAGCTATTTCTATGCATGAAGGTTTGATTTGACGTATGATTTGGCTTTTCAGCGCAAGAATGAATGATTATAAAGAATGTTTGGCTTTTAAGACTATGTATGCATTAAAATTTGAAAAGACTTATGCCTCTTTTGAAAGAATGTATATGTATACGTGTTCTTATTGGATGATGAGTTAGCACTGAGCAGACTTGTGGAGGGGGGGGGGTATCTCCAAGGGTCCAGTACCCAAGTCTTATAACTATGTGCTAACATAGGTATATGTTGATAAAAATCCTATTCGAAATAGGGGTGCTCATATGGAAGGTTAACTCTCCGAATTGGGGGTGCCCATAAGGAGAAGTATGATATGATATGAAAATCCTATCCGAAATGGGGATGCCCATAAGGAAGGTTGCTTCTCTAAAATGGGGGTGCTTGTAAGTAGAAGTATGGTTTACCTTTGGTAAGTAAACCACCTCTTTACCGGTATACAAATTACATTGAGATTTCAAATAATAGCTCACTTGGTCTTACACGTGTTAAATGAGGTCACATCATATGTATAAGCATTATTACATTTCATGCATTATGGATTAAATGTCATATAGTTATATTATCTTTCTTCTATATATCTCTCTTTCTATATTATGTGCCCTTACCATCTAACATCTTATGCAGGTTTGGTAAGTCATATGCATTGCATGCCCACATACTTAGTACATTTAAACATACTAATTCTTAATTTTACCTGCATGATCTAACCATATAGGGACCGGAGACTACCTTCATCCGCCATTTGACGACTAGATCGGATTTGAGATACTTGTTGTGGTGAGTCCTATCTTCCAAGGACAAACCACCTTCCTTATACCTATGATGTTTTTGTTTACGTTTTTTACATTGACGGTGAGCCCGAGACATGTCTTGGCGCCCGTCCTATCTTATGACTAGAGACATTGTTGGACATCTTATAAACTCTCGTATAGATATATGCTATGTGTTGTATTTGGAGATTATGATCATAGCTACCTATTGAATGATTTTATGGATTGATTATGAGTATTATGACATGAATTTATGCTATGATGTAGAAGATCTTAACTCCCGTATTGCTCCAATAGAGTGAGTCATACTTACTCGCCCCTTAGTCTTTACATGCTAATTGTTATGTGATTCCATGTTAATCCCTATCCCTATGACATCCTCATAGTGTAGGTCCTACTTTCCCATTTCTTATAGTTATATATTTACTATTTCATATATGCTTTTGAACCAATGACGTGTGAATGGATTGCTATGAGGCTTGTTTGGGGACTCTCGGGTTCCCATTCGCCATGTCACTCCTAGACCTAAGTTCCCGGTCGTGACAAACTTGGTATCAGAGCACTAGGTTTATAAATGATCCTAGGAGTCTAACATGCCATGTTAAGTAGAGTCCTATTCATGGGTGTGAAGTGCACCATGCCTATGAGTGGGAGGCTATGATGACGTTCTAGGAATTGTCTCACTTTTTCATGTCTTATGTCATGATTTGGATCATATATTAAGGTTTCCTAATCCTGATGATGTCCTTGCTACATTACAGAAGATGCCTCCACGAAGAACTCCTCTACGAAGATTGACATCGGCTAGTAAGGACCAAGTTCCTCAACGGCCTATGCAAGAGCCTATCACTAATGGTGAATTTCGTATGGCTATTGCTATGCTTGGCCAAGTGGTGACTACTCAGACTAGATAGGCTAATCTTCCTCCCCGTGAGCAGTCAGAGATTTCACTCGGATGAATCCTGCAGAGTTCTATGGGTCAAAGGCTAATGAGGATGCTCAAGAGTTGATTGATGAGCTCACTAAGGTGTTGAATATTATGGGTCACTTGTGAGGAGGAAGCTGAATTGGTTGTTTATCAATACAAAAATGTGGCTCAAGTGTGATACACTCAATGATTTATGGAAAGGGTTTGCAGTAATGCTGTTAATTGGGAAGAGTTCAAGTTTGCATTCCTGGATCATTTCTTTCCTACTGAACTTAGCGAAGCTAAGATGACATAATTCATCAACCTCAAATAGGGTGGTATGAGTGTAAGGGACTATGTCGTCAAGTTCTCAAAGCTCTCCAAGTGTGTTCCTATGCTTGTGGTTTACCCCGTGCAAGAATGTATAAGATTATTTTTGGGATCTCTGACTTAGTTGTTAAGGAATGTCGTACACCTATGCTTATTTGGGATATGGACATATCCAGGCTCATAACAGATGCTGAATAGATTAAGGGAGATAAGCTTGAGGAAAAGAAGGTGCATGATTCTAAGAGGGCCCATTATGATGATGGGTTCTCCAATTCCAAGAGTAGTGGTGGTTATGGCCGCTTTCAACAGGGCCAAGGTTCTAATACAAGGGTTGCTAATGCTATAGTGCCTCCTCCTAAGGCTCAGGTTGGAGATTGGCCAATGCCTCCTCCGTGTACTTCATGTGGGAAGAATCACCAGGGAACATGCTATAAAAACATAGGTTCTTGTTTCGGGTGTGGTGATAAGAACCACAAGATTGGTTATTGTCCTAAAGCTGCCCAAAAGGGTCTGGGCGAAGTGGCCCAAGGTGATCAAGTCCAATAGAGAGCACCACAAGGTGGTTCCCTTAGGCACAACATGCTTTATATTTTTACTGCCCGACAGGAAGAGGAGGAGAGTCCAGATATTATGACTCCTCTTTTGGCTATTAAGTTTGATTTGAGCCCTAAAATTCTAAGGGAGCCCTTTTCAGTTTATACTCCCATGGGTGAGTCTATTATTGCCCTATGTATTTATCGAGGTTGTCCTTTTTCTATTTTGTATAAAGTCTTCCCGCGTGACCTTGTGGAACTTGAGATGTTTGATTTTGATGTTATTCTTGGGATGGATCAAACGACCCCTATAGTGCCCAATAATGCGCCTCAGAAGTGCCCAGAATCGTAATTTTTATATATCTCAAAATTCATGCATGATATCAAAAAATCGACTTCATATTCTTGCTCAGAAAGTCAAATTTTGGGGAAAAAAGGTCTACTCCCGATTTTAGAGCAACCATATCAAAATTCAAAATTCCCAAAATGCGATTTCTAGAGAGCTTTTCGCGCTCCTAGCACGATGTGCCAAGGGCGCGCACCTATATTATTTTTGGTACAGTTTTGACTTCGGTCCAAGAATTTTAAAGTCATGGGCCTAAGTGTTCCCAAACGTGAAAATACCTATACTTAGTCATTTTCACCCTCATATCATTCTAAACATTCCCCAATATTCATTCAAACATTTAGCCAAATATTTTACTCCCAAACTCAAGACTCAAAACTCATTCCAGATCTTAAAGATTGCACTCAAGCTTCACGTCCCCATCTTCAATCTTTATCAAGTTCATCGCCAAAGCTAAGGTATGCGGGTTTCTTTCACCTATGATAGCCAAGCTTTCTTTACTTAAATTTGCATGATTTAAAGATGATTTTCTCATAGGTCTTATTTATTATGAAAATCATTGCATACTATGTTACGATTTATGAAATTGTGACTGTTTTGCTATGTTTTGAGTTATGAAACCAAGGTTTATTGTAAGATTTGATGAAGAGTTTTGATGCATATTGCTTGAGGGTGATACCAAGTATTTATTGAAGGTTTTACATTGAATTTTCTAGAATGATTTCACTCTTGAATTGCATAGTTTTACATTAGCACTACACACCCTCTAAGTGTTTGATAAAATGTCCGATTATGGTTTCTTGAGGAATTGAAGGTCCTATGATGTCTTATGAGTTGAATAACTATATGATGATGAAATGATGACGAAATGATGATGAAAGGGAATGTATACATATGATTATGAAAGGAGTGTATATATATGATATTATCTCTATAATTTTGGGGATGACCGAGCCTAGCTCAGGGGGTTGTAGGCCAGGGTAACCTTGTTAAGGGGTTAGTACCTCGATTGCCTAATTCGGGGGATGGTAGTCCTAGTCAACCTTGTTGGGGGCTTGTAACCATCAACCTGTTGGAGGGTTTGTATTCCATCAAGCCATTGGGGGGTTTGTACTCCATCAACCTTGATGGGGGGAGGGCGTTGTACTCTATCAACCTCATGAAGGGGTTTGTACCTCATGCGCCTATCCAAGGTGGTGGTAGGCCTTGACTTGCACTATAATGGTCACTCCTTACACTCATATTATGTTCTATGTAAGCATGATTTTACTTCAAACATCATTCATACATGACATATCGTTAGTATGCTATCTATTGCTTATGATTATGCATTTTGTCTGTGATACCTATCATTTGTTGTATTGCATCCTACATGCTTAGTACATTCAAACATACTAACACATACTCTATGCCTACATGATGTCACTATGTAGGAACCAGTACATCGCTTGATCATCCTCATCCTCCACGTGGCTAGTTCGATTGTCCTACAAACCTGTTGGTGAGTCCTTCACTTTGGGGATGTTGCTTATGAACTCTTGCTATGTATTAAGACTATCTTTCTATTGGTATGTATTGACTATGAGTGTGAGCCCGATTGCTTGTCTTGGCCCCCACTCTTATCTATGTAGTAGAGGTGTTGCTGGACATGTTTTGTATTTATGTTATGAGTGTTGACTCTCTTGTTTCTTGATGTTATGCTATGAAGTTTATCCTTAGTCCCAATTCCCTTGTTTATGCTTATTTCTCATCATCATTTCAGTTGCTTTCGCGACCAAGGATGTGTAATGATATGCTATGAGGCTTGTTTGAGGTTCCTTCGGTGAAATGACCCCAAAAAGTGCCCGAAAATGTGCCTCAAATTCTCGAAATCTTAAATTTCATATATCTCAAAATTCATGCACGATATCAAAAATCCGACTTCATATTCTTGTTCAGGGGGTCAAAATTAGTGGGAAAAGGGTCTAACCCCAATTTTAGAGCAATCGAATCACAATTTCAAATTTCCAAAATTTCAATTTCTAGAACCAGTCTGTGACGGTGCCGCGACGGACAGCTATCACAGACATGTGTAAACTTCGTCTCCGTGATAGGTCCATGACGCGAACCTGTGTAAATTTTGCCCAGTTATTTTCCTTGCGGTCCAAGACTTTTTAGTCTTGGGCCTAAGTGTTCCCAAACGTGTTTTTACCTATACTTAGCCATATTTCACCCTCATATCATCCTAAACATTCCCCAATATTCACTCAAACATTTAATCTTATATTTCTCTCAAAATTCAAGTCTCAAACCCTCATCCGGATTTCAAGATTCTCCTTCAAGCTTCAAGTCTCCATCTCCAATCTTCTTCAAGGTTTCTCCAAAAGCTAAGGTATGTGGGTTTCTTTCATAGGTTCCTTTCACCCGTGATACCCAAGTCTCCTTTTATTCAAATTGCATGATTTAAAGTTGATTTACAAATGAGTCTTGCATATTATAAAATTCACTATATACTATGATAAAGCTATGTGGAATTGTGACTATTTTGCTATATTTTGAGCTATAAATCTTGGATTATTGTGAGATTTGAAGAGGGGTTTTGATGTATATTACTTGAGGATGTTGCGAGGTGTTGATTAATGATTTTATGTGGGATTTACTAGCATGATTTCGCTCTTGTATTGCATGATTTTGCACTATCACTACACACCCTCTAAGTGTTTGATAAAATGTTCGACTAGGATTTCTTGAGGAATTGAAGGTCCAATGCATATCTTATGAAGTGAATGATGTTATGATGATTATATGATGATGAAATGATGATGAAATGATATATGTATGTGATGACCAATTGATGATGAAAAGGAATGTATATATGTGTGTTTAATCATGTAAAGAACCTATGGTATTGCAAGTGAATTGTTGGGCTATCATGTTGTTATGTTCTTGGGAATTGTTGATGAGTTATCGGGTTCTTATGCTAAGGTCTATGTTCTTATGTATTGTGAAGCCTACTAGAAGGGGTTATGAATTATGCTATGTGTTTACCCTCTAGTGCAAGGCTAATTCCTACATGTAGGGTTTATGAACTATGTTGTACACTTTACCCTCATGTACGAAGTTATGCTATCCACTTACTCATTTGAGGTTATGCCATGCACTCATATTCACATATAGGGGTTATGAACTATGTTGTACTCCTTACCCTCATGTCTGATTTGAGGTTATGAAATACACTCATATGAAGGGGTTATGAACTATGTGGAATGCCTTACCCTCATATGAACACATATAGGGGTTATGACTTATGCTATCTTTTACCCTCATATGCTATTCATTTTCTCATGTACCATTCATTACCTACTAGAAGGGGTGTTATGACTCATGCTAAATCCCTCACCCTCTAGTACAAGGTATTTGGATGATTTAATCATGTTATCTTATTGGGTTAAACAAGCCATGTAAGAATGATTATTTTCAAGCATATTTTTACTATAAGCATTGTTCATGCATGCAATGTTGTTAATATACTATCTCTTGCTGTTATTATGCATTTTGATTATATCGCCTATCTCTTATTGCATTACATCTTACATACTAAGTATATTCAAATGTACTAATGCATACTCTATGCCTAGATGATGTCACCATGTAGGAACCAGAGCCCCGATTGAGTATCTCCACCCACGTGGCTAGTCAGTTTTACACAAGCTTGTTGTTGAGTCCTCCATTCTGGGGACATTGGTCTATGTTTCTTATGCTATGTAGGTGTTGTTGGACAAGTTATGTATTTATGCTTGAGCTTTGACTCATCTATGATATTTAAGTATTACTCTCTCTTTTTTCTTTCCCTTAGTCCCAGTTTCCCCTTGTTTATGTTTCTTAAGTTGTTTGTCTTGCTTCCACGACTAAAGAGGTGAGCATGATATGCTAAGAGGCTTGTTTGGGGTTATTTCAGTTTCCCCATTCGCCGATCACGTCTAGGCCCTAGGCTTGGGACGTGACAAAGGTGGTATTAGAGAACTAGGTTGTTAAATCCTCAGAGTCCAACACATCGTGTTGAGTAGAGTCCTATTCATGATTGTGTTGTGCACCACAATTTTTAGTAGGAGGCTATGAGACGTTTTAGGAATTGTTTCCCTTCTTCATGTTCTAAGTCGTGCTATCGAGTTGAAGTAAGCTTTCCTCCCCTAATGTTTATTCTTTGTATGCTAGATCATGCCTAACATGAGAGGGAGACGACACCCGAGGAGTAACCGGCCAACGGAGAGACTAGGGATGCTCTCACCTTGCTTGCACAAGTTGTGTCAAATCAAGCCAATGAAGGGACCTAAGCCCCTCATGATCCTACATAGACCTCTCGGGTGAGAGACTTCATGAGAATGAATCCCCTGGAATTTCATGGGTCAAAGATGAGTGAGGATCCTCACGAATTCATTAATGAGGTTTACAAGATTTTGTCTATTATGGGTGTGAGGCCGAAGGATAAGGTGGAGTTGGCGGCTTACCAACTCAAAGGAGTAGCACAAATATGGTACAACCAATGGAAGGAGGAAAAGGGAGTCAACTATGTGGTGCTTTAGGAAGAGTTCAAGGTGGCCTTCCTTGTCGGTTTTTCCCCCTTAAACTTAGGGAAGCTAAGTTGGTGGAATTTACAAATTTGAGATAAGGGTCCATGAGTGTGAGGGATTATACCCTCAAGTTCACCCAAATTTCAAAGTTTTCTCCTTACTTGATTGCTGATCCAAGGTCGAGAATGAACAAATTCGTTATGGGTGTCTCCGACTTGGTTAGTGAAGAATGCTGGCCCTCCATGTTGATTAGTTACATGGACTTGTCACATTTGATGACCTATGCCGAACAAATGGAAGAGGAGAAATTGAGGAAGAGAAGGGGGCATGAGGCCAAGAGGGCCCATTTTGAGGGTAAGTTCCAAAAGAGTGGACGATTCCAACGAGGCCAAGGGTCTCCTCAATCATTTCAAAAGAGGGTTGTGAATGATTTTTTGAGGGCCAAGGTGGTGGAGGTGCAACTCCTATTGATGTGTGTTCGAAGTGTGGTAAGGCTCATGGTGGCCCATGTTTGAGAGATACCGGTGCTTGCTATGGTTGTGGGAAAATGGGATATAAGGCAATAGATTGCCCTCGAAATCGCTACAAAGGTGAGGAGATTTATCCTCAAGGTGCTAATGCGGTCCTTTTGGGGAAAGTTGGCCGACAAGATGGTGCCCTAAGGCACAATTAGTTTTATGCTTTGCATGGGAGGCAAGGGAATGATGAAGTCCCTGACGTTGTTAACGGTATGTTGAACATCTTTAACTTTAATCTTACAAGTATGTCCCTTTGTTGCCAAAAGTTTCATGTTGACCCCGAGTTGTTGCATGAGTCATATGAGGTGTCTACTCTTATTGGTGCATCTATTGTTGCTAGAAAAGTTTATAGAAGTTTTCCTATTTGTATCTTGCATAAAATGTTGCCTTGTGATCTTGTTGAGTTAGACATGGTTGATTTTGATGTCATTCTTGGGATTGATTGGTTGCATGCCTACTATGCTTCTTGATTGTAGAACCCGTAGGGTCAAATTTCAATCGCCAAATGAACCCGTACATGAGTATGAGAGTCAAGATGTGGTGGTCAAGGGTAGATTCGTCTCTTGCATTAAAGCCTGTAAGTTGATCTCTAAGGGGTGTATTTACCATCTTGTGAGGAATAGGGGTGTTAAGTCTAAAGTCCTTCACATAGAGTCGGTTCCGATTGTAAAATGAGTTTCTTGATGTCTTCCCAAATGACCGTCCTGGTGTTCCTCCCAAAAGGGAAATATACTTTGGCATAGACCTTCCCCCTGATACTCAACCCATTTCTATTCTCCCTTACCGTATGGCCTCGACGGAGTTGAAGGAACAATTGAGGGAATTGTTGGAGAAGGGTTTTCTTGGTCCTAGCCAATCACCTTGGGGTACACTGGTGTTGTTTGTGAAAAAGAAGGATGGGTCCCTTAGGATGTGTATTGACTATCGACAACTTAATAGGGTCGCCAGCAAGAACAGATATCCTCTTCCGAGAATTGATGATTTGTTTGACCAATTGAAAGGGGCTAGCCATTGCTCTAAGATTGATCTTCGGTCTGGGTATCATTAAGTGAAGGTGTCGGAGTATGATATTCCCAAGATGGCCTTTTGGACTAGATCCGCATTATGAGTTTGTGGTGATATCTTTTGGGTTGACTAATGCACCGGCCATCTTCATGGACTTTATGAATAGGGTCTTCAAAGCCTACCTTGATTCTTTCATTGTGGTGTTCATTGATGATATTTTGACCTATTCTCGTGGTGAAGAAGAACATAGGGCTCATTTGAGGGTTGTGTTGCAAAGATTGAGGGAGGAGAAATTGTATGCTAAGTAAATGTTTGAATTTTGGTTGAAGGAGGTTGCTTTCCTAGGGCATGTAGTGTTAGGGGATGGAATAAAGGTGTATCATAAAAAGACCGATGTGATTAGAAATTGGCCTAGACCATTGATCCCGTCAGATATTAGGAGTTTCTTGGGCTTAGCGAGTTACTATCAGAGGTTTATGAACGTGTTCTCTTCTATTGCTTCTCCTATGATAAAATTAACTCAAAAGAAGGTTATGTCTGTGTGGACTGATGAATGTGAGAGGAGCTTCCAAACCTTGAAAGATAAGTTTGTGTTTGCCCCTATAATTTCACTACCGGATGGGCTTGAGGGATTTTTGGTGTATTGTGATGTTTCTAGAGTTGGTTTGGGTTTTGTACTAATGCAAAATGGTAAGGTGATAGCCTATGCTTCTAGGCAACTCAAAGTGTATGAAAAGAACTACCCTACCCATGATCTTGAATTGGCCGCCATAGTATTTTCTTTGAAAATTTGGCAACATTATTTGTATGCTGTGCATGTTGATGTGTTCACCGATCATAAGAGCCTCCAATATGTCTTCATTCGAAAGGATCTCAACTTGAGGCAAAGAAGGTAGCTAGAACTTCCTAAAGACTATGATATGAGTTTGCATTACCATCACGATAAGACAAATGTGGTGGAAGATGCCTTGAGTAGGGTGTCATGGGTAGCCTAGCTCATGTCGATGGTGGTGAGAAGGAGATGGCAAGGGAAGTGCATCGCTTGGCTAGGTTGGGGTTAGAATGGAGGAGGTTAGTAGTGGTGATGTTGTTGTTGTTGATGGTTCTAGGTCTTCTTTGGTTGATGAGGTGATGGCAAAACAAGATCTTGATCCCTCCTTGTTAGAGATGAAGGCCTTGGTAAAAGAGGACAAGGTGGAGGTTTTCTCCCAAGTGGAAGATGGTGCCCTTAGGTACTAAGGTAGGTTGTGTGTACCGTGTGTTGATGGCTAGATAGAAAAGTTACTTGATGAGGCCCATAACTCTTCTTATTCTATCCACCCCAGTTCCACCAAGATGTATAGAGACTTGAAGAGGTGTATTGGTGGGGAGGCAGAAAAAGGGACATTACCAAATTCGTTTCCGATAGTAATAGTTGTCAACAAGTCAAAGCCGAGCATCAAAGGCCGGGTGGCCTAACCCTTGATATAGAGATTCCTAATTGGAAGTGGGAAGAGATAAATATGGATTTTATGGTTGGGCTGACCAAGACTAGAAAAGGTTTTGATTCCATTTGGGTTATGGTTGATAGGATGACAAAATCGGTTCATTTCCTACTGGTTAAGACCACATATGGGGTTGAAGATTATGTAAAGTTGTACATTCATTACTTGGTAAGGCTGCATGGGATTCCTTTTTCCATCATATTGGATCGTGGTTCTCAATTTACCTCACACTTTTGGAGGTCTTTCCAAAGGGATCTTGGAACTAGAGTTAAGCTTTCTGCGTCCTTCCACCCTCAAACGGATGGCCAAGCCGAGAGGACCATCTAAACCCTTTAGGATATGCTTAGAGCATGTGTGTTGGAGCTCAAAGGTAGTTGTGATGATCATCTTCCATTGATTGAGTTTTCCTACAACAATAGCTATCATTCTAGTATTGGTATAACTCATTTTGAGGCTCTTTATGGGAGACATTGTAGATCACTGGTTGGTTGGTTTTAGGTTGGTGACGTAGTTTTGTTGGGACCAGATCTAGTTATGGAGGCTCTTGAGATGGTTAGGATGATTAGGAAAAGTTTGAAGACGGCCCAAAGTCGTCAAAAATCCTATGTCGATGTGAGAAGAAGAGACCTTGAATTTAAAGTTAGTGATTGGGTCTACCTAAAGGTTTCACCCATGAAGGGTGTGGTCCTTTTTGATAGGAAGGGCAAGTTGAGACCAAGATATGTGGGTCCTTGTGAGGTCATGAGTAGGGTTGGAAAGGTAGCTTATGAGTTGAGATTGCCTAGAGAAATGAATTTGGTTCATCCGGTATTCCATGTGTCTATGTTGAGGAAATGAGTGGGTGATCCGAATGCTATTGTGCTTCTTGATGTTGTGAGTATGGTTAAAGATAATTTGACATATGAAGAGGTTTGGGTTCAGATTTTTGATAGCCAAGTGAAGAGGCTGAGAAACAAGGAGGTGGCTTCCGTTAAGGACTTTTGCAGGAAACAACAAGTTGAGAGGGCTACTTGGGAGGCTGAAGCGGACATGCAAAAGCGATATCCTTACTTTTTTCCACTCCACTCAAGCCCAAGGTATTGATCTAAGTCCTTTATTTGACCTCAAGTCTTAAGTTCATCCCTCATGTCATTGCGTATGCTCATGTTTAAATTGATAAGTTCATGATGATTTTTTACTTACGATGAGATTTTTAAAATGATGGTTAAGTGCATTGTTGCATCTCTATGTGGGCTGAAATGGTCATGTTTGTATCTCTCATATACGTTTCTTTGACATTCGATTACGAATGTTCACAAGGTGGAGACATTGGAACGACCACAAAAGTGCCCGAAAATGTGCCTCGGAAGTGCCCAGAATCATAATTTCCATATAACTCAAAATCCATGTGTAATATCAAAAATTTGACTTCATATTCTTGTTCAGGTGGTCAAATTTATGGGAAAAAGGGTCTAATCCCGATTTTAGAGCAACCGTATCAAAATTCGAAATTCCCAAAATGCGATTTCCAGAGAGCAAGGGCGCGCACCTATGTTATTTTTGGTCCAGTTTTGACTTTGGTTCAAGACTTTCAAGTCTTGGGCCTAAGTGTTCCCAAACGTGAAAATACCTATACTTAGCCATTTTCACCCTCATATCATTCTAAACATTCCCCAATATTCATTCAAACACTTAGCCAAATATTTTATTTTGATGAGGTGCCCGATGTTGTCATCGGTATGTTCAAAGTCTTTTATTTTGATGTATATGCATTAATAGACCCAGGTGCCACTATTTCTTTTGTTACTCCTTTTGTTGCCAAAAAGTTTCATGTTGAGCTCGAATTGTTGTGTGCGTCTTATGAGGTATCTACTCCCATTGTTGCATATATTGTTTATAGAAAGGTCTATAGAAATTGTCCCATTTGCATCTTGCATAAAATATTGCCTTGTGATCTTGTTGAGTTGGATATGGTGGATTTTGACGTTATTCCTGTGATGGATTGGTTGCATGCGTATTATGCCTCTATTGATTGTAGAACCCTTAGGGTCAAATTAATTCCCAAATGAACCCGTCCTTGAGTGGGAGTGTCAAGACATGGTGGTTAAGGATAGCTTTTTCTCTTGCACTAAAGCCCAAAGGTTGATCTCTAATGGGTGTCTCTATCATCTTGTGAGAGTTAGGGATGTGGAGTCTAAAGTCCTTCCTACAGAGCCAATTTTGGTGGTTAGTGAGTTTCTTGATGTCTTTCCAAATGACCTTCCCGGTGTTCCTTCTGAAAGAAAAATAGACTTTGGTATAGACCTCCTTCCCGATACTCAACCCAATTCTATTCCCCCTTACCTTATGGGCCCGACGAATTTAAAGAAGTTGAAGGAACAATTGAGGAACTTGTTGGAGAAGGGTTTTATTAGGCCTAGCCAATCACCTTGGGGTGCACCGGTGTTGTTTATGAAGAAAAAAGATGGGTTCTTTAGAATGTGCATTGACCACCAGCAACGTAATGCGGTTACCATCAAGAATAAATACCCTCTACCAAGGATTGATGATCTTTTTACCAACTTCAATGGGCTAGTCATTTCTCTAAGATTGATCTTCGGTCCAGGTATCATCAAGTGAAGGTGAGGGAGTGTGACATTCCCAAAACAGCCTTCTGGACTAGGTATGGGCATTATAAATTTGTGGTTATGTCTTATTAGTTGACCAATACACTAGCTATCTTCAGGGATCTTATGAATAGGGTCTTTAAACCCTACCTTGATTTGTTAGTGGTGGTATTCATTGATGATATTTTAATCTATTCTCATAGTGAGGAGGAGCATGTAAGTCACTTGAGGGCGGTTTTCAAAAACTGAGAGAAGAGAAATTGTATGCCAAATATGAGAAGTGTGGATTTTAGTTGAAAGAGGTTGTCTTTCTAGGTCATATTGTGTCAGAGATGGTATTAAAGTAGATCCTAAGAAAAACGATGTGATTAGAAATCGGCCTAGACCTTTGAACCTGCCGAATATTAGGAGCTTCGTGAGCTTAGACTACCGGAGGTTTGAGAATGGGTTCTCTTCTATTGCTTCCTCCATGACTAAGTTGACTCAAAAAAGGCTAAGTTTGTGTCGACCGATGAGTGAGAAAAGAGTTTCCAACCCTTGAAGGATAAGCTTGTGTCTGCTTCTATCTTGTCTCTACTAGAAGGGTTAGAAGGGTTTGTTGTGTATTGTGATGCCTATCGAATTGGTTTGTGTTGTGTTTTGATGCAAAATGGTAAGATGATAGTGCATGCTTCTAAATAACTCAAAGTGCATGAAAAGAATTATTTTACTAATGATCTTAAATTGGCTACTGTAGTATTTGCTTCGAAAATTTGGCATCATTATTTTACTACGAGTGTGCATTATCATCCCGATAAGACTAATGTTGTGGACGATGCTTTGAGTAGGGTGTGTATGGGTAGCCTTGCTAATTTTGATGATGTGGGCAAAGAGGTGGATAGAAGGTTCATTGGTTGGCCAGATTGGGGGTTAGGTTGGAAGAGGTTGATAACGGTGGTATTATGGTTGTTTATGGATCTTCATTGGTTGACGAGGTAAAAGCAAAGAAACATATTGACCCCTCTTACTTATAATTGAAGGCCTTGGTGAGAGAGGACAAGGTGGAGGTTTTCTCCAAAGGGGGAGATAGTGCCCTACCAAGGTAGGTTGTGTGTGCCTAGTATTGATGGCTTGAGAGAAAAGGTTCTTAATGAGGCTCCTAATTATTCCTATTTATTCACCCCATTTCTACCAAGATGTACAGAGATTTGAGGGAGGTATTTTGGTGGGGAGATATGAAGAAAGACATTGCTAAATTTGTATCCGGTTGTCATAGTCGCCAAAAAGTCAAAGATGAACACCAAAGGCCGGGTGGCCTAACCCAAGTTATAGAGATTCCTACTTTGAAGTGGGAAGAAATTAACATGGATTTAGTGGTTGGGTTTCCTAATACTAGAAAGGGTTTTAATTCTATTTGGGTTGTGGTTGATAGAATGACAAAATTGGCTCATTTCCTACCGGTTAAGACTACTTATGGGGCCGAAGCCTATGTTAAATTGTACAATTCATGTGATGGTTAGATCGCATTGGGTTCCCTTATCCATCATATCAGATTATGGTTCTCAATTCATTTCTCACTTTTCGAGGTCCTTCCAAAGAGGTCTTGGTACCAAGGTAAAGCTTAGTACGACCTTTTACCATGAAGCGGATGGACAAGCTAAAAGAAACTATCCAAACTCTTGAGGATATGCTTAGGGCTTGTGTTTTAGAGTTTAAGGATAGTTGAGATGATCATCTTCCATTAATTGAGTTTTCTTATAATAATAGATATCATTCTAGGATTGGTATGGCTCCTCTTGAGGCTTTCTATGGTAGACGTTGTAGGTCCCTGGTTCAATGGTTTGAGGTAGCGGAAATGGTTTTGTTGGGTCCGGATCTGGTCACGGAGGGTATGGAGAAGGTAAGGTTGATTGCAGAAAGGTTTAAAATAGCCCAAAGTCGGCAAAAGTCCTATGCCGATATAAGGAGGAGGGATCTTGAATTTAAAGTTGGTGATTGGTCTATTTGAAGGTTTCACCCATGAAGAGTATGGTTCGTTTTGTCAAAAAGGGGAAATTGAGTCCAAGATATGTGGGTCCTTATAGGGTGTTGATAGGGATTGGTTAGGTAGCCTACGTGTTGGAGTTGCCTAGTGAAATGGACTTGGTTCATCCGGTCTTTCACGTATCCTTGTTGAGTTAATGTGTGGGTGATCCGAATGCTATTGTCCCATTTGATATCCTAGGTGTTGTTGAAGACAACATAAATTATGAAGAGGTTCCAGTGGAGATGTTGGATAGGCAAGTGAAGAGGTTGAGGAACAAGGATGTGGCTTCCGTTAAGGTCCTTTGGAGGAATCAACAAGTCGAAAGTGCTACATGGGAGGCCGAGGTGGACAAGCAAAAATGATATTCCTATCTTTTCCATTCCACTCAAGCCTAAGGTACTAATTCTAATTCCCTTATGTTATTTCAAGTCTTATGTTTCAGCCCCTATGTCATTTGCATGCATTCATGTTTATGTTGACAAGTTAATGATTTTTGACACTTATATTGAGATTTTGAAAATGGTGTTTAAGTGTATTGATGCATTCATGTTGGGGCTGATTTCTTCATGATTACTCTTCCGATATATGTTCTTTAACATTCAGGGATAAATATTCCCAAGGGGGAGATATTGAAACGATCTCAATTAGTGCCCGAAAATGTGCGTTGAAAGTGCCCAAAATCGTAATTTCCATATATCTCAAAATTCATGCGTGATATCGAAAATCCAACTTCATATTCTTGATCAGGGGGAAAAATTGAGTGAGAATTAGGTCTAACCCCGATTTTAGAGAAACCGTATCAAAATTTGAAAATCACAAAATCCAATTTCCAAAGAGGTTCTCGCGCCCAAGGTGCGACGTGCGAAGGGCGCACCTCTGTGTATTTTGGTGGACTATTTTTTTTCGGTCCAAGGCTCTTGGGTCTTGGGCCTAAGTCTTCCCATGCGTAAAAGTACTTATCCATATTTCACCTTTATATCATACAAGATATTCCCCAATACTCTCTCAAACATTTGGACAAATATTTTACTCAAAATTAAAGTGCCAAAAACTCATTCTAGATCTCAAGGAATTCACTCATGCTTCAATTCTCCATTCCAATATTCATCAAGGAATTCTCCAAAGTTAAGGTATGTGGGTTTCAACTATTGGATCCTTTCACCCATGGTGCCCAAACTTCCTTTTTACCTAAATTAGTTGTTTCTATTTTGATTTTACTTGTAGGTCTTGTATTACGAATTCGACTATGAACTTTATTAAGGTTTTGTAAAATTGTGATTGTTTATGCATGTTTTGAGACATGAATCTAAGATCTATGATGAGTTTATGAAGGGTTTCAATATATTTTGCAAGGTGGTATTACCAAGTGTTGCTGGGTTGATTTACTTCAAGATTTCTTGCATGATTTCACTCTTTAAATGCATGGTTTTACACTAGCTTTATACACCTACCAAGTATTTGATAAAATGTCTGGTTTAGGATTTTTGAACCATTGTTGTTCCATTGCATGACCTATGACTTGTATGACTTTATGATGATGAAAGGAAGATATATATGAGTTTGTTTTATGAAAAGTATCTACAGTGATGCAAGTTGACCACACCTAGTTAAGGGGGTGCTAGACCTCAATCACCCTGGATGGCGGGGTGAGACCACGATCAACCAATTGATGGGTTGATACCTCAATCATCATGGATGGCAGGGTTTGACCACCATCAACCAATTGAGAAGGTGATACCTCAATCACCATGGATGGCGGGGTATGACCCCTATCAACTAATTAAGGGGTTGAAACCTCAATCACCATGGATGGTAGGGTGTGACCCCTATCAAACAATTGAGGGGTTGAAACCTCAACCACCATGGATGATGGGGTGTGACCACCATAAACTAATTGAGGGATTGATACCTCAATCATCACGGATGGCAGGGTGTGACCACCATCATAATGTTGGTCTCTTACTACATATGTAATATGTTCTATGTAAGCATTTTTACTTCAAGAAGCACTCATGCATGCCATATTGCTATATGCTCATTTATTTCCTAATTATGCATTTTGATTATATTACATATCTCTTTTTCCATTGCATCCTACATACTTAGCACATTCAAACATACTAACACATACTCTATGCTTACATGATGTTACCATGTTTGAACCGGAGCTCCACTTGATCCTCCTCCTCCTCCACATGGCTAGTACGATTTCTCTCAAAGAAAGTTGATGAGTCCTCAACTCTGAGGACATGCTTCTCTTGATCTATGCCATGTATTGACTTTTTTAATGTTAGCAACTTATGACTATGAGGGTGAGCCCGGAGATTTGTCTTGGCCCATGCTCTTATAAATGTAGTAGAGGTGTTGTTGGAACTTTATGATGTATTAATGCTATTCTATGGGCTTGTTATGTTACTGTGGTTGTAACGACCCCAAAAAGTGCCTGAAAATGTACCTAGAAAGTGCCCAAAATTGTAATTTTCATATATGTCGAATACATGTGCAATATAAAAAATCTGACTTCTTATTCTTGATTAGGTGGTGAAATTGAGTAGGAAATAGGTCTAACCCCGATTTAAGAGCAAATGATTAGCAATTTTATTTTTCATAATTTTTTATTTCCAGAATCAATCCGTGATAATGCAGCGATGTGCAACCATCGCGGGCCTGTGTAAATCTTGCCTTCGTGATAGGTTTGTGTCGCAGACCAGGCGTAGACCTGTGTATTTTTCTGCCTGTGATTTTTATCTCGGTCCAAGACTTTTAGGTCTTGGGCCTAAGTATTTTCAAATGTGAAAATACCTATGGAAAGCCATTTTTCACCCTCATATCATTCTAAATATTTTTCAATACATATTTAAATACTTAGCTAATATTTTATCTCCTAAATTCAAGTCTCAAAACCCTCTCTGGATCTTAAGGAATTTCAACCAAGATTCAAGTCTCAATTTCCAATCTTCATGAAGTTCATCTCCAAAGCTAAGGTATGTGGGTTTCTTTCATGAGCTCCTTTCACCCAAGATGCCCAAACTTCCTGTAACAGCCAACACCTTGCACTACTAGTACAATTCAAATGAAACATGACATGGTTTGGTCGAACTAGCGCTAATTTTCAAAAGTGCTTGAATCTC
>JAABOM020000101.1:11545461-11585201 GCA_011800125.2 Solanum clarkiae
AGATTTTGGAGACCTCATCAATGAACTCTTGTGGATCTTCATCCACCTTTGACCCATGGAAAATCAGAGGATTCATTCTCATGAAGTCTCTTCCTAGCTCCAGGGGTAGTAGCATGAGGAGCTTAGGCCCCTTGTTGGACTTGGTTTGCCACCACTTGGGCAAGCGTAATAAGAGCATCCCGGAGCTCACAAATTGTAGGTTGCTCCTCAGGAGTTTGGGCCCGTCTTCCTCTAATGTTTGGCATAATCTAACATAGCAAAGAATAATGGTTAAGGGGGAAAACTTATCAAACTCTATAGCATGATTGAGAGCTTGAAAAAGGGAAACACTTCCTAAAACGCCTCATAGCTTCCTATTCATAGTCATGGCGTACTTCACAACCATTAATAAGACTCTAATCAATGCGGTGTGTTGGACTCTGAGGATCTATCAACCTAGTGCTCTGATACCAAGTTTATCACGATCCAAGCCTAGGACCTCAATGTGACACAGTGAATGGGGGACCCGAACGGGTCCCAATCAAGCCTCTTAACTTGTCATAACACATCACTGGTTGCAGAAGCATATAAAAAAAAAGGCATACAGTAAGAACAAGGGGTAAAAGGCTAAGTGATAGCTTGCAACCATCATCATCAAGAGACAAAGAGTCAACATACCATAGATACATAACTTGTCCAACAAACACCTCTAAATACATAGATAAGAGCGGGGCCAAGAAAGGTAACCGGGCTCACCCTCAAAGTCAATATAACCAATAAAGATGAATGTCTCAATACATAATAGAAGAATCATAGACCAAGGTCCTCGGAGTGGATGACTCACCAACTAGCTTAAATAGCACTGACTAGCTACGTGGAGGAGGAGGATGATCAACTTGGGCATTGGTTCCTACGTGGTGACATCATGTAGGAATAAAGTATGCATTAGTACGTTTGAATATACTAAGTATGAAGGATGCAATGCAACAAGGAATAGGCATCATAATCAAAATGCATAGCAACAGATAATAGGCATAATATAATAATATGGCATGTACGACGAATGCTAAAGTAAAACATCTTTAAGAAACTCTTACTCATATAAGATATCATATATGTAGAATAGACCAACTTAGATTTCCAAATGTACAACCCCATGGTAGGTTAGTGATGACGCCTCGCCATTACTTAGGTGGATGAGTACTAACCCTCATCTCGATTGGTGATAATTCTGCCCCATCACCTAGGTGGATGAGTACTAACCCTCATCTCGATTGATGAGTAAAAACACCCATGTTGGTTAGTAATGATGCGCCCCATCACCAGGTGGAGAAATACTAACCCTTCTCTCGGTTAATGAGTACAAACTCCCATCTCAGTTATCCAGGTTCTTAGACCCCCCAAATTGGGCATGGTCTAATGCAACACTTTATGTAGAATCTATCATAAAACTAAGCTAATTCCATCATCATAACATCATTCATATCATATCTCATGCTTTGGACCTTCAATCATACAAGAACCCCTAGCCGGACATTTTATCATACACTTGGCGGGGTGTAATGGGGGAATAAGACCATGCAATTTAGAGATAAAATCATGCAAGAAAATATGTTGTAAAACCATCAATTAACACCTTGCAACACCCCCAACCTCATCAAATCCTACAATAGATCCAAGATTTATAGCTCAAAACACGGAAAAACATTCACAACTTTACATAGCTTTAACATAGTGTGCAGTGAATTGCATAATAATCAAGACCCATTTGTAAATCACTTCAAATCATGCAATTTGAGTAAAAGGAAGCTTGGGAATCATGGGTGAAAGGAATCCATGAAAGAAACCCATATACCTTATCTTAGAAATGAACTTGGTGAAGATTGGAGATGGAGATTTGAAACTTGAAGAAGAACCTTGAAGGAGAACCTTAGCTTGGGATGAGGGTTTGGGACTTGAGTTTGGGCAGTGAAAATGTGACTAAGTGTTTGAGTAAGTATTGGCAAATGTTTAGGGTAGTATGAGGGTGAAATATGACTAAGTATAGGTAAAAACACATATGGGAGCTTTTAGGCCCAAGACTTAAAGTCTTGGACCGAAGCTGAAAAATAGTGCCCCAAAATACAAAAGGGCGCATCGCGAGGGGGATACAAAAACCCCTCTAGAAATCGCACTTTGGAATTTTGTAATTGCTCAATCTTTGTCTTAAATGAGGGTTAGACCCTTTTCCACCTAATTTAGCACCTTGAACAAGAATCCGAAGTTGGATTTTTGAAATAATGAACGAATTTTAAGAAATATGAAATTGAAATTCTGGGCATTCTGAGGTATGTTTTTGGGTATTTTGTGGGGTCTTTACACAATCAATAGAAGCATAGTATGCATGCAACCAATCCATCCCAAGAATAACATTAAAATCAACCATGTCCAACTTAACAAGATCACAAGGCAATATTTTATGCAAGATGCAAATAGGACAACTTGTATAAACTTTTCTAGTAACAATAGATGCACCGATAGGAGTAGACACCTCATATGACTCATGTAAAAATTCGAGCTCAACATGGAAGTTTTTGGCAACAAAGGGGCAACAAAAAAAAGAGTGACACCCTAATCAATCAATGCATACACATTAAAATAAAAGATTTTCAACATGCCTGTAACAATATTAGGGACCTCATTAACCCCTTGCCTCCCATGAAAAGCATAAAACTGATTGTGCCTTGGGGCACCATCTTGTCATCCACCTCTCCCCAAAGGAACTGCATTAGCACCTTCTGGATGAACCTTCTTACCCTTGTTGCGATTCGACGGCAATCCACCTATTTGTAACCTACTTCCCCACAACCCTAGCATGCATTAGTATCTCTCAAGCATGGGCTATTATGACCCTTACCACACCTAGGACACACCTTATTAGGATCCATAACACCAAAACCTTGGACCCTTGGGAAGTCATTGGCAAATCCCCTATTAGAAGCATGAGGAGACCCTTGGCCTTGGTGGAACCGGCCACCTCTTTGGCTTTGGAACTTGCCATCAAAATGGGCCCTCTTAGCATCATGGACCCTCCTCTTCCTTAACTTCTCCTCCTCCATTTGTGTGGTATTGGTCATCAAACGGGATAAGGCCATGTCACCAATCAACATAGCGAACTGTAATTCTTCACTCACTAAGTCAGACATACCCATCACAAACTTGTTTATTCTAGATCTTGAGTCGGCAACCAATTGTGGAGCATACTTTGAAAGTTAGTTAAACTTGAGGGAATACTACCTCACACTCAAAGATCCCTATTTCAAGATCATGAACTCCACCTATTTAGATTCCCTAAGCTCAAGAGAGAAGAACCAATTAAGGAAAGCCTCCTTGAACTCTTCCCAAAGCACTACGTAGTTGAATCCCTGCTCTTCCTTACATTGGTTGTACTATATTTGTGCTACCCCCTTGAGTTGGTAGGCCACCAACTCCGCCTTATCTATCAGCCTCACACCCATGATGGATAATATTTTGTAGACCTCATCAATAAACTCTTGAGGGTCCTCATCTACCTTTGACCCATAGAATTTTGGGGCATTCATTCTCATGAAGCCTCTCACCTGAGGGGCTTGGGCCCCTTGATTAGCATGATTAGCCACAACTTGTACAATCAAAGTAAGAGCATCCCAGAGCTCTCAATTGGCCAGTTATTCCTCAGGTGTGCGGGCTAATATTCCTCTTGTGTTAGGCTTGAACTAGCTAAGCGAAGAACAATGTTCGGAGAAAAAACTTACTTCAACTCTATAGCATGATTTAGAACATGAAGAAAGGAAACATTTCCTAAAATATCTCATAGCCTCCTACTCATAGTTGTAGTGCACAATACAACCATGCATATGACTTTAATCAATGCGGTCTGTTAGACTTCGAGGATGTAACAACCTAGTGCTCTGATGCTATCTTTTCCATGACCCAAGCCTATAGCCTAGATGTGACTGGTGAATGGGGAACCCAAAGACACCCCAAACAAACCTCATAGCATATCATTACACACCCTTGGTTGCGGAAGCAAATAAAATGACAACAAGAGACAAGCATAAACAAGGGGAAATTGGGACTAAGGTAAACATCCTTATCATTAACATCAAGAAACAAGAGAGTCAAGGCTCATAACATAGATACATAACTTTTCCAACAACACCTCTATTACATAGATAAGAGTGAGGCCCAAGACAAGCAACCAGGATCATCCACATAGTCAATAAATACATAAAAGAAAAATAATCTTAAAACATAGAAAGAGACCATAAAACTTCATCCCCGAAGTGAAGGATTCACCAACAAGCTTAGGTGATATCGTACTAGCCACGTGGAGAAGGATTCTCAAGTGGGGCTCCAGTTCCTACATGGTGACATCATATAGGTATAGAGTATACATTAGTACATTTGAATGAACTAAGTGTATAGGATGCAATGCAACAAGTGATAAGCAACATAAGCAAAATGCATAACATAGGTAATGAATAAGCTTATTTTAATATGTCATGTATGAGTGATGCTTTAGTAAAACATGCTTACATAGAACATAATACATGTGTAAGAAGAGACCACTATCATATTGGTGGATCGATGCACCCTACCACCCTTGGTAATTGAGGTACAAACCCCTTCAATTTTTGGTGGATCATTGCACTATCACCCTTGGTGACCGAGGTACAAATCCCCTAACATGGTTGCCAAAGTACAAGCCCCCCAACATGGTTGGTGGATCGTCGCACCCTACCATCCCAAGTGATCGAGGTACAAAGCCCATGACATGGTTATCAAGGTACAAACCCCTCAACATGATTATTAAGGTATGAACCCCTTGACAAGGTTACCCGGCACGTAACCCCCAAGTAAGGCATGGTCACTTTCCAACACGTATAGAGAATACCATATACATACATTCATGTCATCATTATTTCATCATCATTTCATTGTCATATAGTCATTCAACTCATAAGACATGCATTGGACCTTCAATTCCTCAAGAAATCATAACTGAACATTTTATCAAATACTTAAAAGGAGTGTAGTGCTAATGTAAAACCATGTAATTCAAGAGTGAAATAATACTAGAAAGTCCAAGTAAAACCCTCAAGCAATGTATATCAAAACCCTTCATCAAATCTTACAATAGATCTTAGATTCACAGATCAATACATGGTAAAATAATCTTAATTTCATAAACCCCAACATAGTGTGCAGTGAATTTCATAATATGAAAGAACCTTTTGTAAATTAACTTCAAGTCATGCAATTTGAAGTAAAAGTAAGCTTTGCTATAATGGGTGAAAGGAACCGATGAAAGAAACTCACACACCTTAGCTTTAGAGATTGACTTGATGAAGATTGAAAATGAAAACTTGAAGCTAGAATGAGAAGCTTAAGCTCTGGATAAGTTTTGAGACTTGAGTTTAGGAGTAAAATATTTTGTTAAGTGTCTGAATGAGCATTGGGGAATCTTTAGAATAATTTGAGGGTGAAAATGGCTAAGTCTAGATATTTTCATGTTTGGGAACATTTAGGCCCAAGACCCAAAAGTCTTGGACCACACAAAAATTAACTGGGCAGAAAATACATGGGTCCGCATCACGAGCCCTGTCATAAAAATAGGTTTTCTTCATTTGCATTCCCCAGCAGCGTCGCGCCAGGGACGCGCAAACCTTACTGGAATTTGCATTCTTAGAAAATCAAAATTGCTAATCATTTGTTCTTAAATTGGGGTTAGACACATTTTCTACTCAATTTGACCCTTTGATCAAGAATATTAAGTTAGATTTTTGATATTGCACATGAAATTTGAGATATAAAGAAATTACAATTTTAGGCACTTTCGAGACACATTTTCGGGCATTTTTTTGGGGTTGTTTCAAGGTCTACAAAATGTTGTCTATTATGTGGTTGTCTTTTGAAGAAAAAGTTGATTTGGTTGCTTATCAATTGAAGGGAGTGGCCCAAGTGTTACCACACTCAATGATTGATTAAGAGTGAGAGATGACAGAGTTAGCCGGGAGGAGTTCAAACTTTCTTTTCTGGATCATTTCTTCACTCTTGAGCTTAGAGAGGCCAAGTTGACAGAGTTTATCAACCTCAAATAGGGTGGTTTAAATGTGAGAGAATATTCCCTCAAATTTCACAATCTCTCCAAGTATGCTCCCACACTAGTGGCTGACACCCGTGCAAGAATGCATAAATTTATGTCAAGAATTTCTAACTTGGTTGTTAAAGAATGTCGCACAACTATGCTTATTCGGGAGATAGAAATTTCTTGGCTCATGACATATGTCAAACAGATTGAGAGGGAGAAACATAAGGAGAGAAGAATGAGGGATTCCAAGAGAGCTCAATTTGATAGTGGGTTCTCTAACTGTTGGTGGTGGTAATGGTAGCTTCCAATAGGGCCAAGTTTCAAATTCAAGGGTTGCTAATGATATAGTACCTCAGCTTAAAGATCAAGGTGAAGGTGAGCTAACATATCCTAGATGTCACAAATGTGAGAAGAATTACCCAAGTAGTTGCTTGAAGAACTCGGTGATGTGCTATCAAAATATAGCATATTTGGTACCTGAAACAAGGGATTTTGTGAGTTCTTAAAGTGGCTTTTTATTATTTTGATGTGTTTTTGTGTTAATTTTGCAGAAAAGTTAGGTTGGCATGATTTTGAAGAAAAGTTGCAGATTTTACTAAAGTATAGGCCTTACGAGCCCACCTGCGAGTTGTAGTTCAAGTTACGAGTCATATGGTGGTATCATAGAAAGAATAAGATACTAAAATTCAGAAATCTTCTAAGCGGAGGTCACCCCTATGAGGCCATCATACGATTCGTAAGCCTCACTACGACTTGTATAAGTGGACTAGGAGCAAGAATCAGAGAACCAAGATGTTGGACCTAAAATTGAAGGCCAAGACTACAAGAGGAAAATACAAGTCATAGTTCAACCAAAGAATCATACCTATGGGTCATAACAGTTCACTCCAAGATGCTAAGAATGTGATACGAGACCCCTACTACGACTCATAGGTCATCCTATGAGTCAATACTGCAAGACTTATCAGCTGCCAAATGTATTTTTTGTGTAAATTCTAGGGTTATTTTGTAAATACTATATATAGTTTAACTTAGGTTTTTGAGAGGATAGTTCGACTAGTAGACAATTGAGAATCACATTTTGAATCTTTTCTTAGTTTTCAGAGTATTTTATTGTTCTCTCTTGGAAAACCCATTTAGGGGATTGCAAATCTTGCATTGTACTCATTGTTGATCAATCAAGCTTGTGGGTTTGCAACTTATGGTGCCTATTTCCTGCATTAGTATTGGTAAAGCTCTCATTTATGTCTATCATGTGCATTTTTGATGTTTTGCCTTAGCCATGAGTTACTAAGCACTCATAACTTGGGGTTGTGGGAACCATGGGTAGATGACTTGAAATAACCTAGGTTTATTGCATTTTTATAGTTGGGTTTTTGCATGTATTATCTGTTTCCGTACATTTTTATCGTTGTTTGGTGGTGGCCAAGACCAAACCCCGCCTACAACCACGATCCCGAAAAAGGTACTGACAAATAGGAAAAGGGAAATAGATGACAGAATTTGATTGATGTGTTCTCGTCTAATCAACCAAGCCTGACCAAAAGGAGGTTAACTAGGACAATAGTAACGGTTAGTTGGCATGACATGGTTGCCGACCAAGCACTATAGGGAAATTTGACCTTCACCTTCACAAGAGGGCTAGAAGAACTTAAGTTACTGTCCTGCATGCAAATCACCAATTGTACTTATGTTATCTAGGGTAATCAAGTCGACGAACTATTGGGTACGCAATTCCCAAGTTGTCCCCAAAATTAAGTGTTTCCTTGCATTATAGTTAGTAGTAGTTTTATTTTATTTTTTTAATCACCAACCCTCCCCCCTATGTAGAGATTGTAGTCATAAATACTAGAAATGACTAGTGGTGAATCTTTTGATCAAGCCCTGTATTCCCTGTGGATTCAACCTGAACCTCGGTTAGGTTAATTACCTACAATGACCACTTTCTTATTGGAGCGTGAACATCAGTCAAAAATTATGGCTCTGTTGCCGAGAAATATGGCTAGGTTTTGATTTGATTTTACTATTAATTAGTTCTAGTGTTGATTGCTAGAGTCTCTTGTACTTTACTTTTGTTTTTGTTTTTCTTGTTTGATTTTATTTGCAGGGTATACTAGGTTGTATGCCTAACACAAGGAGCCAAGGCAATCCCTTAGCTCCACTCAATTTGGAGATCCATCGACTACCAAGAAGAATGGCTCAAGTGAATGAAGATATCGAGGTTAAGGAGGATACAAATACTAACAAGGATATGGGAAGAGAGGAAAACCACCATATAGGGGTAATAGGCCACAACTCAGGGACTTCAATGAAAACGCTTATAGATAGAATCAATATAGATTGAACCCTATGGCTATGGATGTTACCGGTGCTATAGTACTGCCTCCTTCACTGGTAGATACTAAGTTCACAGTATCGATTGGATTTCCCAAATACTCCAAAATGGCAGATTATTCATAGGGCTACCTTCAGAGGATCTCCACTGTCATCTTCTAAATGTGGTGTTTGTTTGCAAGAGTGTCATGGGGACACAAACCTTTTTCTTGACGTTGTGGGTTTGAGAGTGTTTCCACTATCATGACTGGCAATGCAGCTGTATGGTTATTCGAGCTTTCTCCAGGTACTATCACAAGTTGGGTTGACCTTCAGAGAGTATTCCTTGAAAGATATTTCCCAAGATCTAAGAAGTTGAAGCTCAAGGACCAAATCAACAACTTTGAGCAACTGCCAGGTGATTCTATTAGCATAACATGGGAGAGGTTTACTAAATGTTTGAGGATAGTCCCTAATCACAAGATTGTTGATGATGCTTTGGTAGAGATTTTCCATTGAGAACTTGATGAGAATAGTCAAGCTTGCATCGACACAATTATGGGAGGCATGTTTCTAGACCAACCTTTTGCATTGATAGTCGTAAGGAAGGAGCGAGTTTTCAAAACAAATAGAGCTGGGGCCAACAAGAGTGAGGTGAGATGAAACCTTCTTGTGTGGTTAATACCAATAACGAGCAAGCAAAGGTGAACGAAGAGATCATGGAACAACTTTCTCAGCTTCATACAAGTATGGACTTGGTTTTAAAGAAAAATCAGGCAAGTGTCAAGGAAATCATCCACCAAACTATGAAGGCTCCTATTTATGATGATTTGTTCTTTGACAAAGATGCATGTTCTGTAAGCAACCAAGCGGTGGGTTTCCGAAACAACCCCTAAGGGTCCAATTCGAACTATTGGAGGCAAGGTTCCGCGAATCAAGGTTGAAACTTCAACCGTGATGAGATGTATAGAGACACCTGGAGTGCATACTATGAGAGAGAGTGTGTGTCAGACGCAAAATGGGGGAGAAGAGAGGGCTACAGGAGTGGTCCTTATGTGCCACCACATAATCGTGATGCCAGATCAAATAACTCCAGGATTGAAGAAATATTCAAAAATTTGTTGAAGCGAGCGACCATCAAAATAAGATTTTAAAGGGAATGAAAGCAGATATTTCAAGTATAAACCAGAAAATAGAGTCTCACTTGATGGCAATCAAGCGACTTGAACAACAGTTCTGGCAAGTGTCTTCACAGTTGAACCAACACCAGAAGGGCACCTTACCTAGCAACATGGTTCAAAATCCAGCGAACGAAGGGCATTGCATGGTAGTGATGACTAGAAGTGGCAAGAGCACCGCAGATTCCCCTATGCCAGTACTTGTGGATGAAGTTAAGGAAAAGGGTCTTGGGTATAAAGTTGTGGTTGAGGGAGAACGCCCAAAGGTTGTTGGTATGCAACAAGAAGAGACAAGGGAGCAAGAGAAATTGAAATCAATTCCCAAACCTCTACCTACTTTCCCTCATTGCAAATACTTCCTGTCAATGTTGAAGCAACTCTCCTTCAACATTCCCCTTCTAGAAGCTTTGGAGAAAATGCCCGGGTATGTCAAATATATGAAAGATTTGGTCACCAAGAAATGTACTTTGAGCCAAGAGTTCTTGCAAGAACTCCAACAATATAGTACGATTATGACCAAATGCCTCGCTCAAAAGTGAGAGGACCCCGGTGCATTCACCATCTGGTGTACCATTGGCGATGTTGAGTTTGCAAGAGCATTGTGTGACTTAGGAGCGAGCACCAATATAATACTTCTTATTGTATTCAAAAAGCTTGGCCTTGGTACTCCTACCCCGATAAGAATGAGGTTGCCTATGGCGGATTGGACCATTAAAAAACTAGAGTTAATCCTTTTAGATGTGCTTGTTAAAGTTGATAAATTCATCTTTCCAACAGATTTTGTGATCCTGGATTGTGAAGTTGATTTTGAGGTACCCATCATCTTGAGGAGACCATTTCTGGCCACTGGGAGAGCCCTAGTGGATATAGATTCAGGTTAACTGTAATTTTGGGTAAATAATACAGAGGTCGTGTTCGATATTCACCAATCCACGAAATGCCTAGATGAGTGCAAGAGTGAGGTGTGGACCCTTAAAGATAGTTGATGAAGGATAGTGACGAAGTCGAGCGACGACGTTATACAAGGTTCTTCTTGGTAAGCAACCCAAGCATTTTTTATAAGTATTGGCTCTTTTTAAGTGTTTTTGATTGTATTGATTCTTAGGTATAAGGTGTGAGTTTTTGTCTATGATTGAAAGACATTGGTGCAATTGTAATATTTTGGGAATTGTTTTGTTTTGAGATTTAGTTTGCAGGTGAAAATTGAAGAACTGAAGATCTGAAAAATGGCATTTGGAGCATCTTCTACGATTAGGCCTACGAGTCATAGACCTCACTATAACTCATAGTCATGCATTGTAGAGGGAATCAGTGAGTATCAGAAGATGGCACATATACGACAAACCAACCTTACGATTCGTAGAGTCGTCTACGAGTCGTTAGAGAGGTTCGTAGTGCCCAGGTATAACTTCCAATTTTTTATAAGTGTTAGATCTACTACGAGACTGGCACCTATGACTCATAGTCGGGGTCTCGTAGCCCAATCTGCAGATTTTTAAACGTTGACTTGTTTTTCTTATATAAGGGTTCATAGTAACATTTGACCCCTATGATCGATCATAAGCCCTAAAAATGACGGTTCCTTAAAATTCATCCCATATTTTCTCTTTTCTGATGAAAATCCTGACCACCCACGTCATTTTTCGGCAAGGATTCTGGTGAAGTCACCATATTCTAGGGTTTCTGTGTGAATTTTGATTCTCTTCGCTTTGGTTTGCCTCTTTGATTGATTGGTAAGTTTCATAGTTAAATTTAGCATTCTTTTGTAGTGATCCTATTCCTTAGACAAGTGTATGCTAAGTTCGACCATATTTATTCATGCCATGCTGTGATTTTTGTTCTAGACAAGAAACCTAGGGGTTGCATGCTTTGGAAAACTTTGCTGTGATTCAAACATTGTTTGAAATTCTTGTGTGAATGATTGCAAATGCGAAAATTATTGGTTCATGAAATGTGAAGCTTAGGTTTTGCCAAACCAGTGTGCGCATTGTTGTTGGGATTGGAATTTAGGAGGCGTGGATATATTTCATATGCTTTAACCTATTGGAATTGATTGAAATTATATGAAAGACAATTGTATCCCTATGGAATATATTGTTAATATCAAATATGACCTTTGGAAGTGTTTGTTGACGTTATGCTTGAAGTTTTGTTAAATTGAGTTCGATTCTTAAGGATGATGGTCGTTCTATATTTCTGATGTTACTGAGGGATTGCTTATGTGTCGAGTATCTTGTATTGCTCTTATATGCTCAAGTATTTACAAAGATGTTTTTAGTTTATGCGTGTGGTAGGAAAATGTTAGGCAGCACTGATGCCTTCTGTTTACTACTACGAGGCACTCCTATGACTCGTATGTTCCTCCACGAGTCTTAAGGGTCCCTCGTAGCAAAAAGAAGTCATCTTTTATTCCTTCATGCTTCTCATATAAGACTCATATACAACTCGTAGTTCCTACTATGAGTTGTAATGAGAGTCTCATAAGCTTATCTGAGTTCTAAAAAATATTTCTGAAAACGGTTACGAGCCCAGACTACAACTCATAGGTCACCCTACGAGTCATAATTGTCTCATACCTGGGATTAGAAAGCATTTTTGAAGGCATTTTAGTTTTACAAGGGTGGTATATGACTCGTAGGGCACCTATGTTTCATAAATGCACTCGTATCCGTAAACCTAGAGTTGCATCAGTGACTATTTACTTTTTATTTGTTTTTGTTTCTCCTTCTTTTTCATATGTATTTTAGTGGATCAAACATCTTTAACAGACATGTTGCTTTGTGGTTTGTTTGCAATTAAAATTCCCCATAAAGACAAGCGAGCAATCCAATCCTTTCAAAGGAGATTAATAGATGAGTCATTTGAACAGAACAATCCTAGGGCTTTGTAGAAGTCCATAGTGTTAGCGTAGAAACTGAGGCTAATAGACCCCAGACCCGGGCGTTTGCAGCACAAACGCCCATGGAAGTTAGTAGTTCTTCCCAGTCTGAAGAGGAAGAACAATAGGGTAACAGGGGCGGGTTAGATACTAGATTGCCACAGATGAACCCCTCACATTCTGACTCCGAGTCAGAGTCCGAAAGCACCTCCCAGACCTAGCAGAAGGAAGTCCAGTCCCAACCCCCAGCCGACCGCAGATAGTGTGTCCCTAGAATGAAAGAAATATATGACCAACGGTTGGAGCATAAGAGGAAAGGCAAGCCAGTCTTCTAATTACATAAAGAGTCTCGGCTGAATGCCTCAAGCTTAGATAGATTATCCAGATTGGATGTCGGGTTGGATGAGCACAGACTACGATAGACAACATAGCAGCTTAACAAATATGCCCCTTACGTAGTCCGCGAGTTCTATGCAGCGTACCTTGCTACACTCCGCCGGTGGTTGCTGAAGAACAAAATGGCAATCGAGCAGCTGTGGCTTTGGGTGGTGACAGTCCGGGGGAGGAAAGTTGATATCTCGGAGGAGATGATCTAATGACTGCAGTTTGGGCCCACTTATAGAGTGCCTCAGTCTATAGTGGAGTATGATAGTTGTATAGATAAAATCAGGAGAGCAGTGACTAGGAAGGTTATTAGGGCCAGGACAGAGTTGCTATGGTTAATAGCCAATCAAATTTGTGAAGAGGGTGTCAAGCCGAAATAGGTCACAAACCAAACAGATTCTCTCGTTAAAGCATACCTCTCATTCTGGGCCAAGTTTTAGTGGTCCATTATTCGTTGACGTATAAGGCCAACCTTCACGGATAGTGTGATCACCCTCGAGAGAGTCGTACTGTTGGCAAGCATTCTAGCTGGCTATGTTATAGATTGGGCCCAGATCATTTCGGAGCAGATTCACGAGGCTGCAGCTCAGACGAATACTTCACTGGCATTTCTAGTTCTGATCTATCAACTATGCAGTATGGTAGGTGTTCCTATCGATCCTTACCGAAACCCTCATGTAGAGGCTACACGCACTATCAACCTCAGCCTAATAAAGGTTGATGAGAATCTGGTTGCCTTACCACGAGCAACCCCTCCAGCTATCCCAGAGTCACTTCTAGTAGAGCCTCAGATTCCAGGTTCACCTCTAGCTATTAGCGGCACTACTCAGGCTATCGCAGAGCCTAGACCAATGGTCGAGATTGAGTATAAACCATCCTCCAGTATGCTAGCACTAGCAACATCTTCTTTACAGGTTGACCCTCTTTTCTCTGTTGTTGCATTTCAAGCTTTATTATGCAGGGTGGCTATAGTAGAGGGTCAACTATGGGAGTTATTAGCACGGGTCCAGCCATTGATTGATCAGACTGTTCGAGACTCTGAGAAGAGGATGAGGGTATTTGCCCGAGATTTAGTTGATGACAGAGTCCAAGAAATGGGTACTCGGGTCGATGCGTTTAAGACTAGAGTCCACAAGCAGCTTGAGAAAGTTAGGCCTGCTGACACAAGCACAGTTACTGAGGAGTTGTCCAAATTTAAGGCCGACTTATTACAGTTGTTGGCAGCCCCTATTCTAGCCCTAGAGGTAGCATCGATAGATGATGAGGCATTTGATTGGCTCACTGACCATTCGGACACCCATGGGAAGAGGCTCCTTGATCAGAGTGATGACCCAGAGCAAACCCTGAAGAAGTCAAGACAAGAAGAGGAGCCCATACCTGAGGAGTTGGTGCACGAGTCGCTATTGTTGGTGACTACTCGGAGAGAGTGAGCGCAGCACACACCACTTGGAGAGGGTACTTTCAGTATAGCTACAGAGGAGATGCAGCCCCAGGACCTTGCAGATCAACCCGAGTCTGGTGCTTGAGCATCATGACGTTTGACTTCTTTTGACCCCAGTTCTCATTTTATCATGTTGGATACTTTGTTCTCTTTTCTGACAATCTTTTTTATTATATTGGGTTTTGGTTGTGTTTAAATATTCTTATGTTGGATATTATTTTTACTTATATTTTGGATGGTAATTTTTTGGTTTTAGTAGATGTATGTATATATTTCTTTGTTATCGTGTTTTTGTTTTGATGACAAAGTATCCTATTTTGGTGAAGTGTCAAAGTTATGGATTAAGGTGAAGTCTGAGTAGCCTCAAGTCCATTACTTCCCCCATTTTTTATCCCAAGGTTTTCTTGTCATGATTCTTTTTCCAGGTGGATGTTTACTTTTCTGTTCAACTGGCATGTTTAGGTAGTGCAGATAATGGGTAAATTCATAGTAGCGTTATCTATTGGCATATACATAATTTTCAGATGTGTTTTTAATGTTTTGATGAAAAATTGGTACCCTCAAAATTTTTGAGGTTGTGATTATTGATGTATTCATACATTTTTGAGTATCTGCCAATGTTTGTTTTGATATTGTGAAGGTAATCTGAGACTTAAAGCATGACCTGTGAGTCTATACTTGATTGTGAATGCAATTGCCATATGTGTTGTGAGCTTATTTTGCTGCATTCATGAATCTTGTGTGGACCAAAAACTTGCCTTGTTACTCTAAATTTGGTTTGGTGATGTGGTGGATATGGAAAGGATATTAGGACTTTGTTCTTTAAGTGAACCCAGTTTTAGCCTAAATGACCCACTAGATGAGTGAGTGAATCCCTTGTTCCAAATGTTTGAGCTTCTCATGCACTCATTCTTCCTTGACACTCTGCTGACTTAACCTTTTTTGATGAAATACCTTGATAATGGTTGTGGTCTGTCCTTGAACATGTGAACCTTGATCGAGGCCAAAGCCTAAGTTGAGGGTGACTGCAGTTGGTGGCCCTGGTTTGAGGCATAGATATTGTGTACTTCACCTGAGGCTAAAAACATAAGTTGAGGGTGTCCCTTATTGTGGTAAATTAATAATAATAAGGTGGTTAGTTGGAAAATCAAGAAAGAAATAAAAACGCATGAACCGAGTGAAGAAAGAGAAAAGAAAAGTGCCTTGAATTGAGAAAAAGTAGCAAAAATGAGTTTGAAACTGAGGTACAGTTGAAAAAAAAGAAAGCACTCAAGAAAAGTTCAAAACAGGAGAATAAGGGTGGAGTGATTAAAAAGGGTTGGATTATGAAAGCAAAAAGTTTTGGTAAACATAGTTCAAGGATAGCTTTTAGTCACTATTTGCCTAAAATACCACACCAAAGCACCCTGAGCCTATGTTAAAGGCCTATAAGTCCTAAAGTGATCCAACTCTACTTTATCACCAAGCCAGAAGATGAGTATAGAGGCAAGCTTATGGTGTTAGTCAGTATGCATCAAATTTTAATTGTGAGAGTGAGAATGCTTCCTAAGTTCCTAAATTCTAAATGCTTTTGACTATGAGGGACTTTTTCCAGTAAGGTATATGCACTACTTGAGTAGCATACAATTATTCCATTAATTATGGACGGTTGATGCTCCTTAGCTTGTCATAGTTAGATTTCCAGGTATCTCGTTATGTTAGTATAGTTGCTATGTATTTTTCTTTGTCTGCATAGATTGAGTCATCACTTGAGGACAAGCAACAATTCTAAGTTGAGGGTGTTGATGTGCTATCAAAATACATCACATTTGGTGCTTGAAACAAGGGATTTTATGAGTTCCAAGATTATACATCGATCTATTTTTATCTATCATTAATATTCCTAGAATTACTACCCAACTCTTTCTTGAATCAACAAACAAATTGATTGATAAATCCATTTCCAATAATGAAATAAACCAAGAAAAAATTAATAATAAAAAAATTCACTTTATCTTTATTTCGACTATAAAAAAGAGTTAAAATGACTTTTTATTATTTTGATGGGCTTTTTTGTTAATCTTACACAAGCTAGGAGTCGTAGGGTGGTGTCATAGCAAGAATTAGAGATCAAAATTCAGAAATCTGCAAAGTATAGGTCACCTCTACGAGGCCATCATATGAGTCATAAGCCTCACCACGACTCGTATAGGTGAACTGATAGCAAGAATCAGAGAGCAAAGATGTTGGACCAAAAATTGAAGGCGAAGACTATGAAAGGAATATAAGAGTCGTAGTTCAAGAAATGACTCATACCTGTGGGTCATACCAGTTTATTCTAAGATGCCAAGAATCTGATACCAGACCCCGACTACAACTCGTAGGTCATCCTACGAGTCCTAACTACGAGACATATCAGTTGCCAACTGTCTTTTCTATGTAAATTCTAAGGTTATTTTGTAAATACTATATATAGCTTAGGTTAGGTTTTTGAGAGGAGAGTTCGACCAGTAGACAATTGAAAATCACATTTTGAATCTTTTCTTAGTTTATAGAGTAGTTTATTGTTCTCTCTTGGATAACCCATTTTGGGGATTGCAAATCTTGTCTTGTACTCATTTTTGATCAATCAAGCTTGTGGGTTTTCAAATTGTGATGACTATTTTCTGCATTGGTATTGGTAAAGCTCTCATTTATGTCTATCATGTGCATTTTTGTGTGTTTTGCCTTAGCCATGAGTAGCTAAGCACCCACAACTTGGGGTTGTGGGAACCGTGGGTAGTTGACTTGAAATAACCTAGGTTTATTGCATTTCTATGATTGGGGTTTTGCTTGTATTGTCTGTTTCCCTTCATTTTTATCGTTGTTTGGTGGTGGCCAACACCAATATCCACCTACTATCACGATCCCGACCAAGGTAGTGACAATAGAAAAAAGAAAAATAGATGACAGAATTCAATTAATGTGTTTTCATCTAATCAACCAAGCCTGACTAAGGAGAGGTCGATTGGGACAATAGGTAATGGTTAGTTGGCACGCCATGGTTGCCGACCAAGCGCCATGGTGAAATTTGACCTTCACCTTCACAAGAGGGTTGGAAGAACCTAAGTTACCATCCTGCATGCAAATCACCAATTGTAGTTATGTTATTTGGGGTAATTGGGTTGACGAACCATAGGGAACACAATTCCCAAGTTGTCCCCAAAATTGAGTGTTTCTTCGCGTTATAGTTAGTAGTAGTTTTATTTTACTTTTTTAATCACAACCCCCCCCCCAATTTAGAGATTTTAGTAATAAATACTAGAAATGATTAGTGGTGAAGTCTTGTAATCAAGCTTGTATTCCTTGTGGATTTGACCCTAATCTCGGTTAGGTTAATTACTGACAATGACCACTTTCTTATTGGAGCATAAACATCAATCACTCGGCTGCTTGTTTTGGGTGTGACAGGATGGGCCATAAGCTCGTCGATTGTCCTAGTGCTTCAAACAAAGGTCAAATAGTTTAAAGTGGTCAAGGCATACCAAAGGCTTAACAGACTGGTTCTCCTTGCAACAACAAATTCTATGCCTTGTACACTAGGCATTTGTTGGAGAAGACTCTAGATGTGGTGACTGGCATGTTTAAATTCCTTGATTTTGATGCATACTTTTGCTTGATTTATGTGCAAATTTATCTTTGTCACTTCTCACTTTGCTACTAAGTATGGTTTGAGACCTCACATCTTAAGGGAGTCATTCTCAGTTTATACTCTGGTGGGTGAGTCTATTGTAGCCTAATAAATCTAATAAGATTTTCTTGTTTTAGTGTTGCATAAAGTCCTTTCATGTGATCTTGTTGAACTTAAGATTTTTTGTTTTGATGCCATTCTTATGATGGATTGCTTGCATGCTTCATATGCCTTTATAGATAGTAGAACCCAAATAGTCAAGTTTTAGTTTCCAAATAAGCCTATTCTTGAGTAGGTGGGTAGTGACTCCACTTTTAAGGGTTGGTTTATGTCATATCTCATATCTCGAAAAATGATTTTTGAGGGGTGCATCTATCATATAGTGAGGGTTAGAGATGTTGAGTCTAAGTCCCATACTCTTGAGTCGGTTCCTGAGGTTAATAAGTTTCAAGATGTCTTTCCTGAAGATTTGCCTAGTATTCCTCTCTAAAGGGAAGTAGACTTAGGCATAGATCTTCTTCTTGATACTCAACCTATTTCAATTCCTCCCTACCGTATGGCACTATTTTAATTAAAGGATCTGAACGATCAGTTGAAGGATTTGTTTTAGAAGGGCTTTATTAGGCCAAGTATATCACCATAGGGTGCACCTGCTTTATTTGTGAGGAAGAAGAATGGGTCACTTCGAATTTGTATTGATTATCAACAATTGAACAAGGTGACTATAAACAACAAGTATCCTTTAACAAGGATTGATGATTTATTTGATTAGTTACAAGGTGCTACTCACTTCTTAAAGATTGATCTTCATTCCAGTTATCATCAATTGAGTGCAAGGGAATGTGGTCTTCCTAAGACAGCTTTCTGGATAAGATACGAGCACTTTAATTTCGTGGTAATGTCCTTTGGCTTGACAAATGCCCCGGCGGTGTTTATAGATCTCATAAATTGGGTGTTCAATCCATTCCTTTATACTCTTGTGGTTGTCTTTATTGCAGATATTCTAATTTATTCCCGGAGTGAACAAGAACATATGGATCATTTGAGATAGTTCTTCAAACTTTAAGGTACAAGCAATTATTTGCCAAGTTCAGTAAATACGAGTTTGGTTGGATGAGGTAGCCTCTTTTGGTCATGTGGTATCCAGTGACAGTATTAAGGTTGATCCAAAGAAGATCGATGCTATAAAGAATTGGCCTAGATTGTTGACTACTTCAAATATTTGAAGTTTTCTTGGGTTGGTTGGTTATTTGTCACGACCCGGTCCTGATTATGATGGCATATGCTAGGACCCACCTACAGGCAAGACAATTCCCGACCAAAGGGTACCTGTCCTAGCTCTCCAGTAAAAACCAAATTGATACAATGATAATATATATGCCAAAACCTATCTAGGACCTGGAAGTCAACTGTACAGGACTACAATGGACACAAGGACATATCATAAACTATTATCAATAATCATAACAATATAAAAAATTAGATTGTCATTATAAATACATAGCACTACTATACAAGGCCAGTGTCTAGATATAAAAGATGTCCATCAATAGAAAGGAGACTATGAAAAAACCAAATCTGTCGGTGTTTACCAAAACTCTTCTGAGTGCTCTCGAAGTTCCCCAACTCAGCTATCATGGTCCATACCTAGACCTATACCATGGGAAGATGTAGAAATAGGGATGAGTACCAGAAAAGGTGCCCAGTTGGCATCATCAACCGACTGAGTGAAATAGTGAGCATAAGTAAAGTCTAATTATATAGAGTGAAATGCCCCACATGTGCTTTGGAATGCCCCATAATCCTAATTTTCGTATATTTCAAAATTTGTGCATGATTTTGAAAATCCAACTTCATATTCTCGATTGGGGGGGGGGGGCAAAATTGAATGCGGATGGGTATAACCCAAATTTTAGAAGACCCTATTGAAAAATAATTTTTGCTAAATTATAATTTACAGTTGTTATCCGCACCCTGGCCGTAACACGCCAAGGGTGCGGAGCAGTGTATCTTACACTCTGTCTCGTCCGCATCATGCCAGAGGCACGGACTAGTGCAATATTTTCCTTACTTTTTCTATGTCAGCCAAGGGCAATGGGCACTTAAATGTGAAATCACCCATAATTAGCCATTTTTTAACTCTGTAACTCACAAAATCCTCTCTCAAAACCCTCTAAGACTCCATCAAATGCTATCATTCAAAACTAAGAAATTCAAGATCAACTTCGGGATTCAAGGATTCATTTCAATCTTTAAAACCACTTCAAATTCACTTAAAGGAATTCAAGGTTTAAGGTATGTCGGTTTCATCTATTGGGTCCTTTCACCCATGGATCCCAACCATCCCTTTTCATGAAAATTGCATGTTTTCAAGTTGTATTATCTATGGGTATCTCTTACCATGGATTATAAATATAAATTATGTTGGGATATTATGAAGTATTGATTGATTATGCATGACTAACTATTTCAAGCTTATTCCATGAATTAATTTTGTCTATCAAGACTATACATGTTTTGAGCAATGAAACTATGAACTATTTAGAGTTTATGTGATGGATTTCAAGGTAATCTACATAAGGATTTTACAACATATTGGTGGGTTGATTTGCATTGAGTTTACTCATCTTATTTCACTCTTGAATTGCATGATTTTGAACAGGTATCATGAACCCACAATATCTTTGATAAAATTACATGACAAGAATTCTCAAGGTATTGATGATCTATTACATGATTTACAAGTCAAGTGACTTCGTGATCATTAAGGGCTTTCAAGTACGTATTGAATTCATGAAAAGTATCTACGATATTGCAAGTATCAAGTTTAGCCCAATACCAAGATTTTCACATCTTGTGAGCCATTCATGTTAAACCAAGGGATCATGTTTGATTATTATCTACTCTCATTCTCAAGTTAGGATTACTATTAGAAGTCAAGCATGTTTATGAGCAACTCAAGTCATACCAACATTTCTCTTAAAAGTTATTCATGTTATTATTAAAGTATAACTATTTCAAGTATTCTGTGGGATTTTACTTAGCATCGATTGAGGCTTAAGATGGGGGCTCGACTCAATGGATCCTTATATAAAGTCTTAATATCTAAACTATGTGCCACCATAGGATTATACATCATCTCTCTTATGGCTTTCTAGTGGATCTATCTCGTTATACCACACCTTGTTGAGGGGGTGACATGCCTCGATCACCTTAATGAGGGGGTGACATGCCTCGAATTATTCATTGTGTGGCTATATGGAAAGTAGATCACACCTTGTCGAGAGGGTGACATGCCTCGATCACCTTACCAAGGGGGTGACATGCCTTGGATTCCAAGTAGTAGCTCTCTTAGTCTATGTCAGGTAAGGTCTCTTCCCACACATGTATTATGTACTATGCAAGTTGAATGTTTTACAAGCATGTTTTATTACTAGCATTGATCATGCATGCCATATTGAGATATTATATATCCATTTCTTATGATTATGCATTTTGAACATATTGGCTTATGTCTATATTATATAGCATCCCGCATACTTAGTATATCCAAACGTACTAACACATACTCTATGCCTACATGATATTACCATGTAGGGATTAGTTTGGTACTTCAAAGATAAGCATTGGTGAGTCCTCAAGTACGAGGACACTATCTACATTACTCTTGCTAAGACTTCATTATATTGAACACTTGTTATTATGAAGAAGATCCCGGAAAGTGTCTTGGGCCCCGCTCTATTCCAAGTTAGAGGCGTTGTTAGATATTATGATGTACTTATACTATGATCTTGACTCTTATATGCTTTTATGATTACCAAAGACTTCCTTTAGTCCTTCTTCACCTTTTATTATATCTCTTGTTGTTGTTTATTTTGCTTTCGTGACCAAGGATGTGTGATTGATATGCTAAGAGGCTTGTTTAGGGTCCCTTTAGGCTCTTATTCGATGTGCCATGCCTAGGACTTAGGCTTGGGTCATGAAAATCAGAGAATTACGTTGTTAATGGTCCTTGGAAATCCAACATGCATTATCGATTAGAGTTTGATTCATGGTTGTGAAGCGCGCCACAACTATGAATAGGAGGCTATGAGGCGTTTTAGGAAATGTTTCACTTCTTCATAGTCTTTATCGTTCTTTAGGTGTAACCATAAGGCTTTCCCATAAATAATGCTCTTGTTTCCTTTTAGTTCATTCCGATTCCAAGGGGAAAACTAAGGAGAGTCCATAGTCCCGAGGAGCAACAGGCCCCTCCCGCTCCTCAAGCTCCTTAAGATGGAGGGGTAGCCCAAGAAGTATTCTGAGATGCTATCACAATATTGGCCCATGCTATGACCAACCAAATGAACCAAGGGGCCCAAGCCCCTCATGCTCTCACTCTGACTTCTAAGGTAAGAGATTTCACAGAATGAACCCACCGGAGTTCTATGGATCCAAGCGGGAACAGGCTTCCCAAGAATTCATCGATGAGGTGTATAAGGTGTTATCTATCATGAGGATCAATTTGGAAGACAAAGAAGAGTTAGCATCCTACAAACTCAAAGATATGGCCCAAATTTGGTTCACCCAATAGAAATTGGAGAGGAGAGGTGATAATGTTATTCCTTGAGAAGAGCTCAAAGCTGCATTCCTCAACTAGTTATTTCCTATCGATCTAACAGAGGCTAAGATGATGGAGTTTATGAAACTTAAATGAGGTTCCATGAGTGTGAAAGAGTATGACCTCAAGTTCAATAAGCTTTCCAGGTATGCTCCACATTTGGTGGCTGGCCCTAGAGCTAGGATGACCAAATTTATGTCGGGAGTGTCTAACTTAGTCAATGAATAGTGTTGTATCGCCACGCTAGTGAATGACATGGATTTACCTTGGCTCATGACTTATGTCAAGCAACTAGAGGGGAAAAGCTTAGAAAAAGAATAAGTGGTGAGTCCAAGAGGGCTCATTATAAATATGGTTTCCAAGGTTCAAAGGGTGGCCAGTTTCCTCATGCCCACAATTTCCAAGGACAAGGGTCTTCTAAAGCTTCTATAAAATATTTTCTAATGATAATCCAAGATTCCAAAGTAGAAATGGTGGAGCATCTAATCCTAAGTGCCAAAGATGCGGTGGAAACTATAGTGGCCCATGCTTGAGAGACTCCATTGCTTTTTATGGTTGTGGTGAGGTGGGTCACAAGGTTGTTAATTGTCCTCATGCTTGAAAACAAAGGTAGAGATGGTCATCCTCAAGGCCATGGTGCTAATACGGGTGCAAGGGCATAGGGAGGCCAACAAGGGGGTGATCCAAGGCAAAATAAATTCTATACTCTTCAAGGATGGAAAGGGCTGGATGAGGTGCCCAATGTCGTCACCGGTATGTTAAAGGTTTTTAATTTTGATATAGATGCATTAATAGATCTGGGTGCCACTCTTTCTTTCCTTACTCTGTTGTTGCCAAAAAGATTCATGTGAATCCCAAATTGTTGTGTGAACCTTATCAAGTGTCAACCCCTGTTGGTGAGTCCATTGTTGCTAAAAGAGTCCATAGATATTGTCCCATGTTAATATTGTATAAAGTCTTGCCTTGTGATTTTGTTGAATTAGGTTTGGTGGAATTTGACATCATTTTTGGGATGGATTAGTTACATGCATATTATTCTTCTATTGATTGTAGAACCCATAGGGTTAAATTCCTAATCCCAAATGAGCCCGTCCTTGAATGGGAAAGTCATGATATGGTGGTTAAAGGTAGATTTGTTTCTTGTCTTAAAGCATAAAAGTTGATTTCTAAGGGTTGCCTTTATCATCTTGTGAGGGTTAGGCCTGTTGAGTCTAAAGTCCTTCTTATTGGGTCGGTTCTAGTGGTCAATGAGTCCCCTGATATCTTTCCCGATAAGCTTCTCGGTGTTCCTCCCGAAAAGAAAACAGTCTTTGGTATAGACCTCCTTCTAGATACTCAACCCATTTTCATTCTCCTTTACCATATGGTCCCGATGAAATTGAAGGAGTTGAAGAATAATTGAGGAATTTTTTGGAGAAGGGTTTCATAAGGCCTGGTAAGTCACATTGGGGTGCACCGGTGTTATTTGTGAAGAAAAAGGATGGTTCTCTTAGAATGTTCATTGATTACCGGAAATTTAATAGGGTTACCATAAATAACAAGTACCCTCTACCAAGGAATGATGATCTTTCTCCCATCCCCTAGCGAGTGAAGTGCTTACGCCCCTTTAGAGATAGGGGCGAGCAAAAGAGCTCGTTCTTCCATTTTGAGATCTTTAGATTCGTAAGATCATAATAGAGTCCCTTTACTTTCTATTATATTAGTCAAGCGCTTGATCAACTATAAGGGGCTATTCACTTTTCTAAGATTGATCTTCGGTCTGGATACCATTAAGTGAAGGTGAGGGAGTGTGATATTCCCAAGAAGGCCTTTCGGACTAGGTATGGGCACTTTGAGTTTGTGGTTACGTCCTTTGGGTTGACTAACGCACTAGCTATATTTATGGATCTCATGAATAGGGTCTTTAAACCCTACCTTGACATGTTTATGGTGGTCTTTATTGATGATATGTTGATATATTTCCAAAGTGAGGAAGAGCATGTGAGTCACTTGAGGGTAGTGTTGCAAATCTTGAGAGAGGAGAGGTTGTTCGCTAAATATGAAAAATGTGATTTTTTGTTGAAAGAGGTTGCTTTTCTAGGGCATGTGGTGTCGAATGATGACATTATGGTTGATCCTAAGAAGACAAAGGTGATAAGAAATTGGCCTAGACCCTTGACTCTATTGGATATTAGGAGTTTCTTGGATTTAGTGGGTTACTACCCGAGGTTTATGAATGGCTTTTCTTCTATTGCTTCTCCTATGACAAAGTTGACCCAAAAGAAGGCAAAATTCGTGTGGTCCAATGAATGTGAAAAGAGTTTCCAAACTTTGAAATATAGGCTTGTCTCCGCTCCTATATTAGCTCTACCAGAAGGGTTGGAAGGGTTTGTGGTATATTGTGATGCCTCAAGAATTGGTTTGGGGTGTGTTTTGATGCAAAATGGCAAGCTGACAGCATATGCCTCTAGACAACTTAAGGTGTATGAGCAAATTTATCCCACCCATGATCTTGAATTGGCAGTCAAGGCATTTACTTTGAAAACTTGGCATCATTACTTGTATGGGGTTCATGTTGATGTGTTTACCGACTACAAGAGTCTCCAATATGTGTTCACCCAAAAAGATCTTAACATGAGACAAACAAGGTGGTTAGAACTCCTTAAAGATTATGACATGAGTGTACATTTATCACCCCGAAAAAACTAATGTTGTGGTCGATGCTCTAAGTAGAGTGTGTATTGGTAGTCTAGCGTATATTAATGATGGTGGCAAAGAGGTGGCTAGAGAAGTTCACCGCTTGGCTAGATTGGGGTTACATTGGATGAAATTGAAAATGGTGGTGTAGTAGTTGTTGATGGTTCTAAATCTTCTTTGATTGAGGAAGTAAAGTCAAAACTAGATCTTGACCCCACCTTGCTAGAGTTGAAGACCTTGGTGAAGGATGGTAAATTTCTACCAAGAGGGAGATGGTGCCCTTAGGTACCAAGGAAGGTTGTGTGTCCCTAATGTTAATGACTTAAGGGAGTTGATCTTGAAGGAGGTTCATAATTCATCCAATTCTATTCAAGCCGGTTCTACAAAGATGCATAGAGACTTGAGGGAGGTATATTCGTGGGGTGGTATGAAGAGGGATATTGCCAAGTTCATATCCGTATGTCACAATTTCAAACAAGTGAAAGCCGAACATCAAAGGCCGGGTGGCATAGCCCAAGACATAGAAATTCCTACTTGGAAATAGGAATAAATCAACGTGGATTTTGTGGTTTGGTTGCTTAAGACTAGGAAATACTTTGACTCTATATGGGTTGTTATGGATAGAATGACAAAGTTAGCTCACTTTCTACCGGTCAAAACCACTTATAGGGCCAACGATTATGCCAAGTTATACATCCATGAGATTGTTATATTGTATAGAGTGCCCTTGTCTATTATTTTGGATCATTGTGCTCAATTCACTTCTGACTTTTGGAGGTCCTTCTAAAGAGGTCTTGGTACCAAGGTTAAGATTAGCACGACTTTTCATCCCCAAATAGATGGTCAAGCTGAAAGGACTATCCAAACTTTTGAGGATATGCTTCGAGCTTGTGTTTCTGAGTTTAAGGGTAGTTGGGATGAACATTTTCCACTTATTGAGTTTTCTTACAACAATAGGTACCACTCAAGCATTGGTATGGCTCCCTTTGAAGCTTTATATGGTAGGCATCGTAGATCCCTGGTTGGGTGGTTTGAAGTAAGGGAGATGGCTTTGCTAGGTCCGAATTTGGTCATGGAGGCCTTGGAGAAGGTGAGGTTGATAAGGGAGAGATTGAAAACAACCCAAAGTAGACAAAAGTCCTACTTCGATATGAGGAGGAGAGTTCTTGAGATTAAGGTTGGTGATTAGGTTTACTTGAAAGTCTCACCCATTAAGTGTATGGTCCGGTTTGGCAAGAAAAGGAAATTGAGCCCAAGGTTTATGGTTCCTTATAGAGTTTTGAGGAGAGTGGGTAAAGTTGAATATGAGTTGGAGTTGCCTATAGAGATGAATACGGTTCATTCGGTCTTCCACATGTCCATGTTGAGAAAGTGTGTGGGTGACCTAAGTGTGATAATGCCCCTAGAGGTTGGTCGGGTTGTAGAAGATAATTTGACCTATGAGGAGGTCCCAATGGAGATTTTGGATAGACAAGTAAAGAGGTTGAGAAACAAAGATGTAGCTTTTGTCAACGTCCTCTGGAGGAATCAACAAGTTGAAAGTGCCTCATAAGAAGTCGAGGCGGACATTAGAAAGCAATACCTACATCTCTTCAACTCTATTGAAGCCTAAGCTAATAATTTAAGTCTCCTATATGATTTCAAGTCTTAAGTTTCAGCTCTCATGTCATTTTTCATGCATTCATATTTATGGTAACACGTTTATGGTGATTTTGACACATGTTGAGAGTTTTGAAAATGATGTTTAAATGCATTTATTTCATTCATGTCGGGATGAAATTGTCATATATACATCTCTTACGTATGTTTCTTAGACATTCAAGGGTGAATGTTCCCAAGGGGGAGATATAGAAACACCCCACATGTGCTTCAGAATGCCCCATAATCGTAATTTTTATATATCTCAAAATTCGTGCTTGATTTCATAAACTCGACTTCATATTCTTGATCAGGGGGCAAAATTGAGTGGGAAATGGGTATAGCCCATATTTTAGAAGACCCGTAGCAACAAATAATTTTCTCTGATTTACAATTTCCAGTGGCTGTTCACGCTCTAGCCGCGACACGCAAGGGGCGCGGAGCAGTATATCTTGTTCTCCATGTTTGAACTGCTTTGCACTAGGGGCACGAGCCAGTGCAATATTTTCCTTACTTTTTCTATGTTGGCCAAGGGCAGTGGGGTCATAGCCTCATTCCCACTTAAACGTGAAATCAACCATACTTATCCATTTTTCAACTCTATAACTCACAAAACCCTCTCTCAAACCCCTCTAAGACTCCATCAAATTCTCTCATTCAAATCTAAGAAATTCAAGCTCAACTTTGGGACTAAAGGATTCATTTCAAGCTCTAAAACCACTTTAAGTTCACTTCAAAGAATTCAACGTTTAAGGTATGAGGGTTTCATACATTGGGTCCTTTCACCCATGGAGCCCAATCATCCCTTTTCATGAAAATTGCATGTTTTCAAGTTATATTACCTATGGGTATCTCTTATCAGGGATTACGAATATAAATTATGTTAGGGTTCTATGAAGTATTTATTGATTATGCATGACTAACTATTTCAAGCTTATTCCGTAAATTGATTTTGTCTGTCGAGACTATGCATGCTTTGAACTATGAAACTATGAACCATTATGAGCTTTTGTGCTGGATTTCAAGGTACCCTACATGATAGTTTTACAACATGTTGGTGGGTTGATTTGCATTGAGTTTTCTCATCTTATTTCACTCTTGAATTGTATGATTTTGAACAAGTATCATGTATCCACTATGTGTTTGATAAAATGACATGACAAGAATTCTCAAGTTATTGATGATCTATTACATGATCTATAAGTCAAGTGACATCATGATGATTAAGGGCTTTTATATATGTATTGGATTCATGAAAAGTATCTATGATATTACAAGGATCAAGTTGATCCCTATACCAAGATTTGCACCTCTTGTGAGCCATTCATGTTAAAGCAAGGGATCATGTTTGATTATCATCTACTCTCATGTTCAAGTTAGGCTCACTATTAGAGGTCAACCATGTTTATGAGATGCTCAAATCATGTAATCATGTCTCTTAAAAGTTATTCATGTTATGATTAAAGTATGACCATTTCATGTATTCGTTGAGATTTGACTTAGCAGCGATTGAGGTTTAAGATGGGGCCTTGACTCAAGGGGTCCTTATATAAAGTCTTAGTCTCTAAACTATGTGCCACCATAGGATCATACATGATCTCTCTTATGGCTTTCTAGTGGATCCATCTAGTTATACCTTACCTTGTCGAGGGGGTGACATGCCTCGATGACCCTGACGAGGGGGTGACCTGCCTCGGATTATTCATTGTATAGATACAATGGCAAGTAGACCACACTTTATCGAGGGGGTGACATGCCTCGATCACCTTATCAATGGGGTGACATGCCTCGATCACCTTACCAAGGGGGTGACATGCCTTGGATGCCAAGTAGTAGCTCTCTTGATCTATGTCGGCTAAGGTCTCTTACCCCACATGTATTATGTATTATGCAAGTTGAATGTTTTACAAGCATGTTTTATTACAAGCATTAATCATGCATGCCATGTTGAGATTATATACATCCATTGCTTATGATTTTGCATTTTGAACATATTATCTTATATTTATGTTGCATTGCATCCCGCATACTTACAACATTCAAACGTACTAATGCATACTCCACGCCTACATGATATCACCATGTAGAGATCGAAGCTCCTTTTGATCAATGCTCCTTTTGATAAGCATTGGTGAGTCCTCAGGTCCGAGGACACTATCTACAGTGCTCTTGCTATTTTGAGACATCATTAATTTTAACACATTATTATGAGGGTGAGCCCAAAAAGTGTCTTGGCCCCCACTCCATTCCAAGTTTGGTGTTGTTGGATATTATAATGTACTTTTGCTATGATCTTGACTCTTATATGCTTTTATGATTATCAAAGACTTCCCTTAGTCCCCCTTCCCCTTTTATTATATCTCTTGTTGTTGTTTAATTTGCTTTCGCGGCCAAGGATGAGTGAGTCATATGCTAAGAGGCTTGTTTGGGGTCCCTTCATGTTCCCATTCGTTGTGTCACGTCTAGGCCCGAGGCTTGGGTCGTGACATAGAGAACTATAGCAGTGTAGCAAAACGAACTTAGATCATGGCACAGGCATGTCTGGAAACTCCCAAACCACAATTGAACCAATCGAAGTGAAGCACAATGACAACCTGAACCATCCCATGGACTGAACATTGATACCGATAGATGAAGATTACGTAGGCCGATACCACAACTTCCCCCAACTGAGGTCCAATGTTGTACGTGGGAGAAAGGCCCTAGTATCTATCCATGTATGTCAACTAGGCCCTCCATAAGCCCAGAAGGTACATCTGTGCACAATATAGAACAAACAGATCATCACATTATCCCTCAGAACAATTACAGAAGCCCATAGAACCATCATTGAGCCTAGCTCTCCACATCATCAGAACAAGGGTCAGTTGTATGTGGGTATAAGGCCCTAGTATCTAAGCCTAAATGTTCCCTAAGCCCTTATAAGCCTAGAGGGCCCCACTTCTTTATACATAATTTTTAACGGAAAGCCTCTGGGATTAAATCACATTCGAAAGTCCTTGGTATGAAACAAAGGGTTGAACCATACCAAAATCAACATTCCAAAACTAACCGCGCTATCAAAATTTTCATCTATGGCATAATTCTTGAGAGCATTGATTGGGTTAACTATTAATTGGTTCCGGCGGCCAAATTTGCAATCGATGATATAATTGCACCGGACATGCTGCTAGCTTAATTCGGCCATTCTGGGGCTAATGAAATTGTTAGAACTCTATTTCAGGGTCGTTTACTAGGACTTTACCCCAAAAATCATTTTACAGGTACAACTTCTCGATTAACTTTAAAATCCATATAACTCCTTAATAACCCGACTAATAATCACCCCAATAGTCCCGAGGTCACTATACACATGCTCTAATCAACATAATAACAGTAAAATAACATAAATGACCTAGAGGATCATTACAACATCCCCCATTAATAGGACTTTCATCCATGAAAGTACCAAAATAGGCATACTTGCAGACTCCAATCTACACCACGAGTATATAAGTCATAAACATATTCTGTTATTGTCAATACCACCCTCACTATCAAAAATTCCACCACCTGTCTGTATATAATAGTGAGTCGATGTGGTAATTCAACAAGGAAGTCTCAAGAATCCACTATTTATCCCGTCCACTTATTCAATTGACAAGTCACGAGGATCAATAGGCTAGGCATACCTATCCCTACTATATCACCAGATGTTCGGATAGTCATGGTTGTTCATAAATGTACTTGTGGTTTACATTCACGACTTTTACTCTATTTTTGGCTTCCTTATACAAGTGATTTCCATAATCAAACACAAATGTTCCATGATATTCTATCAAAATACCGCATATTAAGTTCCTAAATCAAGGGATTTTGTGTGTTCTCAATGCGACTTTTTATGGGTTTTATGTGTTTTATTTATATTTTTTCAAAAAATACTGGTTGGCTTAATCTTGGTGAATAATAGAAGATTTTATTGAATTTATAGACCTACGAGACCCACTACGAGTCGTAGCCCAAGCTATGTGTCATAGCGGATGACCGTAGTGATTCACAGCTTCAAAAATCAAAACATAAAAAATTGAAGTTCAACCATATGAGTCCAGGGAACGGGTGGTAGCCTTCACTATGACTCGTAGAAAAGGACCTCATAGTGATAAATAGTGTTGATTTAATTTTGACCAAGAAATGCAAGGTTGGACTACGAGAAGGCACTACGAGTCGTAAACTAGACAATGAATCATAGTATGGATCATAGCAATCAAGTCCAAAATGCCAAGTGTTGACTAAGAAGGCCCGATTACGACTCGTAGGTCACCCTACGAGTCATACCTACGAGCCCTAACTGCTGCTGACCAGATTTTCTAATTAAATTTAGGGACCTTTTTCTAAATATTATAAATAGTATAAGTTAGGGTTTTTAGAAGAGGAGGATATCAAATTTCCCATATCATAGAATATTTTGTAGAGGGAATATTTAGGGTTAAGATTAGAAAACTAGTGTTTTATTTTGAAGACTCAATTTGGGGATTGGAATTAATGATGTTCACGCTCCAATAAGAAAGCGATCACTGTCAGCAATTAACCTAATCGAAGTATAGGGTTGAATCCACAGGGAATACAGGGTTTGACTACAAGAATTCACTATCAATCATTTCGAGTATCTATAGCTACATTCTCTAAATAGGGGGGAGGTTTGTGATTTAAGAACAAAAACCAAAAAAATAAGCACTGTACTACGATGCGAGAAAATACTCAATTTTAGGGACAAATTGGGAATTGTGTTCTTCATAGTTCATTTACTAGATTACCCTAGACAACATAACTACAATTGAAAATTCATATGCATAATGGTAACTTAGGTTCTTTCAGTCCTCTTATGAAGGTGAAGGTCGAATTTCACCATGGCGCTTAGTCAGCAACCATGGTGTGCCAACTAACCGCTACCTATTGTCCCAGTCAACCTCCCCTTGGTCAGGTTTGGTTGATTAGATAAGAACACATCAATCGAATCATGTCATCTACTTCCCTTTTCCTATTCGTCACTACCTTGGTCGGGATAGTGATAGTAGGCAGGGTTTGGTGTTGGCCACCACCAAACAATAATTATAATGAAAAGAAATAGACAATACATGCAAAACCTCAATCACATAATTGTAATAAACCTAGGTCATCTCAAGTCAACTACCCATGGTTCCCACAACCCTAAGTTGTAGGTGCTTAGTTACTCATGGCTAAGGCAAAATCAACAAAAATGCAAATACAAAACATAGTTGAGAATTTTACCAAAGCAATGAAGAGTGAAGGTGCTACAAGTTGCAAACCACAAGCTTGATAGATAGGTAATGAGCACAAAGCAAGATTTGTGATCCCCAAAAGTGGGTTTTTCAAGAGAAAATGAAAATTTATTCTAAAACCCTAAAAAATTCTTGAGAGAATATTAAAAGCACACTCTATAAATTATTCCTTAAAATTACACTTAAAAGACAGTTGGCAGCTGGTACGCCTCACAGGTATGACTCGTAGGGTGACCTACGAGTTGTAATCGAGGTCTCATATTAGGTTCTTGGCATTTTGGACTCAACAGGTACAAGTTGTTGCTTAAACTACGACTTGTATTCTCCTCTCGTAGTCTAGACCTTCAGATTTTGGTCCAAAGTTTTGGCTCTCTGTTTTCTTCTACGAGTCCGCCTATACGAGTCATAGTGAGACCTACAACTCATAGGATGGCCTCGTAGGCTGACCTCCACTTGACAAATTTTTTATTTTTGATCTTTGTTTACTACTATGAGATCACCATATTACTAGTAGCTTAGGCTACGACTCGTAGGTGAGCTCGTATGGCCTGTGCTTCAGCAAAATCTGTAATTTTCCTCCAAAATCATATCAATCTACCTTTTCTGCAATAACAACACAAAAATACATAAAAACCATAAAAAGTCGCATTAGGAACTCACAAAATCTCTTGTGTTAGGATCAAATATGTTGTATTTTGATAGCACATCAGGAATCACTTGTAATTCAAATTTATCTTCCAAGCTTATGAATCCAAACTCAAGGTGGTTTATTGTTCTTCATTCTCTTTCGGTAATTTCTCAACTATGTTTATTTCATTCATTGTTTGTGTTGTCTCCCAAGCTATGAGTAGCTAAACTCTCACAACTTGGGTGTTGTGGGAACCATGAGTAGCGAGCTTAATAACCTAGATGATTTGCACCTCTTGAGTTGGATATTTGCACATATTGTCCATTGTCCTTCATTTTGTGGCCAAAATTAAACCCTGCCGAGTTTTATGATCCAAATCAAGGTAGTGATGAATTGGAAAAGGAAATGGGTGACAGAATTTGATTGATTTGTTCTTGTCTAATCAACCAAACCCGACCAAGGAGAGGTTGACTGGAAAAATAGGTAACGGTTAGTTGGCGCACTATGGTAGCCGGTCAAGCGCAATAGTGAAATTTGACCTTCACCTTTGCCCAAGGGATGGAAGAATCTAACTTACCATTCTGCATGCATTGTCTCAATTTAGGTTGTGTTATCCAGGGTATTTGAGTTAGTGAATCATGGGAAACATAATTTCCCATATTGCTCTCCAATTTGATTGCCTCTTTGCTTTGTTAGTATAGTTTTAGTTTCTTATAAGTCATTTCAAACCCCCCTCCCTTTAATTGAGGATAGAGTTGATTGAAGTTTGAAATGATTGTTGGTGAATCCATGTGGCAAAACCTTGTATTCCCTTGGATTCGACCCTAACCTATGGTTAGGTTTTATATTTGACAACGATCACTTTATCCTCGAAATGAGAGGTACCATTTGAGCGTGATCAAAATTAATGGCATCATTGCCGAGGGATACGGCAAGGTTTTGACTTGATTTCACTAGTAGTTACTTCAACTGTTGATTGCTTCATTATTTGGTATTTTACTCTTATTTTTGTTTTTGTTGTTTAGTTTCTTTTGCAGGATATACTAGGTGTATGACCAACACAAGGAGCCAAGGCAGACCCTTAGCTCCAATTAATCTTGAGATCCATTAGGTGGTAAGGAGAATGGCCCAAGCAAATATGGATGTTGCAGTTGATGAAGCCATAGATCGACGTGATGATGATATTGATAGAGAGGAGAATCCACCACCAAGGGAAAATAGGCCACACTATAGTGATTTTAATGAGAATACATATAGTTGGAATCAATATCGGTTGAACCCTATGGTCATGGATGTCACAGGCAGTATAGTGTTGCCACCACTACCGGCAGACACTAAGTTCACAGTTTCGAGTGGATTACTCCACATTCTTCAGAACAATGGTTTGTTTGTAGGGTTACCTACTGAGGATCCTTATAGTCATCTTCATAATGTTGCATTTGTCTATAAAAGTGTGATGGGTACACAGAATCTCTCTGTGGATGTTGTTGGGTTACGAGTGTTCCCTTTATCTCTTACAAAGAATATGGCAATATGGTTCTCAGAACTCCCACAGAGTTCAATCACCATTTGGGTAAAATTGTAAAGAGCCTTCTTAGAACGATATTTTCCAAGGTCCAAAAAGCTCAAGCTAAAGGACCAAATCAATAACTTTGAGCAATTGCTGGGTGATTCCATTAGTACAACGTGGGAGAGGTTCACCAAGTGTTTAAGAATGGTTCTGAACCATAAGATTATGGATGATGCCTTAGTGGAAATTTTCTTATCGGGCTCTTGATGAAAATAGTCAAGCATATACCGATATAATCATGGGAGGCATGTTCTTAGACTTACTATTCACACGAATAGAGGAAAGGATGGAGTAAGTAGTGAAGATCAATAAAGGATGGGGACAAAGGGAAAGAGCTACTACAAAAAGTTGTTGTGTGGTGAGCATTAGTTTGGATCAAGCAAAAATCAATGATGAGATCTTGCAACAACTTGCTCAACTCCGGAGTAGTGTAGACTTGGTGGTGAAACAAACTCAAGAAAGTGTTTATACGGTAGTCCACCAAGCCCCAAGATCACCCATGTATGGTGAGTTATATTATGATAAAGATGTTTGCTTTGTTAGAGATCAAGCGGTAGGTTTTCGAAACAATGCCCAAGGGTCCAATCCGGACTATTGGTGTCAAGGTTCCGAAAATCAAGATCAGAACTACAATCGAGAGGGTGCATATAAAGATAATCGTTGTGGTTATTTTGAAAGAGATAGGGCGCTCGAGGCCGAATGGAGATGAAGATATAGGTATAAAAATGGTCCTTATGTGCCTCATCATGATCATGAAGTCGGTTCTAGTAATTCAAGGATAGAGGAAATGTTTGACAAGTTATTGAAAAGAGCCAATCACCAAGATGAGACTTTGAAGGGAATGAAATCGGATATCTTAAGTATCAACTAAAAGATTGAGTCTTACTCGGTGGCAATCAAGCAATTGGAACAACAATTTGGTCAAGTATCCCTCCAATTGATTCAACGCCAAAAGGGCACGTTGCTAAGCAATATGGTCCAAAACCTAAAGATTGAGGGACATTGCATGGAAATTGCAACTAAGGGAGGTGAAAGTAGCACTGAATTCTTCATGCCGACCAAAGTAGAAAATGTGCATGAGAAAGAGAGAATAAAGAGGGTTGTGGTCGATAGAGATGATGATGAGATAAATGGGGTAGTCGGAGAGGGTGAGAGACTGAGGAAGTATAAGACCTTCCGAGACCTCCTCCTCCTTTTCCTCAAAGAATCACGAAGAGGAAGGAGGAGAGAAAACTGAAGCATGTCCTGTAAATACTTAAGAAACTATCGATGAACTTCCCTTTGATTGAAAACTTAGAAAAGATGACGGGTTAGGCAAGGTACATGAAGGATTTGGTCACAAAGAAGCAAACAGTGAGCCAAGCTCTCTCACATGAACCTCATCATTGTGATGCCATCACTACCAAGTCATTTGTCTAAAAATGTGAATACTCGGGTGTTGTCACTATACCATGCACTATTGGGGAGGTAGATTTTGCTAGAGCACTTTCGAGTTGGGTGCTAGCATCAACTTGATGCCACTTGCCATCTTCAAGAAACTCGGCTTGGGAACTCCCACTCCTACAAAAATGAGGTTACTAATGGTAGACAGAACAGTCAAAAAACCCATGGGAATGCTTTATGATGTGTTGGTAAAGGTAGACAAGTTTATATTTCCCACAGATTTTGTTATACATGACTGTGAGGTTGATTTTGCAATTCGTATTATTTTGGGGAGGCTTTTCTTAACTACAGGTCACACTCTAATTGATATGGAAAAGGGGCTACTCACATTCAAAGTTAGGAATGAAGAGGTTGTGTTTCATGTTTGCCAACAAGAAAGGAAGAACTATAATTTAAGGGTAGTCTCGATGATTGAAACTATTGATGATGATGATGAGTCAGAAGTACCTGTTGAGCTATGGCTAGGAGTTGACACTTTGGAGGCAGACTTAATGAACTTTGATGGTGATGGTATCCCAGATTATAAGGAGACAGTAAATGCTCTTGGGTTATCATTCAGCCCTAGATGCCAGACCAAGTTGGAGCTAGACTTGAAGAACCGAGAGACATCGCCTACAAAACCTTTTATAGAGATACCACCAGTGTTGGAACTGAAAGGACTTCCAATGTATTTGAAGTATGCATTCGTAGGAGAGAACAAGATATTACCAATCATCATAGTGACAGACTTGAGGGAGGGGTAAGCAGATGCCCTTGTGACAGTACTCAAGCAGTTTAAAAGGGCTATTGGGTGGACTATTGCAAATATCTTTGGTATTATGCCAGGAATATGCACTCACAAAATCCAGCTAGTCAAAGATTACAAGCCCAGCATCGAACATCAAAGGTGTCTGAACCCTCCTATGCAAGAGGTAGTCCTCAAGGAAATCATCAAGTGGTTAGATGAAGGACTAATTTACCTAATTGCCGACAGTGAATGGATGAGTCAGTTCAGTGTGTCCCAAAGAAAAGGGGCATCACAGTGGTGCCTAATGTATAAAACGAATTGATTCCTATGAGGCCAGTCACCGAATTGAGGGTATGTATGGACTACGAAAGCTCAATGCCTCAACAGAGAAGGATCACTTCCCTATGTCATTCATGGTTCAGATGCTTGACAGACTTGAATAAATGGATGGTACTGTTTCCTTGATGGGTATTCTGGCTATAATCAAATCATCATCACTCCAAAAGATCAGGAGAAAACCACTTTCACCTGCCCAGATGGTACATTTGCATTTAAAAGGATGCCATGTGGATTGTGTAATGCCCCGACTACATTCCAAAGACGCATGATGTCTATCTTCTAGGATATGGTGGAAAGCACTATTGAGGTATTCATAGATGATTTCAATGTGGTTGCTCACTCATATGAGGATTTTTTTGGAAAACTTCATGATGTTTTGAAAAGATGTGTGGAAAGTCATTTGGTATTGAATTGGGAAAAATGTCATTTTATGGTTAAAGATGGTATTATGTTGGGCCATAGAATCTCAGGTAAATGCATTGAGGTCAACAAAGCAAAGATTGAGGTAATAGAGAAGCTCCCACCACCAATTTTAGCAAAGCATGTTAGAAGTTTTTTGGGACATGTAGGGTTTTACAGAATATTCATAAAAGACTGTCCAAAATCTCATACCCATTATGTAAATTGTTGGAGAAGTATGCCAAGTTCATGTTTGATGATGCATGGATGCAAACCTTTAAAAAATTGAAAAAGAGGTTGACCTTAATACTAACTATCGTAGCTCTTGATTGGTCCAAGTCATTTGAAATAATATGTGATGCCAACGGAGTTGCATTAGGAGTGTTTTTGGGGTAGCATAAAGAGAGAGTCTTACACCCTATATACTATGCCAGCAAAGCCCTAAACACAACTCAGAAGCATTACATTATCATAGAACAAGAGTTTCTTATATTGGTCTTTGCATTCGAAACATTCCGGTCATATTTGTTGGGAGCCAAGGTGATAGTGCACACGGATCATTCAGCATTGAAGTATTTGATGTCTAAGAAGGATGCAAAGCCAACACTAATAAGATGGGTACTTCTATTACAAGAGTTCAACTTCGATTCATTAATAGGAAAGGGTCAAAAAACCAAGTTGCCGATCACCTATCTAGATTAGAGGATGGGGCAATGATATAGTTTGATGATAATCTTGAGATTAATGACTCCTTCCATGATGGAAGAGTGTTGGCTGCATCATATGATCTAATATGTTGGTTATAAGATTATGCAAAGTATCTGGTGAGTGACATTATACCTCCTAACTTGAACACGCTTCAAAGACGGAAGTTTATGCATGGTGTGAGGAACTTTTTTTGGGATGACCCATATTTATTCCATGTGTGTGCTAATGGGATCATTTGTCACTGTGTCCCTGAGGTAGAAATGACGAGCATACTCGAAGCCTGTCACTCATCACTTGTAGGTGGGCACTATAGTGGGATCCGAACAACCCATAAGATCTTGCAATACAGCTATTATTGCCCCACAATCCACCAAGATGCTCATGATTATGTCAAAGCTTGTGATAGATTCCAAAGAGAAGGTGGATTCACCTGTAAACATTAGCTCCCTCTAAATCCTGTTTTGGCAATTAAGTTTTTTGATGTTTGGGAGATAGACTTTATGGGACCATTCATCAGCTCGTACGGGAACAAGTACATCTTAGTAGTTGTGGGTTATGTCTCTAAGTGGGTGGAAGTTCTGGCTCTACCTAACAATGAAGGTAAAAGTGTAAAAGCATTCCTCTAAAAGAACATCTTCTCTAGATTTGGTACTCCTCCAACCATAATCAGTGATGGTGGTTCTCACTTTTTGCAACCGACTCTTTAAAGAAATCCTTAAAAAGTATAGGGTAAATCACTAGGTGGCAACACCATACTATCCTCAAACAAGTGGACAGGTGGATGTATCCAATAGGGGAATGTAAATCAGTTAATCAAGCAGATTTTAGCCAAAATGATTAATTCAAATCGAACAGATTGGTCAAGCAAGCTTGATGATGCATTATGGGCATACCGAACTGCATTCAAAACTCCTATTGGCATGTCCCCCTACTAGCTTGTCTTCAAGAAGGCATGTCATCTGCCAGTAGCGCTTGAACACAAGGCAATGTGGGCCTTAAAGAAGTCAAATCTTGAATGGTATGACATTGCATAATTTTGGTTGACTCAACTCAATGAGCTTGATGAATTTTGATTAAGGGCATACGAGAGCTCGGCATTATATAAGCAACAAATGAAATTTCAACATGATCGTCAGATTGAATGCCAACAGTTTACATCGGGGGACTTGATATTGCTCAATAACACTATATTGAAGCCATTCCCTAGAATGCTCAAATCTAGATAGATAGAACCTTTCCAAATAGTGCATGTATTCAGTCATGGTGCTATTCAATTAGAGAGACGAGATTGAAACGCCCCAAAAGTGCCCCAAAAATGCGCTTCAAAAATGCCCATAATTGTAATTTTCATATATCTCAAAATCTGTGCGTGATATCCAAAATCTGGCTTCATATTCTAGATTAGGAGGAAAATTGAGTGGGAAATGGGTATAACTCGGATTTCAGAGGACCCGTGCAAAAAATAATTTTCGCTAATTTTTATTATCCAGTGTATATCCGTGACCAGGCCACAATGCGGACTGGGGTGGAGCAGTACAAACTTTCCGTTCGCGTTGGGTCCACGTCACGGACTAGACACAGACTAGTAGAGTTTTTCCTTGATTTTCTATTTCATCCCAAGGGTATTAGGGTCATAGACCCATGCCCACTTATACGTGAAAACACCAATACATAGCCATTTTTCTACTCTATATCACTCAAGACCCTCTCAAAAACCTCTCTAAGACTTAACCAAATATCTCATTCAAATTTCAAGGATTTCAAGCCTAACTTTGGAACTCAAGGATTCTCTTCAAGCT
>JAABOM020000101.1:11585301-11595488 GCA_011800125.2 Solanum clarkiae
TGTTAGATCTTTTAAAATATTCAATGGTTTCCTAATTATCCTTAAAATTAGGTGGCGACTCTATTTTCCTTGAATTTAAAAAAAATTGGTTTTTCTCAAATTAAATGAGTTTTAATCGATTTTTTTTTATTTTCAAATAATTTTTTTAATTTTCTTTAAAAGTCGGCCATTTTCGGCGTAACAATGGCATGTTTCCAAAGTGTAGTCCATGGGGGCCTATGTTTAAGAGACACTAATGCATGTTATGGATGTGGAGAAGTTGGTCACAAAAAGATTGAATGTCCTCATAACTGCAACAAGGCTAAGGACGTTTGTCCACGAGGTGCAAATGCGGTTCCTTTGGGAAGGGGTGGTCAAAAATGTGGTTCCCAGAGTCACAATCAGTTTTATGCTTTGCATGGGACTCAAGGGTTTGATGAGGTGCTCAACATTGTTACTGGTATGTTAAAAGTCTTTGATTTTGATATGTATGCATTGATTGATCCGGGTGCCACTCTTTCTTTTGTTACCCCTTTTGTTGCCGAAAATTCATGTTGAACTCAAATTGTTATATAGCCATATGAGGTGTCTACTCCTATTAGTGCATGTATTGTTGCTAGAAAGACCTATAGAAATTGTCCCATTTACATCTTGCATAAAATATAGTCTTGTGATCTTGTTGAGTTGGATATGGTTGATTTTGATGTCATTCGTGTGATGGATTGGCAGCATGCATACTATGGCTCTATTGATTGTAGAACCCGTATAGTCAAATTTCAATTCCCAAATGAACCCATTCTTGAGTAGAAGAGTCATGATGTGGTGGTCAAGAGTAGGTTCATCTCTTATATTAAAGCCCGTAAGTTGATCTCAAAGGGGTGTCTTTATTATCTTGTGAGGGTTGGGGATGTGGAGTCTAAAGTCCTTCCCATAGTGTCGATTCCAGTTGTAAATGAGTTTCTTGATGTCTTTCCAAATGACCTCCTCAGTGTTCCTTCTGAAAAGGAAATGGATTTTAGTATAGACCTCCTCTCCGATACTCAACCCATTTCTATTCCCCCTTATCGTATGGCCTCGACGGAGTTAAAGGAGTTGAAGGAGCAATTGAGGGACTTGTTGGAGAAGGGTTTTGTTAGGCCTAGCCAATCACCTTGGGGTGCACCGATGTTGTTTGTGAAGAAGAAAGATGGGTCTCTTAGAATGTGTATTTACCACCGACAACTTAATAGGGTCATCGTCAAGAATAGGTATCCTCTTCCATGAATTGATGATTTGTTTGACCAATTGTAAGGGGATAGCCACTTCTGTAAGATTGATCTTCGGTCTGGGTACCATCAAGTGAAGGTGAGGGAGTGTGATATTCCTAAGATGGCCTTCCAAACTAGGGATGGGCATTTTGAGTTTGTTGTGATGTCTTTTGGGTTGACCCACAAGCTATCTTCATGGATCTTATGAATAGGGTCTTCAAACCCTACCTTGATTCATTTTTTGTGGTCTTCATTGATGATATTCTATTCGCATAGTGAGGAGGAGCATGTGGGTCATTTGAGGGTAGTGCTACAAAGATTGAGGGAAGGGAAGTTGTATTCTAAGTATGAGAAGTGTGAATTTTGATTAAAAGAGGTTGCCTTCCTGGGCCATATAGTGTCGGGAGATGGTATTAAGGTGGATCCTAAAAAGATGGATGTGATTAGAAATTGGCCTAGAACATTGACCCCATTGGATATTAGAAATTTCTTGGGCTTAGTGGGTTCTCGAAGGTTTGTGAATGAGCTCTCTTTTATTGCTTCTCCTATGACTAAGTTGACTCAAAAGAAAGCCAAATTTGTGTGAATCAATGAGTGTGAAAAGAGCTTCCAAAAAGATAAGCTTGTGTCTGCTCCTATATCATCACTATTCGAAGGGCCAGAAGAATTCGTTGTGTATTGTGATGTTTTCCGGGTTGGTTTGGGTTGTGTGTTGATGCAAAATGATAAGGTGATAACCTATACTTCTAGACAACTCAAGGTGCATGAAAGGAACTATCCTACCCATAATCTTGAACTAGCCGTCGTGGTATTTGCATTAAAGATTTGGCTTCACTATTTGTATGGGGTGCATATTGATGTGTTCACCGATCATAAGAGCCTCCAATATGTCTTCACTCAAAAAAATCTCAACTTGAGGCAAAGAAGGTGGTTAGAACTTCTTAAGGAATGTGATATGAGTGTGCATTACCATCTGTGTAAGGCTAATGTTATGGCGGATGCTTTGAGTAAGGTGTCTATGGATAGCCAAGCTCATGTTGAGGATGGTGGCAAAGGGGTGGCTAGGGAGATCCATTGGTTGGAAGAGGTTGATAATGGTGAGGTTGTTGTTGTTGATGGTTCTAAATCTTCATTGGTTGAGGAGGGGAAAGCTAAGCAAGATCTTGATCCCTCCTTGTTAGAATTGAAGGCCTTGGTGAAAGGGGGAAAGGTGGGGGTTTTCTCCCAAGGGGGAGATGGTGCCCTTAGATACCAAGGTACGTTGTGTATGCCATGTGCTGATGGCTTTAAGAAAAAGATTCTTGATTAGGCTCATGGTTCTTCTTACCCTATTCACCCCGGGTCTACTAAGATGTATAGAGATTTGAGAGAGGTGTATTGGTGGGGAGATATGAAGAGGGACATTGCCAAATTTGTCCGGTTGCCATAGTTGTTAACAAGTCAAAGTCGTTCAAAGGCCAATTGGCCTAACCCAAGACATAGAGATTTCTACTTGGAAGTGGGAAGAGGTTTATATGGATTTTGTTGTTGGGTTGCCAAAGACTAGAAAGGGTTTTGATTCCATATAGGTTTTGGTTGATAGGATGACAAAATCGACTCAATTTCTACCAGTTAAGACTGCATATGGGGCTGAAGATTATGTTAGGTTGTACATTCATGACTTTGTGAGGTTGCATTTCCTTTGTCCATCATATCGTATCATGGTGCACAATTCACTTGACACTTTTGGAGGTCCTTCCAAAGAGGTCTCGGAACCAAGGTAAAGCTTAGTATGGCCTTTCATCCTCAAATGGATGGACAAGATGAAAGAACTATCCCAACACTTGATGGTATGCTTAGGGCTTGTGTATTAGAGCTTAAGGGTAGTTGGGATGATCATCTTCCATTGATTGAGTTTGCATATAACAATTGCTATCATTCAAGCATTGGTGTGGCTCTTTTTGAGGCTCTCTATTGTAGACGTTGTAGATCGCCCGTTGGGTGGTTTGAGGTTGGATAGGTGATTTTATTGGGTCTGGATCTGGTTATGGATGCTATGGAGCAGGTAAGGATGATTAGAGAAAGGTTGAAGATGTAACGACCCCAAAAAGTGTCCGAAAATGTGCCTTAGAAGTGCCCAGAATTGTAATTTTCATATATCTAAAAATCTGTTCGTTATTTTAAAAATCTGACTTCATATTCTTGTTCAAGGGGTCAAAATTGAGTGGGGAATGGGTCTAACCCAACTTTTAAAGCAACTATATCAAAATCTGAAAATCGCAAAAAATGTTACTTAGGAGGGTCAACTTTGAAGGGGCATATCTCTTAGAACACAAAGAACTGGGTGGGACACTTCTACCAAATTAAAGCCTTTGAATTAGCTTTCCAATACATTTGGCTTCACCTTATTCCAATTTCAGATGGATTTATGCCCATTTTCATAGAACTCATTTGTGCAGAAATGCAGATTCCAGGGGGTTTTTGCATCGTCTCCACGACGCACTCCTGTTGTTTTTAGTGCATGTTTTAATTTTCTCGGTCCAAGACTCATAAGCCATGGGCCTAAGGGTTCCCACACTTGAAAATACATATACTTAGCCTTATTTCACCCTCATATCATTCTAAACATTCGTCAATACTCACCCAACACTTAGACTCATATTTCACCCTAAATTGAAGTCCCAAACTCTTAAGACCAATCTTAAGGATTTCATCAAGGATCTCATTCAAGCTTCAAGTCTCCATTTCCAATCTGCTTCAAGGGTTCTCTAAAGTCAAGCTATGTGGTGTTGAACCATTGGGTCCTTCTATGGTGCCTAAGCCTCCTTTTTACTAATATTGCATGATTTAAAGTTGATTTTACATATAGGTCTTGCATATTGAGAAATTTACTGCACAATGATTTTAGTTCATGAAAGTATGATTGTTTTAGCATGTTTTGACCTTTTAATCTTGGATCTAATGTAAGATTTGATGAGGGATTTTGATGTGTATGTCTTGAGGGTGTTGCAAGGTTTTGTTTGGTGGTTTTATAATAGATTTTCTTGCATGATTTCGTCTCTAAATTGCATGGTCTTTTACCCCCATTTCACATCCGCCAAGTGTTTGATAAAATGTCTGGCTAGGGTTTCTTGAGGAATTGAAGGTCCAATGCATGTATTATAAGTTGAATGGTGTTATGATGATTATATAATGATGAAATAATGATGGAATGATGATGATATAATGGTATGCATATGATGTATAATGATGAGAGGAAATGTAGGTATATGATGACTTTACGATGATGAAAGTATGTTGTACATGTGTTGAATTCATGAAAAATATCTATGATGTTGCAAGTTGATTGCCTTGTTGACGGGGTACCAAGCCTCAATCACCTTATTGAGAGGGTGCCAAGTCTCAATCATCTTGACGAGGCGGTGCCAAGCCTCAGTTGCCTTGTTGAGGGGGTACCAAGACTCAATCACCTTGTTGAGAGGGTGTCAAGTCTTAATCACCTTGTTGAGAGGGTGCCAAGTCTCAATCACCTTGACGAGGGGGGTGTCAAGACTTGGATGCCTTAGTCAGGGGGTATCAAGCCTTAATCACCGTTCAAGGAATGGTGTGCCTTGGAGTTGGGAAGTAGTTCACTTGGTCTATCCTTCACATATGATATCATATCTGAGCATGAGTTACTTAAGCATATTTTACTTATGCATTGATCATACATGCCATATTTTTATATCATGCCTATTGTCTATTGTTATGCATGTTGATTCTGAAGCTTATCTCTTGTCATTTTGCATCCCACATACTTAGTACATTTAAATGTACTAATGCATACTCTATACCTACATGATGTTACCATGTAGGAATTGGAGCTCCTATTGATTCTTCTTGTGGCTAGACGGATTGTTCATGTTAGCCTTTGGTAAGTCCTCCATTCCAGAGACAATAACTATTCTCTTATACTATGTTCTAGGACTATCTTTCTTTTGTTTATGTATTAGCTATAAGGGTGATCCCGGTTGCTTGTCTTGGCCCTCGCTCTTATCCATGTAATAGAGGTGTTGTTGGATATGTTATGTATTATGCTTGAGCTTTGTCTCATTTATGATATCCAAGCTATTTAAAATATAAGTCTCTCTCTCTCTCCCTTAATCCCAATTCCCCACGTTTATGTTTCTTACGTTGCTTTACATAGCTTCCATGACCAAGGATGTATAATGATATGCTATGAGGCTTGTTTGGGATTCCTTCGGGTTCCCCATTTGTCGGTCACGTCTAGGCCCTAGGCTTGGGTCGTGACAGAAGATAGCCTAAAGTCACCAAAAGTATTATGCCGATGTGAGAAGGAGGGAGCTTGAGTTTAAGGTTGGTGATTGGGTCTATTTGAAGGTGTCACCCATGAAGGATGTGGTTCGTATTATTAAGAAAGGTAAGTTTAGCCCTAGATATGTGGGTCCTTATAGGGTGATGAGGAGGATTGATAAGGTGGCCTACGAGTTGGATCTGCCTAGTGAAATAGAATTGGTTCATCTAGTCTTTCATGTGTCCATGTTGAGAAAGCGTGTGGGTGATCCTAATGCTATTGTGCCTCTTGATGTTGTGGGGGTAGTTGAAGACAACTTGACATATGAAGAGGCCCTAGAACAGATCTTGGATAGACAAGTAAAGAGGTTGAGGAACAAGGATGTTGCTTCCGTTAAGGTCCTTTGGAGGAATCAACAAGTCGAAAGTGCTATTGGGAGGCTGAAGCGGACATGCAAAACTGATATCTTTATCTCTTCCATCCTACTCAAGCCTAAGATACTAATTCTAAGTTTTCTATGTAATTTCATGTCTCATGTTCTAGCCCCTACCTAATTCATTTGCATGCATTCATGTTTACATTGATAAAGTTCATCGTGATTTTACACTTGTGTTGAGATTTTGAAAATGATGTTCTAAATATGTTGTTGCATTCTTGTTGGGGCTGATTTTTTTATGATTACTCTTCTCATATGCGTTTCTTTGACATTCAGGGACGAATATTTCCAAGGGGGAGATGTTGAAATGACCCGAAAAAGTGCCCAAAAATATTCTTTGAAAATTCCCGAAATCGTGATTTCCATCTATCTCATAATCCGTGTGTGATATGGAAAATCCGATTTCATATTCTTGTTTAGGTGGTCAAATTGAGTGGAAAATAGGTCTAACCTCGATTTAAGAGCAACCGTAGTAAAATTTAAAAATTGTAAAAATGTAATTTCTAGTGGCGATCCGCGCCCCTGATGCGATGTACCAAGGGAACCCATAGTGTTGTTTTTACCTAGATATGTTGAGTCGGTCCAAGGCTATTGGGTCTTGGGCCTAAGTGTTCCTATGCGTGATAATACCTATACTTATCCTTATTTCACCCTCATATCATTCAAAACATTCCCAAATACTCTCTCAAATACTTAGACATTATTTCATCTCCAAATTTCATGTCTTAAAATGAAAAGACCCCAAAAAGTGCCTAAAAATATGCCTTGGAATGCCAAAATTTTAATTTCCATATATCAAATAATCCATTCATCATTTCAAAAATTCGACTTCATATTTGTGATCAGGGGGTCAAAGTTAAGTGAAAAAGCCTTTAACCTCGATATAAGAGCGAAAACATAGCAATTATAAATTTTAAGGGACAATTTCTAGTAAGCTATTCACGATGCCCCTGCGACGTGCCTTGAGTGTTCTTTAGTACAAATCCCTCTTCGCATCCTCTCCGCGACGTGGAGATGTGTTTTTCGCCTGGCAGTCTATCTTGTGCGGCCCAAAATATTCTAAGTGTTGGGCCTAATTTTCCCAAATGTGTTTTGATCTATACTTAGTCAAATTTCACCCTTATATCATCCTAAACATTTCCCAATACTCTCCAAAATGCTTAGCCATATTTTCACTCCCTAATTCAAGACCCAAAACCCTTATCTGGATTTAAGGATTCTCTTTAAGCTTCAAGTCTCCATTGTCGACCTTCACCAAAAACTTCTCCAAAGCTAAGGTATGTGATATTGAACCATTGGGTCCTTCCACCCATGGTGTGTAAACCCTCTTTTACTTAATAATGCATGATTTAAAGTTGATTTTACATGTAGGTCTTGTATATTGAGAAATTTACTGCATAGTGATTTTAGTTCATGAAAGTATAGTTGTTTTAGTATGTTTTGAGCTCTAGGTCTTGGATCTAATGTTGGATTAGATGAGGGGTTTTGATGTTAATGTCTTGGGGGTGTTGCAAGATGTTGATTGATGGTTTTGCAATAGATTTTCTTGCATGATTTCATCTCTGAATTGCATGGTCTTTTACCCCTATTACACACTCTCATTGTGTTGGATAAAATGTCCGGTTATGGTTTCTTGAGAAAATGAAGGCCCAAAGTATGAGATATGATATGAATGATGTTGTGGTGATGAAAAGATCTTATGTATATGATATAATTGACTATATGATGATGAAATGATCTTATGCATATAATGAACTCTATATAAAGTGTTGCATTGGACCTTGCCCGATCCGACGGGACAAGATCCCAGGTAATTGAGGGATGGGTTTGTACTTCTCCACCTGGTGATGGGGCGACATCATCATTAACCTAGATGAGGGTTTATACTCATCAACTGAGATGGGGGTTCGTACTCATCCATCTAGGTGATGGGGTGGCACTATCACCAACCAAGATGAGGGTCCGTACTCATCCACCTAAGTGATGGGGGCGACATCATCACTTAACCCAAGGGGTTCATACCTTAGAAATCTTGCTTGGTCTTTTCTACACATATAATATTCTATATGAGCATGGATTACTTAAGCACGTTTTACCTATGCATTGATCATACATGTCATCTTGCTATATTATAGCTATTGCTTATTATTATGCATGTTGACCATATAGCTTATCTCTTGTTGCATTGCTTCCCACATACTTAGTACATTCAAAGTACTAACATATACTCTTACCTACATGATATCACCATGTAGGAACCAGCATTGCTTCCCACATACTTAGTACATTCAAACGTACTAACATATACTCTTACCTACATGATATCACCATGTAGGAACCAGTGCCCAAGTTGATCATCGTCCTCCTCCACGTGGCTAGATGGTACTATTCTAAGCTTATTGGTGAGTCCTCCGTTTTGGAGAGTTTGGTTTATGTTTTCCTCTTATCTATGTATTGAGACACTATCTTATATTCTATTTGACTATGAGGGTGCGCCTGGTTACTTTGTCTTGGCCCCTGCTCTATCATGTATATAGAGGTGTTTGTTGGACAAGTTATGTATTTATGATATGAGCTATGATTCCTTGTCTTTGATGTTGATGTGTTGCAAAGCTTTCCCTTAGCCCCAATTGCCCCACTCCATTCTACGAGTCTTTTATATGCTTCCGCAATAAAGGATGTGTAATGACAAGTTAAGAGGCTTGTTTGAGGTTCCTTCGGGTTCTCCATTCACCGTATCATGTCTAGGCCCTAGGCTTAGATCGTGACACAAAACCCATCTGGATCTTAAGGTTCTTATTCAAGCTTCAAGTCTCCATCTCCAATCTTCTTCAAGGATTCTCTAAAGTATGTGGGTTTCTTTCACCCATTATATCCAAGCTTCCTTTTACATAGAATTGCATAATTTAAAGTTGATTTATTCATGGGTCTTACTTATTGTGACTTTGACTGTACACTATGTTGGGGTTTCATGAAATTATTATTATTTTAGCATATTGTGAGCTATAAATCTAAGATCTATAGTGAGATTTGATGAAGGGTTTTGATATATATTACTTGATGGTGTTACCAAGTATCTATTGATGGTTTTACATTGAATTTTTTAGAACGATTACACTCTTGAATTGTAGCACTACATACCCATCAAGTGTTTGATAAAATGTCCAATTATGGTTTCTTGAGGAATTGAAGCTCCAATGCATGTATTATGAGTTAAACGACTAGACGATGATGAAAGGAACGTATGTATATGATATTCTCCTATATAGTGTGAATGTGATCATGGCCGACTTGAGGGGACAAGAGCTCGAGTAACCATGTCAAGGTGTTCGTACCTTGATAGTCAATCAAGGGGCTAGTTCCTTGATAACCGGGTTGAGGAGTTAGTACCTCAATCCCAGGGGTGGTACGGTGAGACTATCCACCAACCATTTAGGGGTTAATACCTTGATAAACATGTCGGGGGGTTTGTAGGGTGGTAGGGTGCGACTATCCACCAACCAACCAAAGAGGTGTGGACCTTGGTAACCTATAGGTTTTATAATGTTAGTCTCTTCTTACACCAAGTATTATATTCAATGTAAGCATGTCTTCTTACTTAAGCATTGACTATACATGCCATATTGCTACTATGCTATCTATTGCCTACTATTATGCATTTTGGGTATGATGCCTATCCCTTGTTGCATTGCATCCTACATACTTAGTACATTCAAATGTACTAATGCATACTCTATGCCTACATGATGTTACCATGTAGGAACCGGAGCCTCGCTTAATCATCCTCCTCCATGTGGCTAGTACGATCTCTCTAAAGCTTATCGATGAGTCGTCCATTCTAGAGACGATTTTTATAATCTCATGCTATGTTCTAAGACTATCTTTCCTTTATCTATGAGAATGAGACTGTTTGTTTATCTTGGCCTCCACTCTTATCTATGTAGTAGAGGTGTTATTGGACATGTTATGTATAGTGCTATGAGCTTTGATATTAGAACTCATTAAAGCTCGATTCGCACCATTATGTTCAATAAAAGGAATGAGGGAAGCTCCAATAGAAAAATATTGAAAAGTAACTACAAGTCTATACCAGAAAAGGGAATTCGAAAAAAGGGTTCTTTCGTATACTTATAGTAACTATTGTCACTTCTTTTTTGATTTTGATAGTTTCTGCTATTACATGGATTATATCTATTTACACAAATACCTCGATGATTTCCGCTCGTTAATACATAGAGTCCAATAAGCATAT
>JAABOM020000101.1:11596902-11647480 GCA_011800125.2 Solanum clarkiae
GTTCCTTTATTTTATTTTCTTTATTTTTTCATGAACTACACTTATCTAATTCTTAATTATTTCAGATACGTGGGCAACCTTTCTTGGGTTCGGTGCTCATTTTTCAATTTAAAAAAAAAGGAATCATATGGTGTACATATTTTCTACTTATCTTCACGAACTATGCGTACCTGATCCTCATCTCTTTGAGATACGTACGCAACCCTTCTTGAATTTGGTATTCATTTTTTTAAATGTAAAAGATAATTTTGTGTACATATTTTTTAAAGTCATATCTTCAACTCAATTGAGACCATTACAGTTAGAAGCATGTAAATATTTGATGGACTGCTGAAAAAATTGATTTTTGTGGGTAAACCATAGATTTTTTTAGTAACTCTCATTATATTTTTGTGACGCTTGAAAATTCTCTTGCACGCATTCAAGAGAAGAATGAAACTAACGTCATAATTTCAAGTGCATTGTGTGGTAAAGTGTAGATAAAAATTCATTGCATCGCGTTGTTGATCCAGAACTTGGCCTGAATGTTTGTTGAGGCGAAATCCTGAGTAATGTTTGATTATTGTAAGCCTTCTTTGACCCGTTTGTATCATTCAAAGTCTACCAAATGACATTAATCCCTAGTTCTCCCACTTTGAGCCTGAAGTTTTTCTTTGGACTTCTTAGTACTTACATGCACGATCTCTCTCTTGGCCCATCCCTCTTGAGCATACGAAAATGTGCAAATAATAAGATGAAGATACAAGCTTGAAATTGTCAAAGGTGAAAGACGCAAAGTCTCAAAATCAAGAATTTAAAGATGACTTCTAGAGACAGAAAAATTAAAAAAAAAGAAGAAAAGAACAAAAAAAGGAGAAAGAAAAAAAAGCCAAAAGAAATATGGCAAGACAAAAATACCCCTTGCAAAGTAAAAAGAAGAAAGACAAGAAGAAAATTGTTCTAAGAAAAAAAAGAGATGTTAAAATGAAAAGTTTGCCAGCAAATGAAGTCTCAATGAAGTCAAAACAAAAGAAAGAGACAACAAAGAGGATCAAGCATTAAATGTGCGTCAATTATCAAAAACAAAGATTTGATGTGACGCTCAAGTTGGGATTAAGTTACTACTATCCCAAATAAATATCCTATCCAGCCCTTAAACCTACATTACAAGCCGATAACAAGTCTTATTTGATCTCATTTCAAATATTCTCACATTACTGGAGACTTATATGATGTCCAAGCATATGGTATCACAATTGCATGCGTTGAATATCCTTATGAGTGTGAGCGTATTTTGTACAATGTTCTGAAATCAAATAATTCATGCATATGTGCAGTATGACTTTCTTTGTTGTAAGGGCACTTGAAGTAAGAGGATTGGTATAATTCAAATCTTTGTTTGAAGTAAGATGAACAAATCTTGTTGATACTTAAGTATGTTTGAGGTACCACTTGAATCTATAGGAATTACTTCGAATTTAATTTTAGTTGAAAAAAAGAAGAAGAAATAAGATGAATTTTATGCAGTTCTAACTGTTGGTATCAATTGTGGTCAAGATTTGACTATTTCTTCACACTTTATTAAAAAAGGGAGGGTGGGGCAAGCATTACTTTTTTTTTAAAATAATACCTTTCAAAGAGATTTTAGATTTTTTTTCCTTTCATTTTTGATATCTTACAAGTCTAAGATGTTTATCCTACTTCATTGAGCCATTCTTCAAAAAAAAAAGAAGAAAGAAAGAAAGAAAGAAAGAAATTTTTATGCGTGCCTAACTGCTGGGATCATTCTGATCAAGATCTGATTATTTCATTTAATTTATTTTTGAAAAAAAAGAAAAAAAAGAAAGAAAAGGAAAAAAGAGAGAAAAACAAATATCATTTGGGTCCAGCCATGCACCTGATGGGATTTTCATTCCTCTTTACAAGAAATCCCGGATGAAATTTTGAAAAATGGCAAAATGCACAAGAAAGATATCATCTCCAGCAAGTCAAGATTGGAGATCATGCTGATTTTTGAGAGAAAGTCTCAAAGATTCTACAATAATATGAGACTCCTCCATCAATGATCCGAGATCTGTCAAAATCTAACTGGGACAAAATTTTTGAGGAAGACCTCAAAAATTCTATCAAATACTGTCATAAACTCGATGATCAACTTCAAATAGTGTCCACCATGGTCAGAAGTTCAAAATTGACTTCAAAATTTCCAGCACTGCTGAAAGGAAGCATTGTCATCCAACAATAAAAAGGATGTTATTTTCATATTACATGGCCACAGGTAGTAGTCTTCATTCATATTTCATCCATTAATTTTTCATTATCATTACATTCATGTTACATTGCATTATAGGGGTGGTAGTGCAATTTACATTCATTTTACATTACACTATCACATGTGGTAGTGTCGTTTTCATTTATTTTATATTGCACCATTGTAGGTGGTAGTATCATTTGCATTCATTTTACATTACACTATCGTAGGTGGTAGTGTCATTTGCATTCATTTTACATTACATTATTGCAGGTGGTAGTATCATTTTCATTCATTTTTACATTGCACTATCGCAAGTGGTAGCGCCATTTGCATTCATTTTACATCAGGTGGTAGTGTCATTTGCATTCATTTTACATTGCACTATTGGAGATGGTAGTGTCATTTACATTCATTTTATATTGCACTATCGGAGATGGTAGTGTCGGTTGCATTCATTTTTACATTGCACTATTGGATGTGGTAGTGCTATCTGTCATTTTACACTCAATATCGCAGGTGGTAGTGTCATTTGCATTCATTTTTACATTATATTATCAGAGATGGTAGTGCCATTTGCATTCATTTTACATTGCACTATCACAGGTGGTAGTGTCATTTGCATTCATTTTTATATTGCACTATCGAAGTGGTAGTGCCATCTACATTCATTTTACATTACATATCGCAGGTGGTAGTGTCATTTGCATTCATTTTTATATTGCACAATTGGAGGTGGTAGTGCCATTTGCATTCATTTTATATTGCACTATCAGAGGTGGTAGTGTCACTTGCATTCATTTTTACACCACACTATCACAGGCGGCAGTGTCATTTGCATTCATTTTTACATTGCACTATCGGTGGTAGTGCCATCTGTATTCATTTTACATTACACTATTGCAGGTGGTAGTATCATTTGCATTCATTTTTATATTGCACTATCGGAGGTGGTAGTGCCATTTGCATTCATTTTACATTGCACTATCAGAGGTGGTAGTGTCACTTGCATTCAATTTTACATTGCACTATTGGAGGTGGTAATGTCACTTGCATTTATTTTACATTGCACTATTGGAGGTGGTAGTGTCACTTGCATTCAATTTTACATTGCACTATCGAAAGTGGTAGTGTTTCTGCATTCATATTTCATTCATTTGCATTGCCGAGAGGTCCATTTATTCATTTTGCATTACCAAGAAGGCCGTTCATTCATTTTGCATTGCTGAGAGGGCCATTCATTCATATTTCACTCATTTGCATTGCTGAGAGTGCCATTCATTCATTTTGCATATTCATTCATATTGCATTGCCGAGAGGACCATTCATTCATTGCATTGTCGAGAGGGCCATTCATTCATTCATTTTGCATTGTCAAGATGGACATACATTCATATTCCATTCAATGAATCATTTTCATTCTTCCTTTCAAGGGACATGCATTCCTATCCTATCGATGGATCTTATTTATTTTTTTTCAAGGACTCACATATTGCTTCTGAAATCAGAGAAGGTTGTCAACATGCATTGAAAGAGGTTGACAATAGTATTAAAAGTGATGCCACTTTCTTCTTTAATTTTGTCTCTACTAATAATGTATTAATTTTTTCTTTTGAGAACACCCAAGAGGATGCATTCTCAATTAAACCACAGGTGCGAACCAAGTCAACTAAGTTGCAACAATGTGAAACTTTTGAAATTATGGAGCAACTTCTATCGTAGTCAAGAATGATCATATTGAAGGTCATATGTTTGGCCGAAATTGAGTTTGTCAAGTTTCTTTATCCATGATCTCTTGCATCGATCATATCCAAAGAAAGGGACAGCTGTTGGAACCCAATTTTGGCCCAACACTTCAAAAAATTCTTACTTTATGTTGATATTTAAAATTTTTTTTGGGCGATTTAGATTATTTTTGATAATTGCTTTTATTCTTATAATATTATAATTTTAATTAGTTACTTTTTGAATTTTAACACAGTGTAATAATTCATTTTTTTCTTATTCAGATATAATTATGGGCATATGTCCAATTGGCCCACAACTTGAATCCATTATCTTTCTAGACCATTAGGTTTTGACATGAAATATGTATATAATTAGGGGTGGAGGAATAATATTTGGATTAAAATTTAATAGTTTTTAGATTTTTTGGGGGTTTTACTATTCATCTTCTTCTCCGATGAAAATTTTGCGGAGCTTTGCCAGCCCCTCTCCTTCTTTCTCTCACCTCACCGGTAAATCTCGATCCTCTTCTCCGCCTTGCCATCACCAAGCGTCCACCAATAAAGAACTCCTAATCAGCCCCTAAATAACCCATTTCCCCATCACCACACCACCACGAAACAGCACCCAGCAGCCCCTCAAAATGCCAGCCACAATCTGCCCTCAATCACCACAAATCAGTAACCAAAACGACCTTTATACTCATCGAAAAATGCCACACATGAACCACCCTCAACCACCACAAATCAGCAACCAAAATGACTCTTATGCTCACCGAAAAATATGCCAGAACAGCTCTCAAAATCATCTCAAAAACAACCATGAAAACCCAACAAAACAACCCCAAAAGCCACCATTTGCGACCCCAAACAGCATCCTAAAACCTCCAAACCAGCCCCTTAAACGACCCTTTTCCTGTCACCAAACCTCACCGGAAAATGACCCCAACAACCCACGAAAACAGCCCCAAACGCCACTAAAACAAATTTAATTTAGCCTCAAGATAACCCTCAAATCAGCCCCCAAACACCACAAAGCCAGCAGCAAAACCCGTCTCAAACCCACTACCAAAGCCTCTATTTTCGCCACTCATGGCAGCTCAAACGTTACCAATAGATCACCATGTCAACCATCGAAAAACAACATCACCATCCTCTTTGCCGGTAACCACGAACAACATGATTCCTTCTTCATAGGTTTGTCATTATATCTTGCTTTTGATTTTAATATTCTTGTTTATTTTGCTATTATTCATATAGATTTGTTGTTGGTTTATAGATTTGGATAGAAAATTAATTTTTATTTATATTAGCTTTGTTTAGATGTGTATAGATATGATAGTCCTATTTCCTCCTTTTTCTATTATTATTGTGGGTTTGTTTTTGTTCTCTTTATAACTTATAGGTTATTACTTTATTTTGTTATTTCTTGTACGTTTTAGTTAAATTTTCTTATTATTCTAGGTTATAATGTTATCTCGTTTTGTGGTTATTTTATTTTGTTGATTATTTTGAAGATTGATTATTTCATTATGGTTTGTTTGCTCTCTTTGTTAATATTTCCTTAGTTTACAGATCTGACGAGTTCATTAATTTTATTTTCTTGGGTGCAATATCAATTATTTGACTCTATTTTGACTTTTTAATTTCTGCCTACTATTTTTTTTGTATTATTACTTTTGTTATTTTGGTATCTCTGTTTTTGTTACTCTTTCCTGTACTATTGAAGATTGCTTTATTTTATGAATTCACTTTTGGTTGAAAGCACTGTTGGCTATAATATTTCAATGTTGTTATCATTGTATTTTATTCCATTTAGTAATCTGTTAATGATTCTTTTGTTTGCGTTGCTAGTGTTATAGTCCATTATTTATGCTTGGGCTTTATTTCAAGTTTTTGTGTGCTTTATTGCTCTATTATTGTTGCTCAGTGTTGTTCCATTAATTTTACTGTTGTTGCTTTATTATTTCTTGTCTTATTGTTTCTTTAGTTTTATTGTTGCTTAGTGTTCCTTTATTTTATTTCTTTAGTCTTACATAATTTTGCTTGCTCAATCTTATTGTTGCTTAGAACAAGTTTTTATTTATTATTTCGCTTTGTGTCCTGATTTGTGTTGATATATATATATTTTTTACATTTTTAATATTTTGCAATTATCGGATGTAATCTAATTTTGAGTTGTATGTTACTGGCCAATGACGAATTTGTCCGTCGAATTTCGAGGCCTTCCCATTCAAAAGACGAAATTTTTTAGTTTAGATTGATATTTGTTATATTTTTAAAATTTGAAAGCTGTGGTTTAAATTCACGGATATTATTTGTTAAATTTGGTCGATAAAAAATCTATCCGTCAGATTTTGAGGCCTCCCAATTCAAAAGATGAAAAAAGTTAGTTTAATTTCATATCTGTTACATGTTAAAATTCAAGAAAAGTTTAATTTAAGTTTCGTACATTATTTGTCAAAACTGGCCAATGACGAATCTATCTGTCGGATTTCGGAGTCTTCCCATTCAAAAGACGAAAAATTTTAGTTTTGGAAAAAGGGTCAAAAGTACCCCTCAATTTTGTTTTATTATTTTACTTTATCCCCGTCATTAAAATTAGTTTATTTATACCCCTGTCATTAACAAACTCACAGATTTGCCTCTAAATTGGAGGGATTGCCCCAAATTATATTCATATGGAAAAAAGGTTAAAAATACCTCTCAATTTTGTTTTATTGTTTGACCTAATCCTTGTTGTTAAATGATTTTATTTTTTCCTCCATCGTTACAAAACTTATCACCCATGCCCCTACTTGTTCGAAAATATTTGAATTAACCCAAAAATTAAAGAATAAAGAGATCTTTGTCAAGATGATTTTCTATTTCATCAAGAATAAGTATTTTTATAATTATTTTTTGTTATTAATTTGAAAAAGTAAGAAAAATCTTTAACTCTTCAATTATTTCAATGGTTGTTGGTAGCTCCGATGATGGCCTACACGCTATCCACCACGCTGCCAGCCTCCTCTTTGCTCCAGATTTCACTTGATTTTTTACCTGCTTCAGAACACCATTGAAGCAACATACAACTCCGACATTTTTGACAAAATCTATTTATAAATTATGTTTGTTGTATTTCGGTCCTCCAAATCCACCATATACGACAACGTAAGTGACCATGTTTCTATAAATCAGAGATGGATTTGACGGAGATAAATTTTGGGATTAATTTGGTATGAATTCATTAAATTTAGTGGGTCAAAAAAAAATCGGGTCATTCTCACTTGAATTGGATAATTTTATTTAGTTTGGGGCTTTCTATCCAATTTAAGGGCATGTGTGATAAGTTTTATAACCGCGAAGACAAAAATGAATTCAGTTAACGACAAGAATTAGGTCAAATAATAAAATAATACTGAGGGGTATTTTTGACCCTTTTCCCATATGAATATAATTTGGGGCAATCCGTCCAATTTAGGGGCAAATCTGGTGAATTTATTAACGACAAATGTATAAATAAACTTATTCTAATGGCGGGGATAAATTGAAACAATAAAACAAAATTGATGAATTTTTCTGACCCTTTTTCCTTTAGTTTATATTGATATTTTTTATATTTTTAAAATTCGAAAGCTTTGGTTTAAATTCACGCATATTATTTGTTAAACTAGGCCGATGAAAAATCTATCCGTTCAGATTTCGAGGCCTCCCCATTCAAAGAGATGAAAAAATTTAGTTTCATATCTTTACATGTTAAAATTTAAGAAAATTTTAGTTCAAGTTTCGTACATTATTTGTCAAATTGGCCAATGAAAATCTATCCGTTGGATTTCGAGGCTTCCCTATTTAAAGGACGAAACAATTTTAGTCTATTCTTTGTTTATTCATTATTGTGTATATTATTGACGTTAGACAAATATTATGATATTTTTCATATCATTATTTATTTCATTGTTTGTGTATATTTGTAATTATTATATTTATGTTATATTGTGTATCTCCTCCTCAATTTACGAAAAAATGAGTTCAATCGGGACCCACTTGTGAATTCTGAAGGGTGCTAATACCTTCTCTTCGGAATAACTTGAATCATACCCAGAATGTTTTGGTTCACAGACTATTTTGTAAATAATTAATTGATTTCCTAATTATCCTTAAAATTAGGTAGCGACTCCAAACTCCTAAATTAAATGATTTTTCCTTTTAAATTTTTTTATTTTAAATATTTTTTGTAAGTTGGCACAACGTTGCGCCTTCGGGATGTCAACAAGTATCACAAAGAATTAAGTTTCATTCATATATGATATCGCTATGGTACCGATGGAGTATCACAAAGAATATATTTTTTATAATTGTAGAGTTCAATAATTTCTTTTAATTGTTTCTTATTTATTTCTTAAAAAATAGCATAATCCTATATGATACCAATAGAATATCAATATATTGTTAGAGTATCATGGAGGATTAAGCTCATCCTATAAAATAACGATACGATACACACGCGCACACACAGAGAATATATATATATATATATATATGTATGTATATGTATACTGAACTAGTCCTACATTGGACTCCCTCTCTCGTGTATGTCTTAAGCCAAGTAAAAGCTCATACATTTTTCTGATTTCTCCCGTACTCTTTTTTTTTTTAGATCTATCCTTTTCATCTCTTCTTCTTAACCCTATATACTTAATAATTTCTTCTTTAACCCCACTCTGGATATGACAATTAATCTATCCTTGTCAGCTTTTTAGACTTTAAAGCCTTAGAATCCTAGGAATTTACAGGTTAATCCATCATTATTGTTAAGCAGTTAAGAGGCTAACCATATACTAAGGGTCAGATTACAAACAAATTTACTATTTAAGCATGACTTGAACATGATATACATGATACTTCACAACTTGAACGTAAGATAACATGCTAAAACATGATAACATAAACTCAAACATAAATGTACATACTACAACATATTTTTTGAGGAGAAAACAGAAAGTAAAATGTACGAACTTACATGACTTAGACTGAGAGAGGTTTCCCCTTCGGGAAACCTGACGGACTCTTATAAGCTTGTGAAATTACTAAGCACACTAATTTACAATAACAAATTTTATATAGTTAGGAAGATTTTTCTGGTTGAGGAAAGGTTGGATACATAAAGTAGATGAAAGAGAAGGGGAGAAAGTTGCTAAGGGAAGGAGTCTTTATGCTTGGTTTCTCTCTTCAACTCTACCTTCTTCAACACTTGATGTGGTATTTATAGGCTCCCTTCGACTTTAAATTCGGATTTCAAAATATAAGACTTGGAATTTAAATGCTGATTTAAAATCCATATTTCCGAACTGAAAACTTGAACCCTTTTAATAACCGCTCATGTATTCCTATCATATTAAGCCATTTCTTACTCTTCATGTGTTCTCTTACACCCCACCTTGCTGCCACAATATTCTTTGTGCCCTACTACTTTTGTTTTTGTCTTCCACTACTTCTTGTTCCTTTATTGTGATACTTTTTTTTTGACATTTTTCATATTTTTTCATTTTCTGCAATATTTTCTTATATGTCTAAATTGTGTAGTGCGATCAAATCGAAGCTCATTTCCCAATCATCATCTATTCCATCATGAACCTCGTCATCTAAGTCATACTGCGTTCCTTCGTCCTTTACGTCTTCGTACCTATCTTGATGCTCTTGTTTAATATTTTGCAAATATTTTTCAAAATCTTTTCTATTAGTTTTTCCATTTTTTCTTTTTTTTTTCTTTCATGATTTACTTGCCTTTTGAAACGCTCCCAAAACACTTAAAAATGTGCCTCGAAAATGCTCTTAATTTTCTTATATCTCAAAATTTGTGCGTGATATCAAAAATTTGACTTCATATTCGTGATCAGGGGTCAAAATTGAGTGAAAGATGGGTATAACCCTAATTTTAGAGGACCTGTAGCAAATAAATAATTTTAAAAAATTACATATTCCAGTGGTGATCCGCGCCCTGGCCGCAACGCGCCAGGGACGCATATCAGTTTTAATTTATTCGTGCAATTCTGTTTCGTCCAAAAGGTATTGGGGTCATAGCCCCATGCCTCCTTATGCATAAAAACACCTATACTTAGTCATTTTCAACTCTATATCACTTAAGACCCTGTCAAAACCCTCTCTAACACTTAGCCAAATATTTCATCCAAATTCAAGTATCTCAAGCTTAATTCAGAATCTCAAGAACTCTATTCAAGCTTCAAGTCTCCTTCAAGACTACAACAAGGAAATCCAAGTTTGAGGTATATGGGTTTCAACCATTATGTCCTTTCACCCATGGTGCCCAACATTCCTTTTTATGAAAATTGCATGTCTTCAAGTTGGATTATCTATGGGTATCTCTTATTATGAATTTTGAATATAAACCTTGATGGGTTTTTATGAAATGTTGATTAACTATGTATGTTTTGAGTTATGAAACTATGATATATTATGAGATTTGGTAAGGGATTTTAAGGAATCTTACATGAGGGTTTTACTATGTGTTGGTGGGTTGATTTACATTGCGTTTTCCTATATTATTTCACTCTTGCATTGCATGATTTTGAACTAGCATATACACCCGCCAAATATTTGATAAAATTTTTTAACAAGGAATTTTTAATTTATTGATGGTCTATTGCAAGGTTTACAAGTCTAATGATGTTATGATGATTAAGGGATTGTATGTATATATTGAATCTATGGAAAGTATCTACGGTGTTGCAAGTTGACCACACCTTGGTGGGGGGTGGCATGCCCAATTACCTTGTTGAGGGAGTGACAAATCTCAATCACCTTTTCGGGGGGTGGCATGCCATACTACCACGTTAAGGGGTATGTACCTCAATCATCTTGTCAGAGGGTGGCATGTTCGTACTACCACGTTGAGGGGTATGTTCCTCAATCACCTTGTTGGGGGATGGCATGCCGTACTACCACGTTGAGGGGTAGGTACCTCAACCACCTTCTAAGGTGGTGGCATGCCTTGGAATCCATGTAATAGTATGCTTGGGCTGTGTTGATATGGTCTCTTCCTACACATATAATCTATATTTGCAAGTTATATGATCTACAAGCATGTTTTACCTCAAGTATTGATCATGCATGCCATATTGATATTATACTTATCCATTGTTTATGATTACGGATCTTGACTATGTTGCCTATGTTTTGTTGCATTGCATCCTACATACTTAATATATTCAAACATATTAACACATACTCTATGCCTATATAATGTTACCATGTCCGAACTGGAGCACCTCTTGATCATCCTCCATGAGGCTAGTTCGTTACTTTAGAGATACGTATTGGTGAGTCCTCAAGTTCGGGACGCTATCTATGTTACTCTTGCCTTACTGTTATTTCCCTTATGTTGAACATTTGATACTATGAGGATGAGCCCGAAGAGTGTCTTAGTCCCCGCTCAAATTTATGTTCAGAAGTGTTGTTGGAACAATTGATGTACTTATGCTTTGAGCTTTGACTCTTTATGTTAAATAAATATGAAGACTTTCCTTAGTCCCATTTCCCTTTCTTATATCACTTGTTATCATTTATTTTGCTTCCACGACCAATGATGTGTATTTGATATGCTAAGAGGCTTGTTTGGGGTCCCTTTGGATTCCCATTCGTCGTGTCAAGTCTAGGCCCTAGGCTTGGGTCGTGACAAACTTGGTATAGCTCTAGGTTTTTAATGATACTCGGAGGTATGTCGATTAGATTCTTACTCATGGTTGTGAAGTGCACCATAACTATGAGTGAGAGGCTATGAGGCATTTTGGAAAATGTTTCCCTTCTTCATGATCTATGTCATGCAATAGAAGTTAAGGTAAGGATTTTTCCTCTAATGAATGTTCTTTGCTATTCTAGATCATGCCTATTCCAAGAGGAAGACTAAAGAGAGCTCGTTCACCCGAGTAGCAACCGACCCCTCTAGCTTTTCAAACTCCTTAAGATGAGTGAGTGGCCCATGAAGAGTTTCGGGATGCTATTACTATGTTGGCCCATGCTATGACCAAATGAAATCAACCAAGGGGCCCAAGCCCCTCACGCTCTTACTCCACCTCAAGAGTGAGGGATTTTACTAGGATGAATCCACCGGAGTTCCATGGGTCCAAGGTGGATGATGATCCTCAAGAATTCATTGATGAGGTGTATAAGGTGTTATCCATTATGGGGGTTAATTTGGAGGAAAAGGCGGAGTTGGCGACTTACCAACTCAAAGGGGTGGCTCAAATATGGTTCACTCAATGGAAGATAGAGAAGGGGAATGGTGATGCTATCCCTTGGGAAGAGTTCAAAGCGGCATTTCTCAATTGGTTCTTTCCTATTGAGCTAAGGGAGGAGAAGATGATGGTATTTATGAATCTAAAGCAAGGGTTTATGAGTGTGAGGGAGTATTCCCTCAAGTTCAACCAACTCTCCAAGTATGCCCCACAATTAGTTGCCGAGCCAAAGTCAAGGATGGACAAATTTGTGTCGGGTGTATCCGACTTGGTTAACGAGGAGTGTCATACCACTGTGTTAATAGGTGATATGGATTTGTCCCACCTCATGACATATGCCGAACAACTAGAGAAGGAAAAGCTTAGGAAGAGAAGAACTGGTGAGTCTAAGAAGGCTTGTTTTGAAGGTGGATTCCAAAATTCAAAAGGTGGCTGATTTCCTCAAGGCCCCAAGTTTCAAGGCCAAGGGTCTTCTAATGCTCCTAATAAAAAGTTTGCTAATGATAACCCTATGTGCCAAAGATGTTGTAGAAGCCATACTAGCCTATATTTGAAGAACACTAGTGCTTGCTATGGTCGTGGTGAAGTAGGTCATAAGGTGATTGATTTTTCACATACTTAAAACAAAGGTAGAGATGGTTGTCCACAAGGCCAAGGTGCAAATATAGGTCCAAAGGGGAGAGAAGGACAACAAGGGGGTGCTCCAAGGAAAAATAGGTTCTATGCTCTTCAAGGGAGACAAGGAGTAGATGAGGTTCCCGATGTCATCACTGGTATGTTAAAGATTTTTGATTTTGACGTGTATGCATTGATAGACCCGGGTGCCACTCTTTATTTTATTACTCCTTTTGTTGCCAAAAAGGTCCATGTTAGCCGCGAATTATTGTGTGAACCTTATGAAGTGTCTACCCCTATTGGTGAGTCCATTGTTGCTAAAAGAGTTTATAGAAATTATCCCGTGTTTATTTTACATAAAATCTTGCCTTGTGATTTTGTTGAATTAGATATGGTGGATTTTGATGTCATCCTTGGGATGGATTGGTTGTATGCATATTATGCTTCTATTGATTTTAGAACTCGTAGGGTTAAATTCTAATTCACTAATGAACCCGTCCTTGGGTGGGAATGTTGTGATGTGGTGGTCAAGGGATTGATGACCTTTTTGATTAACTTCAAGGGGCTAGTGACTTTTCTAAGATTGATCTTCGGTCCGAGTACAACCAAGTGAAAGTGAGGGAGTGTGACATTCCCAAGATGGTCTTCCGGACTAGGTATGGGCACTTTGAGTTTGTGGTTATGTCCTTTTGGTTGGATAATGCACTGACAATATTTATGGATTTTTTGCATAGGGTTTTCAAACCCTACCTTGACTTGTTTGTGGTGGTTCTTATTGATGATATCTTGATCTATTCCCATAGTAAGGAGGAGCATGTGGATCACTCGAGGGTGGTGTTGTAAATCTTGAGGGAGGAGAGGTTGTATGCCAAATATGAAAAATGTGAGTTTTGGTTGAAAGAGGGTACTTTTCTAGGTCATGTGGTATCGGGTGATGGCATTAAAGTGGATCCTAAGAAGACGAAGGTGATTAGAAATTGTCCTAGACGTTTGTCTCCATGGGATATTATAAGTTTCTTGGGTTTGGAGGATTATTACCGGAGTTTTGTAAATGGTTTCTCTTCTATTGCTTCTCCTATGACTAATTTGACACAGAAGAAGGAAAAATTTGTGTGGACCAATGATTGTGAAAAGGAGTTTCCAAACTTTTAAAGATAAGCTTATCTCTGCTCCTATCTTGTCTCTATCGGAAGGGTTGGAAGGATTTGTTGTGTATTGTGATGCCTCAAGAAATGGTTTGGGGTGTGTTTTGATGCAAAATGGTAAGGTGATAGCATATGCCTCTATACAACTTAAGGTGCATGAGAAGAATTATCCCACCCATGATCTTTAATTGGCAATCATGGTATTTGCTTAGAAAATCTGGCGTCATTACTTCTATGGGGTTCATGTTGATGTGTTCACCAATCATATGAGTCTCCAATATGTATTTACCTAAAAAGATCTTAACTTGATACAAAGAAGGTTGTTATAACTTCTTAAAGATTATGATGTGAGTGTACATTATCACCCCGCCAATGCTAATGTTATGGTCGATGCTCTTAGTAGGGTGTCTATAGGTAGCCTAGCTCATGTTGATGATGGTGGCAAAGAGGTGGCTAGAGAGGTTCACTGGTTGGCTAGATTGGGGGTTAGGTTGGAGGAACTTGATAATGGTTGTGTAATGGGTGTTGATGGTTCTAAATCTTCATTGATTGAGGAGGTAAAGGCAAAATAAGATCTTGACCCCATCTTGTTAGAGTTAAAGGTCTTAGTGAAGAATGGTAAAGTGGAGGTTTTCTCCCAAGGGGGAGATGGTGCCCTTAGGTACCAAGGTAGATTGTATGTGCCTAGTGTTGGTGACTTGAGAAAGAAGATTTTAGATGAGGCTCATAATTCTTCCTATTCTGTTCACCCCGGTTCTACAAAGATGTATATAGATTTGAGGGAAGTGTATTGTGGGGTGGTATGAAGAGAGGCATTGCCAAGTTCATATCCGGATGTCACAATTGTCAACAAGTAAAAGCCGAACATCAAAGGCTGGGTAGCCTAGCCCAAGATATAAAGATTCCTGCTTGGAAGTGGGAGGAAATTAACATGGATTTTGTGGTTGGGTTGCCTAAGACTAGGAAGCATTTTGATTCTATTTGGATTATTGTGGATAGAATGAAAAAATTGGCTCACTTCATACCAGTCAATACTACTTATGGTGCCGAAGATTATGCCAAATTGTATATCCATAAGTTGGTTAGATTGCATGGGGTGCCTTTGTCTATCATTTTGGATTGTGGTGCTCAATTCACTTCTCACTTTTGGAGGTCCTTCCAAAGAGGTCTTGGTACCAACGTAAAGCTTAGCACGACCTTTCACCCTCAAATGAGTGGTCAAGCCTAGAGAACTATACAAACCATTGAGGATATGCTTAGAGCTTGTGTTTTGGAGTTTAGGGGTAGTTGGGATGAATATCTTCCACGCATTGAATTTGCTTACAACAAAAGCTACCACTCAAGCATTGGTATGACTCCTTTTGAAGCTCTTTATGGTAGGCATTGTAGATCACCTATTGGGTGGTTTAAAGTGGGAGAAATGACTTTATTAGGTCTGGATTTAGTCATGGAAGCCTTGGAGAAGGTGAAGTTGATAAGGGAGAGATTGAAAACAGCCCAAAATAAACAAAAGTCATATTCCGATATGAGAAGAAGAGATCTTGAATTTAAGGTTAGTGATTGGGTTTACTTGAAAGTCTCACCCGTATAGGGTGTAGTCTAATTGCAAGAAGGGTAAATTGAGACCAAGGTTTGTGGGTCCTTATAGAGTTTTAAGAAGGATTGGTAAGGTGGCCTATGAGTTGGAGTTGCCCATTGATATGAATATGGTTCATCAGGTCTTCCATGTATCTATGTTCAGAAAGTGTGTGGGTTACCCAAGTGCTACTGTACCTTTGGATGTTGTGGGGGTAGTAGAAGATAATTTGACTTATGAGGAGGTCCCATGGAGATTTTGGATAGGCAAGTGAGGAGGCTGAGAAACAAGGATGTAGCTTCCATCAAGGTCCTTTGGAGGAACCAACAAGTTGAAGTGCCACATGGGAAGCTGAGGAGGACATGAGAAAGCGATATCTATACCTCTTCCATTCTACTCAAGGCTAAGGTACTAATTTAAGTCCCCTACATGATTTCAAGTCTTAAGTTTCAGCCCATATGTCATTTAGAATGCATTCATGTTCATGTTGACAAGTTTAAGGAGATTTTTTGACATTCATGTTGAGATTTTTGAAATGATGTTTAAATGCATTTTTTACATTCATGTCGGGTTGAAATCTTCTTAATTACTTCTCTTATGTATATTTCTTTGACACTCGGGGACGAATGTTCCCAAGGGGAGATATTGAAACGCCCCCAAAATGCCCAAAATATGCCTCGAAAATGCCAATAATCATAATTTTTTTATATCTCAAAATCCGTGCGTGATATTGAAAATTCGACTTCGTATTCGTGATAAGTTAAAATGGAGTGGGAAATGGGTATAACCTCGATTTTTGAGGATCAATAGCAAAAAATGATTTTCAAGACTTAGAATTCTAGTGGCGACCCGCGCCCTGGCCGCGATGCATCAGGGGTGCGGATCAGTGTTAATTTTTCCCTGTAATTCTGTTTCAACCCAAGGGCCTTGGGGTCATAGCCCCATGCCCACTTATGCATAAAAACACCTATACTTAGCTATTTTTCAACTTTATATCACTCAAGACCCTCTCAAAACACTCTCTAACACTTAACAAAATATTTCATCCGAGTGTCTCAAGCATGATTGCGGATCTCAAGAACTATATTCAACCTTCAAGTCTCCTTCAAGATTACACGAAGCACACCCAAGTTTGAGGTATGTGGGTTTCAACCATTGGGTCCTTTCACCCATGGTGCCTAACCTTCCTTCTTATGAAAATTGCATGTCTTCAAGTTGGATTAGTTATGGGTATCTCTTATTACAAATTTTGAATATAAACCTTTGCAACAACCCCAAAAAGTGCCCGAAAATGTGCCTCAGAAATCCCTATAATCATAATTTCCGTATATTTAAAAATTCATTTGTGATATTGAAAATCTGACTTTATATTCTTGATCAGGGGGAAACTTTGAGTGGGAAATGGGTCTAACCCCGATTTTAGAGTAGCCGTATCAAAATTTGAAATTTCCAAAATGCAATTTCCACAGAGAAGTCCACTCCCCTGGTGCAACGCAGCCAGGGCGCAGATTAGTGTTATTTTTGGCCAGGTTTTGTTGTTCGGTCCAGTGCCTTTGGGTTTTAGGCCTAAGCATCCCCATAAAAACACTTTTGCTTAGCCATATTTCACTTTCATATCGTACAAGACATCACCAATACTCTCTCAAACACTTAGATTAATATTTCACTCAAAATTCAAGTGCCAAAACTCATTTCGAATCTAAAGGAATTCACTCAAGCTTCAAGTTCTCATATCAATCTTCATCAAGGAATTCTCCAAAGTTAAGGTATGTGGGTTCCAACCATTAAGTCCTTTCACCCATGGTGCCCAAGCTTCCTTTTTACACAAATTTCACGTTTCTACGTTAATTTACTTATGGGTCTTACTTACTATGAATTTGACTGTGAACTAAGTTGGGGTTTCATAAAAGTGTGACTATTTAAGTATGCTTTGAGCTATGAATCTATGATCTATCTTGAGATTTGTTGAACAGTTTTGATATATATTGCATGAGGGTATTACCAAGTATTGGTGGGTGATTTACTTCAAGTTTTCTTGTATGATTTCACTCTTGAATTGCATGATTTTATGCTAGTATTACACTGCCGCCAAGTGTTTGATAAGAAGTTCAGTTTTGGATTCTTGAGCTATTGATGTTCTATTTTATGACCTATGACTTGAATGACTTTATGATGATGAAAGGAATTCTTATATAAGTTGTTTCGATGACAATTACTTATAGTATTGTAAGTTCACCATGCCTAGTTGAGGAGGTGATGCCTCAATCACCATGGATGGTAGGGTGAGACAATCATCAACTAATTAAGGGGTTGATACCTTAATCACCTTAGATGATAGGGTGAGACAACCATCAACTAATTGAGGTGTTGATACCTCAATCACCATGGATGATAGGGTGACACAACCATATAGAATCGGAGTACCTCTTGATCATCCTCCACGCGACTAGTTCGGTGCTTTGGAGATACGTATTGGTGAGTCTTCAAGTTCGGAGATGCTATCTATGTTACTCTTGCCTTATTGTTATTTCCCTTATGTTGAACATTTGATACTATGAGGGTGAGCCCAGAGAGTGTCTTGGCCCTCGCTCAAATCTATTTAGAGGTGTTGTTAGAACAATTGATGTACTTATGCTTTGAGCTTTGACTCTTTATGTTAAATAAATACCAAGACTTCCCTTAGTCCGGTTTTCCTTTCTTATATCTCTTGTTATCGTTTATTTTGCTTCCACGATCAATAATGTGTGTATGATATGCTAAGAAGCTTGTTTGGTGTCTCTTCAGGTTCCTATTCGCGATGTCACATCTCAGACCTAGGCTTGGGTCGTGACACCTTTTTCTTAGATGACTCACCTCTTAGTGTTGTAGGGAGTATTAACAATTTTTTCTCGTTAGTTACACTTTTTTGCAAAGTGTCAGTCATCAATGAATTTGATTAGTCTTTACCGGCTACCGTTTGAGCCGGACTAGTTGTGTTCATATCCGACAAAGTGGATGTGTTTGCATTCATTGGGGAATGGACATCTATCAACAAATTTAATAAGTCTTTACCAGCCATTGTTTGTGCCGGACTAGATGTCCATATCTGCCACAGTGGATTTTTTTGCATTCGTTGGGGAATGCACACCCATATCATCTACTTTCTTTGGAGATGGAGAACTCGGAGGATTTTTGTTACGATCATCCATGCTTATCTGTGTTTGATATAACTCAAATTTTACTTCTCGTAGGTGTTCCTCCGTTATTTATAATTTTTCTACGAGTTTGACATTTTCTTGCATTAGTGTTTCATTTTTAAAATTCAACCTTTTAAAATGCCTCTATCATTGAAGAGCATTGGTCACAAAAATAATTTTATCGGTGTCTTTTTGGATATTATACTAAATGGTCTGTCCTGGATTATGTCTAAGGGCTGGAGAAATGTAAAAGTTAGGTCCTAATATTTCTTTAGCATAGTCTAATACTTCATCAAGATTATTAAAACCTTTGAAAAGTGGTGCTTTGACATCTTGTATGGACTCTACAACTTCTATCCATTTCTCAAAAATGCCATTTGTCTTTCCTTGCATAACCACATATTATTTAAGCTTCATTTCTTTACTTCTGTCAGTGAAATATCGTCATATTATATTTACTGCGGCTATGAAATACTTGTTGTCTCTTTTAGTATTGGCTATCCAAAAATTATCTACTAGATTTGCTGTTTGTCTATCACACATCCAGGCAATACTTTAAAAGATAAATTAGATGGTGGATAGAATATTAAATTATGTTTTCCAAAATGCATTCTTTCCATTGTTTCTCCTGCTGCCATATGAGGTCTAAAATGAACATTACCTAGAACCGTTTAAGCATACGAGTTTGGAGTTGATGGATCAGCTTTCACCGTGTCTATAGGCATTGTCATTTTTGGTCTGAAACGACCCCAAAAAGTGCCCAAAAATGTGCCTCAGAATGATCATAATTTCAAATTCCACATATCTCAAAATCCATGGCGATATCAAAAATTCGACTTCATATTCTTGTTCAGGGAGCCAAAATTAGAGGAAAAGGGTCTAACCCCGATTTAAGAGTAAATGATTAATAATTTTATTTTTTGTAAATTTTCTTATCCAGAATCGATTCACACAGTGACATGATGTGTAGCTATCATGGACATGTATTAATTTTTCCTCTATGACAGGTTCGCGCCGCGAACCAGATGCGAACCTGTGTATTTTGTTGCTAGTGATTTTTATCTCGGTCCAAGGCTTTTGGGTCTTAGGCCTAAGTGTTTCTAAAAGTATTTTTACCTATACTTAGTCATATTTCACCCTCATATCATTCTCCAATCTTCTTAAATACGTTGCTCTATTTTTCACTCCCAAATTCAAGTCTCAAAACCCTCATTCGGAACTAAAGATTTCCTTCAAGCATCAAGCCTCCATTTTCAATCTTCATCAAGAGCTTCCTCAAATCTAAGGTATGTAGGTTTTAGCAATTGAGTCCTTCCACCCATGGTTCCCTAATATCCTTTTTACTCAATTTGCATGACTTAAAGTTGACTTTACAATTTAATTTACTAGTATGAACATATCTATGAACTATGTTAAAGCTATGTAAAGTTGTGACTGTTTTGCTATGTTTTGAGCTATAAATCTTGGATCTATTGTAAGATTTGATAAGCTGTTTTGATATAAGTTGCTTGAGGTTGTTGCAAGGTGTTTATTGATGGTTTACAATAGATTTTCTTTCATGATTTCATATCTATATTTCATGGTTTTATACTAGCATTACACACCCTCTAAGTGTTTGATAAAATGTCCGGATGAGGTTTCTTGAGGAATAAAAGGTCCAAAGCATGAGATATAATATGAATGATTTTATGATTATGAAATGAGCTTATGTATATGATGAATTCTATATAAAGTGTTGCATTAGGCCATGCCCAATCCCGGGGGGATCAAGAGCCCAGATAACCTAGATGGAGGTTCGTACTCATCAACCTAGTAAGGGGTTTGTACTTCACCACTAGGGTGATAGGGTGGCATCATTATCAACCTAGATGGGGGTTTGTATTCATCAACCTAGTGAGGAGTTCGTACCTCACAACCTAAGTGATGGGGTGGTATCATCACCAACCTACCAAGGGGTTTGTACTTTGGAAAAGTAGCTCGATCTCTTCTACACATATGATGTTCTATATGAGCATGAGTTACATAAGCATGTTTTGCTTATGCATTGGTCATACATGCCATATTGTTATATTACGCCTATTGCCTATTGTTATGCATTTTGAGGATGATGCCTATCTCTTGTTGCATTGCATCCTACATACTTAGTACATTCAAACATACTAACCCATACTCTTGCCTACATGATATGACCATGAAGGAACCGATGCCTAAGTTGATCATCCTCTTCCTCCATGTGGCTAGTTCGGTACTACTCAAGCTAGTTGGTGAGTCCTCCACTTTAGGCACCTTAGTCGATGTTTCTCTTATTATATATTGAGACATTCTTATTTATTGTCTATTTTGACTATGAGGTGAGCCCGGTTGCCTTGTCTTAGCCTCTACTCTTATCTATGTATTTAAGGTGCTTGTTGGACATATTTTGTATCTATTATATGAGTTTAACTCTTGTCTCTTGATTATGATGTTATGCAAGTTTTTCCCTTAGCCCCTTTGTCCCTATTCGTACTCTTTATGTTTTTTATATACTTCCGCGACCAATGATGTGTAATGATAAGTTAAGAGGCTTGCTTGGGGTTCCTTCGGGTTCCCCATTCGCCGTGTCACATCTAGGCCCTAGGCTTAGGTCGTGACATGGTCTCATGCTGAAATATAAATAGTTCTCATTAGTTGTGTCTAAGGTTTAATCTACCTAATTTTTCCTTTTGTAACGACCCAAGCCTAGGGCCTAGATATGACACGGTGAATGGGGAACCCAAGGGGACCCCAAACAAGCCTCTTTACATATCATTACACATCCTTGGTCGCGGAAGAATTAAAAAACATTAATGAGAGTAGAAAAAAGGGAAAAAAGAGACAAAGGAAAGCCTTTCATAACATAAGACATCATTAAATCAAGGGAGTCAAGGCTCATAACATAATTGCATAACTTTTTAACAACACCTCTACTACATAAATAAGAGCGGGGGACAAGACAAGTATCCCGGCTCTGTCTTATTGTCATAAATATACAGTAAAGAAAAGATACATATCATAAGACCAGAGAAATTGTCATTGGAATTGAGGATTCACCAACTAGCTTTGAGTAGAAATACTAGCCACGAGGAGGAGAATGATCAATCGATGCTTCGGTCCCTACATGGTAACATCATGTAGGCATAGATTATGCGTTAGTACATTTGAATGTACTAAGTATGTAGGATGCAACAAGAGATAGGCATATGGCAAAATGTAATATCATAAGCAAGAGATAACATATTAGCAGTGTGACATGAATAAATGATACTTGAAGTGAAACATGCTTATATAGAGCAGATTACATGTGAAAAAGATAATTATCATTAGATAACCATGGCCTACTACCTCCATGGTGAGGCAATTGAGGTATATACCCCCCAATTTGGTAGCATGGGCCTACCACCCCTCAAGCTAGGCGATTGAGGTATATACCCCCCAATGTGGTAGTACGAGCCTATAACCTTCCGTGCTAGGCGAATGAGGTATATACCCCTCAATGTGGTAGCGTGGTCCTACCACTCCCCGAGATAGGTGAATGAGGTAAATACCCCTCAATGTGGTAGTTTGGGCCTACTACCTGCCGAACTAGCAATTGGTTAACTTTCATCACAATAGATACTTTTCATGAAACCATCATATAAATACCCTTACCCTTCTTTCTCATCATAGAGTGACTCAAGTCATAGGTCATGCAATGGATCATCAATAGTTCAAGAATCCAACACCGGACATTTTATCAAACACTTGGTGGGTGTGTAAGGCTAGTGTAAGATCATGCAATTCAAGAGTGAAATCTTGCCAGAAAATCCAATGTGAAACCACCCAACAACACTCGGTAATACCCTCGTGAAATATACATCAAAACCTTTCATCAAATCACACAATAGACCGTAGATTCATATCTTAAAACATGCTCAAACAATCACAAGTTTATGAAACCCCAACATAGTTCATAGTCTAATTCATAATAAGTAAGACCCATAAGTAAATCAACTTGAAATGATGCAATTTAGGTAAAAAGGAAGCTTGGGCACTATGGGTGAAAGAACCCTATGGTTGAAACCCATATACATTGAATTTGGAGAATTTTTGATGAAGATTAGAAATGGAGAATTGAAGCTTGTATGAATTCCTTAAGACCCAAAAGAGATTTAGACACTTGAATTTAAGAGAAGTATTAGTCTAAGTATTTGAGAGAGTATTGGGGAATGTCTTGTCTTACCCCAAGAGTAGCACGGGCCTACCCCAAGAGCTTTGTTGAAAAATTCTTAAGTCCTTGTCTATGTCGATTATTTGGTTTAATTCTTGATTTTGACTTTCCTGTCTAGCTCATGATAGGATTCTTGTTATAAGGTTATTTCCTATTTTATTGTCTAAAAAGATTACTCGTAGTCTTTTTTCAGTTGTTCTTATCCTACTTGGAAAAAGGTCCATAGTTGAGGTTTTCTAGTCAGCTTTGGTCTATCTATTAATGGTGTTATTTCTATATGTTTTAACTAAACTATTAATTCATATACGTTAGTATTCCTCGGCTGTTCTGCTACTTCATCCTTTGCTTTAAGAAGTTTATCTAGTTTTGTCTTTATTTCAAGTAATAGTACTATTATAGAATTGTTCTGTTTAATAACAGCTTTGTCACGACCCGCGCCTAGGGCCTCGATGTGACACAACGAATGGGAACCCGAAGGGACCCAAACAAGCCTTTTAACATATCAATACACATCCTTGGTCGCGGAAGCAATTAAACAACATTAAGAGATTAGGAATAAGGGCAAAGGGAAAACTTTCATGACATAAACATCAAAGAGTCAAAGCTCATAGCATTAATAAATAACTTGTCCAACAACACTTCTAATACATAGAATTGAGCGGGGGCCAAGACAACTTTCCAGGGTCACTCTCATAGTCATAAGCATGCATAAAAATAAAGAGAGTCTTTATACATACCATAGGATCAAGGGAATTGTCCCTGAAATTGAGGACTCACCAACTTGCTTTGAGAGAAGTCGTACTAACCCGTGGAAGAGTAGGATGATCAAATCGTGCTCCGGTTCCAACATGGTAACATCATTTAGGCATGGAGTATGCATTACGATGTTTGAATATACTAAGTATGTTGGATGCAATGCAACAAAAGATAGGCAACACAAGTGAAATGCATATTTAGGCAATAAATAAGCATAATAGCAATATGACATGCATGCATGATTCTTGTAGTAAAGCATGCTTATATAGAACCTTTTTCATGTGTAGGAAGAGACCATCATTAGTAACCAAGGCTTACCACCTCATTGGTGAGGTGATTAAGGTATATACCCCCCCCAATATGGTAGCACGAGCCTACCACCTCCCGACCGAGGTGACTGAGGTATAAAACCCCCAACATGGTTGCACAGGCCTACCACCCCCCGAGCTAGGTGATTGAGGTATATACCCCCCAATATGGTAGTTCGGGCCTACTAACCCTCAAACGAGGCAATTGATCAACTTCCAACACTATAGATACCATTCATGAAATCAATACATATACACATCTCTTTCATCATCATAAAGTCACTTATCTCATATACCATGCATTAGGCCTTCAACAAATCAAGAAAAATTAACCGGACATTCTATGAAAGCACTTGGAAGGTATGCAATACTAGTGTAAAACCATGCAATTCAAGAGTGAAATCATGCAAGAAAATTTAAAGTAAATCAACACACCAATACTTGGTAATACCCTCATGCAATATACATTGAAACCCTTTATCAAATCTCAAAATAGATGCTAGATTTATAGCTCAAAACATGCTCAAACAGTCACACTTTTTTGAAACCCCAATATAGTTTATATTCAAATTCATAATAATTAAGACACATAAGTGAATCAACTTAGAAACATGTAATTTAAGTAAAAAGGAAGCTTGTGCACCATGGGTGAAATGAACCAATAGTTGAAACCTACATACTTCAAATTTGGAGAATTCCTTTATGAAGATTGAGATGAGAACTTGAAGCTTCAGTGATTTCCTTAAGATTCGGAATAAGATTTGGCACTTGAATTTTGAGTGAAATATTTGTCTAAGTGTTCGAGAGAGTATTGGGGAATATCTTGCATGATATGGTGTTGAAATGTGACTAAGTACAGGTATTTTCACGTATGGGAAGACTTAGGCCCAGGGCCCAAAAGACTTGGATCGAGATAAAATAACTGGGCAAAAATAACACTGAGGCACGCCCCAGCCGTTAGGGGTGAGCACTGTTCACTAGAAATTGCATTTTGGGAAAATGAAATTTTGATTTGGTCGCTCTAAAATTGGGGTTAGACCCATTTCCCACTCAATTTTGCCCCTGATCAAGAATATGAAATTGGATTTTCAAAATCAAGCACAAATTTTGCGATATATGAAAATTACGATTTTGACCAAGACCCAAACTAGGGCCTAGACATGACACGTCGAACGGGGAACTCAAAGGGACCCCAAACAAGCCTCTTAGTATATAATATGCACATCCTTGATCGCGGAAGCAAACTAGAACAACATAAGAAACATGAACAAGGAAAACTGGGACTAAGAGAAAGAGTTAAACACTTGAATAACATAGTTGAGTCAAAGCTCAAGCATAATACATAACTTGTCCAACAACACCTCTAGACATAGAACTTAGCAGGGGCCAAGACAAGCAATCGTGCTCACCCTCATAGTCGTAAGCTTGCAATAAAGGAAAGAAAGTCTTAGCATAACATAAGAGTAAATGATATCATCCTCGGAGTTAGGGACTCACCAAGCTTGCTTGAATAGATGTTACTATCCACGTGGAGGAGGATGATGAGCAAATGGAGCTCTGGTTCCTACATGGTAACATCATGTAGGCATAGAGTATGTGTTTAGTATGTTTGAATGTACTAAGTATGTAGGATGCAATGCAACATAATATGGGCAACGTAATCAAAATGCATAAACATAGGCAATGGATAACATAATAACAATATGACATGTATGAATGATGCTTGAAGTAAACTCATAAATATATAGAACATATTATGTATGTAGGAAGATACCCTCATTTAGATAATGGGTTTACCACCTCCCATCTTAGGTGATTGATGTATCGATCCCTCAATTTGGTTATTAAATATTCCATCCACATCTAAGGTGATTGAGGTATGAACCTCTCAATTTGGTTAATGAGGTATCAACCCCTCAATATGGTTAATGAGGTATCAACCCCTCAATTTGGTTAATGAGGTATCAACCCTCTCAATTTGGTTAATGAGGTATCAACCCCTCTATTTGGTTAATGAGGTATTAACCCCTCAATTTGGTTAATGAGGTATCAACCCCTCAACTTGGTTAAGGTGTAGCACCCCCTCACCAAGGCATGGCCATCTTAGAATAATATAGATACTTCTCATGAACATAACTCATATAAACATTCCTTTCATCATCATAAATTCATTCAACTCATAAGACATGAATTGAACTTTCAACAACTCAAGAAATCATAATCGGACATTGTATCAAACACTTGGCGGATGTGTAGTGCTAGCGTAAAACTGTGCAATTCAAGAGTGAAATCATGCAAGGAAATTCAATGTAAAATGACCCATTAATATTTGGTAACACCCTTAAACAATATACATCAGAACCCTTCATCAAATTCCACAATGGGTCATAGATTCATAGTTCAAAACATGCTAAAACAGTCACAATTTCATGAAACCCCGACATAGTTCATAGTCTAATTCATAATAAGTAAGACCTATAAGTCAATCAACTTGAAATCATGCAATTTAGGTAAAAAGGAAGCTTAGGCTTCATGGGTGAAAAAGGAACCCATGAATGAAACCCATATACCTTGACTTTGGAGAATTCCTTGAAGAGAATTTGAATAAAGACTTGAAGCTTGGATGAATTCCTTAAGATTCGGAAGAGATTTGGACACTTGAATTTGAGAGAAATACTAGCCTAAGGGTTTGAGAGAGTATTGGGGAATGTCTTGTATGATATGAAGGTGAAATATGGCTAAGTATAGGTATTTTCATGAATGGGAAGGCTTAGGCCCAAGGCTCAAAATCCTTGGACCAAACTAATAAAACTAGGTAAAAATATACCTTCTCCATGCCCTTGGCGCATCGTGCCTGGGGCACGCTAGCTCACTGGAAGTCGTTTGCTTTGCGTTTTCGAATTTTGATATGATTTCTCTAAAATTGGGATTAGACCCCTTTCCCACTCAATTTTCCCCTTGAACAAGAATACGAAGTCAGATTTTAGAAATAATGCACAAATTTTGAGATATGTGGAAATTACAATTATGGACATTATTGAAGCACATTTTCATGCACTTTTTGGGGTTGTTTCAGTATCTCCCCCTTGGGAACATTTGTCCCCGAATGTCAAAGAAATGTGCATAAGAATAGTAGTCATGAAGAAATCAGCCCCAACAAGAATGCAACAATACACTCAAACGTCATTTTCAGAAAATCTCAACATAAGTATTAAAATCACCATGAACTTTGTCAATACAAACAGGAATGCATGCAAATGACATAGGGCTGAAAGATAAGGTTTGGAACCATAAAGAAAAGGGCTCGACGTGTTAATATAAGCTTGAATAGAATGAAAGAGATACAGATATTGCTTCTCCATACCCGCTTTGGCTCCCCAAGAGATGCTTTCGAGTTGACGATTCTTCCAAAGGACCTTGACAAACACCACATCCTTATTAATCAACTTTTCTACCCTTCCATCCATTACCTCCATCAGGACCTCCTCCCAAGTCATCTTATCCTCCACAACACCCACAACCTCCTAGAGCCCTATAGTATTAGAGTCACCAATACATCCCTTCAACCTAGAAGCATGAAGAACCGGATGAACCATACCCACAACCATAGGCTATTCCCATTCCTATGCAACCTTACCAATCTTCCTGAACCCTCTATAAGGACTCACAAACAATAAACTCAATTGTCAACCTTAAACACACATGGTCCATTTTGGTACCAAAAGTCACTATCTCCCTCTTGGGAGAAAACCTCCACTCTACCATCCCTTACCAAGACCTCCAACTCTAGCAAGGCGGAAACAAGATCTTGCTTAAACTAGACCTCTTCAACCAAAGAAGACTTGGAACCACCTAAACCACTACACCACCATCCTCAAATTCATCCAACCTCATCCCAAGCTAGTCAACCGATGAACCTCTCTAACTACCCTTTTGTCACCCCAAAAGTTCCCACTTTCCATAATTAGCAAGCCACGTCACATTTCTCAAGATTCACAACATCACTACCAAATGATTCACATGCTCTCCCTCACTTTCGGACACAAACAAACATGTTCTCACCAAAGACCACCACAAGCATAGAAAGGTAGGGGTTAATGACCCTATTCATGAGACCTATAGACATGACCAGTGCACCAACCAAACTAAATGGCACTACCCCAATTTCAAAATACCGATAAGGACATCAAGGACTCATCTACCACTAAAGACAACTAAAAAGTAACTTAGGTTCGACACCCCTAATTCTCACAAGACAATGAATGCAACCCCTAAAGATCAATTGTACCTAAAGACATGAAATGATCCTACTCCTTTTTCCAACCACTTGAAAATCTCCCACTCGAAGACGGGTTCATTGGGGAGTTAGATTCTAACTTTACGAGCCCTACAATCAAAGGTGACACAATATGCATGTATCTAATCTACCCTAAATATGGCATCAAAATCCACCACATCAACTCCAACAAGTCACAAGGCAAGACCTAATGCAATATGAACATGGAATAACACCTATGAATTTTTAACAACAATAGACTCAACAAAGGGGTAGACTCCAAACATTCACACAACAACTCGGGTACACTAGAAGCCCACTAGCAATAAGGAAGAGTAAAGAAAGAGATAGTGTCACCTGGGCCCATCACATTAATGCTAAGAAAATTTCAACATACCGATAGCAACATCAGACATCTTATCCACCCCTTACTTCCCTTGAAGAGCATAGAATTAATTGTGCCTTGGGGAACCACCTTGAGAATATCTCCACTCTTGCCTTGATTACGAGGATAATATTTCCTCTTATGCCCCTCTTCACCACAACGGAAATAAGTATTGGTGTGCTTTGAACATGGGCCTCTATGAATCTTACCACATGTTGGACACATAGCATTACCTCTACCTTTGGGACTTTGGATCTTTCCTTCAAAATGGGCCCTCTTGGCCTCTTTACCCCTTCTCTTTCTTATCTTTTCCTCCTCTAATTGTTCGAATAGGTTATCAACTGGGATAAGTCCATATCACTAATCAACAAAGTGGCCCGACGCTCCTCTCTTACCAAATCGAATACACCCATAATGAACTTGTTCATTCTAGACCTTGGGTTGACAACCAATTGGGGAACATATTTTGAAAGTTGGTTGAACTTTAGGGCACACTCCCTCACACTCCAAAACCCTTGCTTCAAATTCATGAACTCAATCATCTTGTCCTCCCTAAGCTTAAGAGGGAAGAACTGGTTGAGAAAAGCTGCCTTAGACTCCTCCCGTAGTATCACATTATTGTTCCCCTTCTCCTACTTCTATTGAGTAAACCATATATGGGCCACCCCCTTGAGTTGGTATGCCGCCAACTCCGCATTCTTCTCTGACCTAACACCCATGATAGCCAACACATTGTACACCTCATCCATAAATTCTTGGGGGTCCTCATCCACCTTAGATCCATAGAACTCCGGTGGGTTCATCCTCATGAAGTCCCTCACTCGAGATCCGGGGAAGGAACATGAGGAGCTTGGGCCCCTTGGTTGATTTGATTAGCCACGACATGAGCTAACATGGTAAGAGCATCCTAGAATCTTCATGAGTTGGTTTTTCTTCGACAGAGCAGGCCCCTTTTTTCTCTTGTTTTGGAGATGGTCTAGCATATCAAAGAACAATCGTTAGGGGGGAATAACCTTACCTCAACTCTATAGCATGACATTGACCATGAAGAAGGGAAATATTTCCTAAATCGTCTCATAGCCTCTTACTCATAGTTGTGATGCACAACACAATCATGAATAAGACTCTAATTAATGCGGTGTGTTGGACGTCGAGGATGTAACAAGATAGCACTTTGATACCAAGTTTGTCACGACCCAAACGAGGGCCTAGACGTGACATGGCAAATTGGGAATCTGAAGGGATCCCAAACAAGCCTCTTGGCATATCATATACACATCCTTGCTCATGGAAGTAATTAAAAGACATTTGAAGAGTATGTCATCTTGAGGAATTGAAGGTCTAAAACATGTCTTATGTTATGAATGATGTTATGATGATGGAATAAGAGTATGTATATGATGTTATCATGATGATAAAAGGAAAGTATGTATATGATATCTATCTATATAGTGTTGGATTGACCATAAGCAATTGAGGGGTATGCCTTAATCATCATGGGAGGTAGGGTGTGACCATCCTCTAACCTATCAAGGGGTTTGTACCTTGGTAACCTATCAAGGGGTTTGTACGTTCACACCAGGGTGATGGGGCGGCATCATCACTAACCTATTAAGGGGTTTGTACCTTGGCACCAGGGTGGTGGGGCGGCATCATCACTAGCCTATCAAGGGTTTTGTACCTTGGTAACCTATCAGGGTGTTTGTACATTGATATCTAGGTGATGGAACGACATCATCAACAACCTACCAAGGGGTTTCTACTTTGGAAATTTAGCTTGGTCTTTTCTACACATATGCTATCCTATATAAGCATGAGTTACTTAAAAATGTTTCACTTAAGCATTAAGCATACGTGCGATATTTTTATATTATGCCTGTTGCCTATTGTTATGCTTTTTGATTATGATGCCTATCTCTTATTGCATTGTATCCTACATACTTAGTACATTCAAACGTATTGATGCATACTCTTGCCGACATAATATCACCATGTAGGAAGTAGAGTCCCTCTTGAGCATCCTCCTCCACGTGGCAAGTACGACTTTCTCAAGATAGTTGGTGAGTCCTCCATTCCAGGGATCTAGTTTGCGAACTCTTGCTATGTATAAGACATTATTGTCCTTGATGTATTGATCTTGTTGACTACAAGGGTGAGCCCGATCATATGTCTTGAACCCCGCTCTTATCTATGTAGTAGAGGTGTCATTGGACAAAGCTATGTATATATGCTATGAGTTGATTTTATTATCTCTTGATCCTATGCTATGACAAGTTCTCCCTTAGCCCCTTTGCCCTTATTTCCATTCTTCAAATGTCTTTTAATTGCTTCTGCAACCAAGGATGTATAATAACATGATACGAGGCTGGTTTGGGGTCCCTTTGGCTTCCCCATTCACCGATCACATCTAGGCCCTAGGCTTGGGTCGTGACAAACTTGGTATCAGAGCACTAGGTTGATAGATCCTCGGAGTCCAACACACCGCATCGACTAGAGTCTTATTCATGGTTGTGTTATGCACCACAACTATGAGTAGGAGGCTATGAGACATTTTAGGAAATATTTTCCTTCTTCATGGTCTATGTCATTCTTTAGAAGTGAGATAGGGCTTTCCCCCCTAGTGAATGTTCTTTACAATTCTAGTTGATCATGCCGCTTCAAAGAGGAAGGCGAAGGAAGGTAAGTTAAAGGTTTTGATTTTGATGGATCTGAGTTTCATTATTTCTTTCACTATTCTTTCGGTTGCTAGTTGGCTTCTTGTGTGTTCGAAGTTGTGATATGAACCTTTTGGTTTCTACCTCTTGGTTGATTATATGGTTGCTAGAAGGTCCATAAGTGTTGATCCATGCTCATCTTACATTAGGTTTTTCTTGTGACTTGTTGGAGTTGGTGTGGTGGTTTGTGGTGTTATACTTAGGATGGAATAGTTGCATACATGTTGTGTCTTCATGGGGATTGGTTGATGTATGCATTTGTTATGTTTATGGGTATCTAGAATAGGGTCTTAAAGCCTTACCTTTATATGTTTGTGGTGGTCTCTAGCGATAAGGTATTGAATTGTGTAGAGCTTGTGAATTATTTGTAGGGGGTAGTGTTGCGAGTCTTGGAGGATGAGAGGTTGTTTACTAAAAGATGATAAGTGTGCTTTGTGGATAACAAGAAGATGGTTAGAATTCTTTAAGGATTATGGTACGAGTATGCTTTAGTTCTTTTCTCGATGAGGCTAGCGTTGTGGTTGGTGCTCTAAGTAGGGTGACTATGGGTAGCTTAGCATATGTGCATAATGGTGACAAAGAGGAGACTAGTGGGGTCCATCAGTTAGATAGGTTGGAAGTAGGTTGAGGGAAGTTGGGTATGGTAGTATAGTGTCCTTGGTGATTCCAAATCTTTTTGCGTTAAGAGGTCTAGATTAGGCAAGCCTTGATTCTGCCTTATTAGAGTTGGAAGTTTTGGGTGAGAAAATGATAGAGTGGAAGGTGTCCCCTAAGGGGGAGATAGTGGTTATGGTACAAGGTGGACTAGGTGTGTTTAAGGTTGACAATTGTGTTGAGGATTATGAGTCTTTATAGAGTGTAGAGGGAGGTTGGTAAGGTTGCATAAGTTTGGGGGTTGCCTATCGATGTAGATATGGTTCGTCCGATTCGTCATGCTTCTAGGTGGATGGGATATGTTGCTGACTCTAGTGCTATAGCATTCCTTGAAATTGTGGGTGATGTAGAGGACAAGTTGGCTTAAAGGAAGGTTTCGGTTGAGGGGTTGGATGGATGAGTGGAAAGGTTGGTTAATGAGGATATGGTGTTCGTCAAGTCCTTTTTGGAAGAGTCGTCCATTTGTATGTGTTTCTTAGCGAATATCCATATCTCTTTCATTCTATTCAAGCTTATGATGACGTGTCAAGTCCTTTTTATGATTCAAAGTCTCAAGTTTCGTCCCTTATGTCATTGCATGCATTCATGTTCATGTTAATAAGATTATGAGAATTTTGATGTATATGTTGAAATTTCCTTGGAAATCATGTTTATGTGCATTGTTGCATTCATGTTTGGGCTAAAGTCTTCATGACTGTTTTCCGTGTATCCGTTTCTTTGACATTCGGAGATGAATATTCCCAAGGGGGAGATATTGCGACACCCCGTAACTCTATGCTCTTATGTATCCATGTTTCATCCCTCATTTGGTTAGGTTGGGGGTGTATTAGGTTCATGGAAGACTCATAGTACCTAAAGAAGTTCAAGACTTACCTCCAAGTTGAGTTTGGGGTGTTGTTTCATACAAGGGTCAACTTTAAACTAGCATAATTTTTAGCACATTTGGAACTGGGTGGCCTACAATATGTCAAATGAAATCTCTTTGAGTTAGCTTCGCAATGCACTTGGTTACACCTCATTCCGGGGTCAGATGAGGGAGTTATGATCGTTTTCGTAAGACCCTCTAGTGTAGTGATGTTACATGGGCATCTATACGGGCAGTGGTGGCTTGTATGGGTCATGTGAGGCATGTAAGGCTGGGAAAAAGCATTTTGAGCCTATGACATAGACCACAACCAGTGGCATGGGTCATGAGGAGGGGCGTGAAGGTGAGTAAGGGAGGCCTGGCATGCGAGGAGGTGAGTTTGAGGCAAAGGCATGGACCACGACCACTCACACGGGTCGTGGCAGGTGGCACAAGTCGTGTTCCTTGGCGTGGGGCCTGGACAACATTTTATAGCACCAAGTATGGTGCCATGAGCCTCCACACGGGCCGTGAGGCTCCACACGACCTGTGGAGGCCTCCGTGGTTATGACGAGACGTCTTTTTTTTCCAATCGATTCCAACTTCAATTTTTGGACGAAGTACCTTGTCACGGGCACTCCACACGACCTGTGGAGTGCCACACGACCCGAGGGGCCTTCAGTGGGGTAACACTTTGCCCATTTTTCCATCCGTTTACTAATGGCATTTTCGTAAATGCTAATTATCCTAATGACACTTTTTGGCTTTTTAAGCTAATCTTAACCTTCCTGAAAGACCTAAACCCTAATCCTAAGGACCCATTTTCACTACCCTCATATCTATCACATTCTCAATTCTCTCAAAAGCCTCCATTAAGCCCCAATTCAATTTCAAGGAAACCCAAGAACAAGATTGGATTTCAAGATCATTTCCAAGCTTCCGATCTCAATTCCAAGCAACTCTAGACCTAAGGTATGTGGGTTTCATTCATGGGTTCCCTTCACACATGAAGCCCAAGCTTCTTTTTTACTCAAATTATATGATTTAAAGTTGAGTTTACAAATGAGTTTACTAGTATGAACATTGTTATGAACTATATTAAAGCTATGTAAAGTTATGACTATTTTGCTATGTTGTGAGCTATATATCTTGGTACTATTGTAAGTTTTGATGAGGGGTTTTGATGTGAATGCCTTGGGGTTGTTACAAGATGGTGATTGATTATTTCGCAATGGATTTACTTGCATTATTTCATCTCTAAATTGCATGGTCTTATACTACCATTTCACACCCGCCAAGTGTTTGATAAAAATGTCCGGTTATGATTTCTTGAGGAATTGAAGGTCCAAAGTATGTCTTATGTTATGAATGATATTATGATGATGAAAGAAGAGTATGTATATGATGTTATGATATTGATAAAAGGAAGGTATTATATGATATCTCTCTATATAGTGTTGGATTGACCATAGCCAATTGAGGGGTATGCCTTAATCACCATGGGAGGTAGGGTGTGACCATCCTCTAACCTATCAAGGTGTTTGTACCTTGGCACGAGGGTGATGGGGCGGCATCATCACTAACCTGTCAAGGGGTTTGTACCTTGGTAACCTATCAAGGGGTTTGTACCTTGGTACTAGGGTGATGGGGCGGCATCATCACTAACCTATCAAGGGGTTTGTACCTTGGTAAGCTATCAAGGGGTTTATACCTTGGCACCTAGGTGATGGAATGACATCATCACCAACATTCAAAGGGGTTTACACATTAGAAATCTAGCTTGTTCTTTTCTACACATATGCTATCCTATATAAGCATGAGTTACTTAAGCATGTTTTACTTAAGCATTGATTATACATGTAATATTTTTATATTATGCCTATTGGCTATTGTTATGCATTTTGATTATGGCCCCTATCTCTTGTTGCATTGCATCCTATATAATTAGTACATTCAAATGTACTAACGCATATGCTTGCCTAGATGATATCACCATATAGGAATCAGAGTCCTTCTTGAGCATCCTCCTCCACGTGGCTAGTACGACTTTCTCAAGATAGTTGGTGAGTCCTCCATTCCGGGGACCTAGTTTGTGAACTCTTGCTATGTATAAGATAATATTGTCCTTGATGTATTGATCTTGTTGACTATTAGGGTGAGTCCGGTCATATGTCTTGGCCCCCACTCTTATCTATGTAGTAGAGGAGTCATTGGACAAATCTATGTATTTATGCTATGAGTTGATTCTATTATTTCTTGATCCCATGCTATGACAAGTTCTCCATTTGCCCATTTGCGCTTATTTCCATTCTTCAAAATGTCTTTTAATTGCTTCCGTGACCAAGGATGTGTAATGATATGCTACGAGGCTAGTTTGGGGTCCCTTTGGGTTCCCCATTCTCTAGTCACATCTAGGCCCTAGGCTTGGGTCGTGAAGCTCTTCATAAATCAAGTTGTCTTCAACCACACCCACAACATCCAATGGGATAATAGCATTCGGGCCACCGACACATTTCCTCAACATAGACACATGAAAGACCGGATGAACAAAGTCCATTTCACTAAGCAACTCCAGATCGTAAGCCACCTTACCAATCTTCCTAAACACCCTATAATGACCCAAAAATCTTGGACTCAATTTACCTTTCTTACCAAAACAAACCACTCCCTTCATGGGTGAGACCTTCAAATAGATCCAATCACCAATTTTAAATTCAAGCTCCCTTCTCCTCACATCGACATAGGACTTTTGACTACTTTGGGCTGTTTTCAACCTTTACCTAATTAACTTTACCTTCTCCATAGCCTCCATAACCAGATTCGGACTCAAAAAAGGCATTTCCCTTACCTCAAACCATCCAACCGGGGACCTACAACTTCTACCACAGAGAGCCTCAAAAGGAGCCATACCAATGCTAGAATGATAGCTATTGTTGTAAGCAAACTCAACCAATAGAAGATGACCATCCCAACTATCCTTAAACTCCAAAACATAATATCCAAGCATATCCTCAAAACTTTGGATAGTTCTTTCGGATTAGCCATCAATTTAAGAATGAAAGGCCGTACTAAGGTTTACCTTGGTACCAAGACCTCTTTGGAAGGACCTCCAAAAGTGAGAAGTGAATTGAGCACCATGATCCAATATGATAGACAAAGGCACTCTATGCAATCTAACCAATTCACGAATGTAAAATTTTGCATATTCTTCAGCCCCATGAGTAGTCTTAATCGGTAGGAAATGAGTCGACTTTATCATTCTATCAACCACTACCCAAATTGAATCAAGACCCCTTCTAGTCTTATGCAACCCAACCACAAAATCCATGTTAATTTCCTCCCACTTCCAAGTAAGAATCTCTATATCTTGGGTTAGGTCACCCGACCTTTGGTGTTTGGCTTTGACTTGTTGGCAACTATAACAACCAGATACAATTTTGGCAATGTCCTTCTTCATACCTCCCCACCAAAACACATCCCTTAAATCTCTATACATCTTAGTAGAACTAGGATGAATAGAATAGGAAAAAATATGAGCCTCATCAAGAATCTTCTCTCTTAAGCCATCAACACTAGGTACACACGACCTACCTTAGTACCTAAAGGTACCATCTCACACTTGGGAGAAAACCTCCACCTTGCGATGCAAGCAAGGAGGGGTCAAGATCTTGCTTTTCTTTTACCTCATCAACTAAGGAAGATTTTGAACCATCAACAATCACAATACCACCATTATCAACCTCTTCCAACCTAACCCCTAATCTAGCCAACTGATGGACCTCTCTAGCCACCTCTTTGCCACTACTATCAACATGCGCTAGGCTCCCCATAGACACCCTACTGAAAGCATTGGCCATAACATTAGTGTTACGGGATGATAATGCATACTCATATCATAATACTTAAGGAGTTCAAACCACTTTCATTGTCTGTAGTTGAGATCTTTTTGAGTGAACACATGTTGGAGATCTTATGATCGGTAAGCATATCAACATGCACTCCATACAAATAATGACGCCAAATTTTCAAAGCAAAAACTATGGTGGCCAATTCAAGATCATGAGTAGGATAATTCTTTTCATGCACTTTGAGTTATCTAGAAGCATAGTCTATCACCTTACCATTTTTCATCAAAACACAACCTAAACCAATTCATGAGGCATCACAATACACAATAAACCTTTCCAACCCTTCCAGTGGAGACAGGATAGGAGCGGAGACAAGCTTATCTGTCAAGGTTTAGAAACTCTTTTCACACTCATCGGTCCACACAAACTTAGCCTTGTTTTGGGTCAAGTTAGTCATGGGGGAAGAAATAGAAGAGAACCTATTCACAAATCTCTGGTAGTATCCCACTAAGACCAAGAAGCTTCTAATATCCGATGGGGTCAAAGGTCTAGGCCTATTTCTAATCATCTCCGTTTTCTTAGGATCCACGTTAATACCATCCCTCGACACCACATGACCTAGAAAGGAAACCTATTGCAACAAAAATTCTCACTTCTCATACTTAGAATATAACTTCTCTTCCCTCAATTTTTGAAGCACCACCCTCAAATGACCCACATGCTCCTCCTCACTATGAGAATAGATCAAAATGTCATCGATGAAAACTACAACAAACAAATCAAGATAGGTTTAAAGACCCTATTTATAAGATCCATGAAGATGGTCGGTGCATTGGTTAACCCAAAAAACATAACCACAAATTCATAATGCCCATACCTAGTTCAGAAGGCTATCTTGGGAATGTCACACTCCCTTACCTTCACTTGATGATATCTAGATCGAAGATCAATCTTAAAGAAATGATTAGGCCGTTAAAGTTTGTCAAACAAATTATCAATCCTTGGGAGAGGGTACTTATTCTTTATGGTGACCCTATTAAGTTGTCGGTAGTCAATACACATTCTAAGAGAACCATCCTTATTCTTCACAAACAACACTGGTGCACCCTAAGGTGATTGGCTAAGCCTAATAAAATCCTTCTCCAACAAATTCCTCAATTGTTACTTCAACTCTTTTAACTCCACCGGGTCCATACAGTAAAAGGGAATAGAAATGGGTTGAGTATCTGGAAGGAGGTCTATACCAAAATCTATTTCCCTTTCGGGAGGAACACTAGGAAGGTCACTAGGAAAGACATCAAGGAACTCATTTACCACCAGAATCGTCTTTATAGGAAGGATTTTGGACTTCACATCTCTAACCCTCATAAGATGATAAATACACCCATTAGAGATCAACCTTTGGGCTTTAATGCAAGAGATAAACCTACCCTTGACCACCACATCATGACTCTTCCACTCAAGGACGGGTTCATTTGGGAATAGGAATTTGACCCTATAGGTTCTACAATCAATAGAGGCATAATATGCATGCAACCAATTCATCTCAAGAATGACATCAAAATCCACCATATCCAACTCAACAAGATCACATGGCAAAATGAAATGACCCCAAAAAGTGCCCAAAATCGTAATTTCCATATATTTCAAAAATCGTGCGTGATATAAAAAATCTGACTTCATATTTTTATTCGGGGGTCAAATTGAGTGGAAAGTGGGTCTAACGCCAATTTAAGAGCAACCATATCAAAATTTGAAAATCGCAAAATGCGATTTCTAGAGAGGTTTTCACGCCCTTGGCTCACGCACCAAGGGCTTGCCTCTGTGTCTTTCTTTTTCCAGTTTTTACTTCAGTCCAAGACTTTTAAGTCTTCGGCCTAAGTATTCCCAATTGTGAAAATACCTATACTTAGCAATTTTTCACCCTCATATCATTCTAAACATTCCCCAATACTCATTCAAACACTTAGCCAAATATTTTACTCCTAAACTCAAGTCTCAAAACTAATCCGCATCTAAGGATTTCCTCTCAAGCTTCAAGTCTTCATCTCGCATCTTTATCAAGTTCATCTCCAATGCTAAGGTATGTGGGTTTATTTCATGGGTTGCTTTTACCCATGATACCTAAGCTTCCTTTTATTCTAATTTACATGATTTATAGTTGATTTACTCATGAGTTTTATTTATTATGAAATTCACTACATACTATGTTGGGGTTTATGAGATTGTGACTGTTTTCTAATATTTTGGGCTATGAATCTAAGATCTATTGTGAGATTTAATGAAGGATTTTGACATAAATTGCTTGAGAATGTTACCAAGGATCTATTGATGGTTTTACATTAGATTTTCTATCATGATAACACTCTTGAATTGCATGGTTTTACACTAGCACTATGCATCCTCTAAGTGTTTGATAAAATCTTCGCTTATTTTTTTTGGAAGAATTGAAGGTCCAATGCATGTCTTATGAGTTGAGTAACTATATGATGATAAAATGGTGATGGAATAATGATGAAAGGAATATGAAAAGGAATGTATATATATGACGGTGAAAGGAGTGTATATATGATATTATCTTTATTGTGTTGGGGATGACCAAGCCTAGGTTAGGGGGTTATAGGCTCGGGTAACCTTGTTGAGGGGTTAGTATCTGGATCGCCTAGCTTGGGGGGTGTTAGGCCCAGGTAACGTTGTTTGGGGTTGGTACCTATCAACCTTGTTGGGGGGTTTTTACTGCATCAACCTTCTTTGGGGGTTTGAACTCCTTTAGCATCATGAAGGGGTTTGTTCCTCATGTGCATCTCCAAGAAGGTGGTAGGCCTTTGATTGCACTAAGAATGGTCACTCCTTACACATGTATTGTGTTCTATATAAGCATAATTTTACTTCAAGCATCATTCATACATGCCATCTTGCTATTATGCTATCTATTAAGTATTATTATGCATTTTGCCTGTGATGTCTATCTATTGTTGCATTGCATCCTATAAACTTAGTACATTCAAACGTAATAACGCATACTCTATGCCTACATAATGTCACTATGTAGGAACCGGAGGACTACTTGATCATTCTCCCCCTCCATGTGGCCAGTAGGATTGTCTCTTAAGCTTGTTTGTGAGTCTTCCATTCCAGGTACGTTGCTTATGATCTCATGCTATATACTAAGGATATCTTTCTTTTGTTTATGTATTGACTATGAGGTTAGCCCAGTTGCTTGTCGTGGCTCTCGTTCTTATCTATGTAGTAGAAGTGTTGTTGGACATGTTATGTATCTATGTTCTAAGCCTTGACTCTGTTGTTCTTGATGTCTAAAATATGAAAGTATTCCCTTAGCCCCGGTTGTCCCAATTTGTTTTCGCTCAATGCTTGTTTTATTTCTTTTGCGACCAAGGATGTGTAATGATGTTTTTCTAAGAGGCTTGCTTAGGGTCCCTTTGGTTCCCCTTGCGCCGTATCACGTCTAGGCCCTAGGATTCGGTCATGATAACCTTGGTATCAGAGCACTAGGTTGTTAGATCCTTAGAGTCCAACACACCGCATCGATTAGAGTCTTGTTCATGGTTGTGTTATGCACCACAACTATTAGCTAGAGACTCTGAGGCATTTAGGAAATGTTTCCCTTTTTCTTACTCTATGTCATGCTATAGAAGATGAAGTAAGGTTTCCCCTAATGATTGTCCTTTGCTATGCTAGATCATGCCTAACATAAGAGGGAGAAGAAGACGCACACCCGAGGAGCAACCGACTAATGGAGAGCTTCGGGATGCTCTTACTTTGTTTGCACAAGTGGTGGATAATCAGGCCAACCAAGGGGCCAAGCCCCTTATAATCCTACACCAGCATCTCGGGTGAGAGATTTGGTGAGGATGAATCCCTCGGAATTCCATGGGTCGAAGGTGAGTGAGGACCTTCAAGAGTTCATTGATGAGGTCTGCAAGAATTTATCTATCATAGATGTGAGGATGGAGGACAAGGCAAAGTTGGCGGCCTAACATCTCAAAGGGGTAGCATAAATATGGTACTATCAATGGAAGGAGGAAAAGGGAGTCAACAATGTGGTTCTATGGGATGCGTTCAAGGTGGCCTTGCTTAATCGATTTTTCCCTCTTGAGCTTAGGGAGGCCAAATTGGTGAAATTTATGAATTTGAGACAAGAGTCTACGAGTGTGAGGGAGTATGCCCTCAAGTTCATCCAACTTTTAAAGTTTTCTCCTCACTTGGTTGCCGATCCAAGGTCGAGAATGAATAAGTTCGTGAAGGGTGTGTCCAACATAGTGAGTGAAGAATACCAATCTGCCATGTTGATTAGTGACATGGACTTGTCACGTTTGATGACCTATGCCGAATAAATGGAAGAAGAGAAATTGAGGAAGAGAAGGGGTCAATGAGGCCAGAGGGCCCGTTCTGCAAGAGTGGTCAGTTTCATCAAAGCCAAAGGTTTACTCATGCATTGAATAAGAGGGGTGCAAATGATTTTCCAAGGGTGCAAGGTATTGGTGGTGTGGGTCCTATTGATGTGTGTCTGAGGTATCATAAGAGTCATGGTGGCCCATGCTTGAGGAATACCGGTGCTTGTGTGGTTGTGCGAAAATGGGGCATAAGGCAATAGATTGACCTCAAAATCGTAAAAGGAGTAAGGAGGTTCATCCACAAGGTGCTAATACTGTTCCTTTGGGGAGAGGTAGCCGACAAGATGGTGCCCCAGAGAACAATTGGTTTTATGCTTTGCATGGGAGGCAAGGGGATGATAAGGTCCCTAATGTTGTTATTATTATGTTGAAAATCTTTGACTTTGATTTGTATGCATTGATTGATCTGGGTGCCACTCTTTCTTTTGTTACACCCTTTGTTGCCAAAAAGTTCCATGTTGAGCCTGAATTGTTGTGTGAGTCATATGAGATGTCTACTTTTATTGGTGCATCTATTGTTGCTAGGAAGGTTTACAGAGATTGTCCCATTTGCATTTTGCATAGAGTATTGCGTTGTGATCTTGTTGAATTGGACATGGTTGATTTTGATTTCATTCTTAAGATGGATTAGTTGCATGCATACGATGCTTTTATTGATTGTAGAACCCGTAGAGTCAAATTCCAATTCCCAAATGAACCCGTCCTTGAGTGGGAGAGTCATGATGTGGTGGTCAAGGGTAGGTTGATGTCTTGCATTAAGGCCCATAAGTTGATCTCTAAGGGGTATATTTACCATCTTATGGGGTTAGGGATGTGGAGTCCAAAGTCCTTCCTATAGAGTCGGTTCCCATTATAAATGAGTTCCTTGATGTCTTTCTAAATGACCTTCCTGGTGTCCCTCCCAAAAAGGAAATAGATTTTGGTATAGATCTCCTTCTCGATACTCAACCCATCTCTATTCCGCCTTACCATATGGCCTAAGTAGAGTGAGGGAGTTGAAATAATAATTGAGGGACTTGTTAGAGAAGGAATTTATTAGGCCTAGCCAATCACCTTGGGGTGCATCAGTGTTGTTTGTGAAAAAGAAGGATGGGTACCTTAGAATGTGTATTGACTACCGACAACTTAATAGGGTCACCATCAAGTATAGGTATCCTCTTCCAAGGATTGATGATTTGTTTGACCAATTACAAGGGGCTATCCATTTCTCTAAGATTGATTTTCAGTCTGAGTTTCATCAAGTGAAGGTGAGGGAGTGTGATATTCCCAAGATGGCCTTCTGGACTAGGTATGTGCAGTATGAGTTTGTTGTGATGTCATTTGGGTTGACCAATGCACCGACTATCTTAATGGACCTTATGAATATGGTCTTCAAACCCTACCTTCATTCATTTGTTGTGGTATTCATTTATGATATTTTGATCTATTCTCGTGGTGAGGAGGAACATAAGGCTCATTTGAGAATTGTGTTACAATGATTGAAGGAAGAGATGTTACATGACAAATATGAAAAGTGTGAATTTTGGTTGAAGGAGGTTGCTTTCCTAGGGCTTGTGGTGCCGGGGGATGGTATTAAGGTAGACCCTAAAAAGATGGATGTGATTAGAAATTGGCCTAGACCATTGACCTCGTCGGATCTAGGAGTTTATTAGGCTTAGCGGGGTATTATCAGCGATTCGTGAATGGGTTCTCTTCTATTGCTTCCCTTATGACAAAATTGACTCAAAGTTAGGCCAAGTTTGTGTGGAGCAACGAGTGTGAGAGGAGCGTCCAAACATTGAAAGATAAGCTTGTGTCCACTCCTATATTGTCTTTACCAGATGGGCTAGAGGGATTTATTGTGTATTGTGATGCTTCTAGAGTTGGGTTGGGTTGTGTTCTAATGCAAAATGGTAAGCTCATAGCCTATGCTTCTAGGCAACTCAAGGTGCATGAAAAGAACTACCCTACCTATAATCTTGAACTAGTCACCATGGTATTTGGATTAAAGATTTTGCGTCATTACTCATATGGGGTGTATGTTGATGTGTTCACCAATCATAAGAGTCTCCAATATGTCTTCACTCAAAAATATCTTAACATGAGCCAAAGGAGATGGTTAGAACTTCTTAAGGACTATGATATGAGTGTGCATTATCATCCGGGTAAGACTAATGTGGTGGTGGATGCGTTAAGTAGGGTGGCTATGTGTAGCTTAGCTCATATTAATGGTGGTGATAGGGAAGTGGTTATAAAGGTCCATCGTTTAGCTAGATTGGGAGTTAGATTGGGGGAAATGGATAATGGTGTTGTTGTTGTTGTTGATGGTTATAAATTTTCGTTGGTTAAGGAGGTGAAAATTAAGCAAGATCTTGATCCCTCCTTATTGGAATTGAAGGCCATAGTTAGTGATGGGAAAGCGGAGGTTTTCTCCCAAGAGGGAGATAGTGCACTTAGACACCAAAGTAGGTTATGTGTACCTTGTATTGTTGTCTTGAGAGAGAAAATTCTTGATGAGGCTCATGGTTCTTCCTATTCTACTCACCCCAGTTCTACTAAAATATATAGGGATTTGAGAGAAGTGTATTAGTGGGGAGGCATGAAGAAAGATATTGCAAAAGTTGTGTTAGGTGGAGAAGTCAAAGCCGAACATCAAAGGCCAGGTAACCTAACCCAAGACTTAGAGGTACCTACTTGGAAGTGGGAAGAGATTAATATGGACTTTGTAATTGGGTTGCCTAAGACTAGGAAGTGTTTTGATTCCAGTTGGGTTGTGGTTAATAGGATCACGAAATCGGCTCACTTTCTGCCGGTTAAGACTATATATAGGGCTGAAGAGTATGTTAGGTTGTACATCCATAACTCGGTGAGATTGCATTGGGTTCCTTTATCCATCATATTGGATCGTGGAGCTCAATTTACTTCACATTTTGGAGGTCCTTCCAAAGGTGTCTTGGTACAAAGGTAAAGCTTAGTATGACCTTCCACCTTCAAACGGATGGCCAAGCCGAAAGGACCATCCAAACCCTTGAGGACACGCTTAGGGGTTGTATATTGGAGCTTAAAGATGTTGGGATGAGAATCTTCCACTGATTGAGTTCGCCTACAACAATAACTATCAATCTAGCATCGGTATGACTCTTTTTGGGGCTCTTTATGGTAGACGTTGTAGATAACTGGTTGGGTAGTTTGAAATTGGTGAGGTGGATATGTTGGGAGCAAATCTGGTTATGGAGGCTCTTGAGAAGGTTAGGATGATTAGGGAAAGGTTGAAAACAACCCAAAGTCACTAAAAGTCTTATGCCGATATGAGGAGGAGGGATCTTGAGTTCAAAGTGGATAATTGGGTTTATTTGAATGTGTTACCCATGAAGGGTGTGGTTCACTTTGGAAAGAAGGGAAAGTTGAGCCCAAGATATGTGGGACCTTATAGGGTAATGAGGAGAATTGACAAGGTAGCTTATGAGTTGGATTTGACTAGAGAAATGGAATTGATTCATCCGGTATTTCATGTGTCTATGTTGAGGAAGTGTGTGGGTGATCCTGATGCTATTGTGCCCCTCGATTTTGTGGGTGTTGTGGAAGACAACTTGACTTCTGAAGAGGTTTCGGTTCAAATTTTGGATAGGCAAGTGAAGAGATTGAGGAATAAGGATGTGGCTTCCGTTAAGATCCTTTGGAGGAATCAACAAGTTAAAAGTGCTACTTGGGAGGCCGAAGCGGACATGTAAAAGCGATATCCTTATCTTTTCCACTACAGTAAAGCCTAAGGTATCGCTCTAAGTCCCCTATGTTATTTCAAGTCTAAGTTCAGCCCATGACATATGTATATATTCATGTTTAAATTGACAAGTTCATGATCATTTTGCACTTATGATGAAATTTTTGAAATGATGTTTAAGTGCATTGTTGCATCCTTATGTGGGATGAAATTGTCATTTTTGTGTCCCTCATTTACATTTTTTTGATATTTGTGGATGAATTTTCCCAAGGGAGAGATATTTAAATGACCCAATAAAGTGCATGGAAATGTGCCTCGGAAGTGCCTAGAATCGTAATTTTTATATATCTTGAAAACTGTGCGTGATATCAAAAATTCCACTTCATATTCTTTTTTAGGGGGTCAAATTGAGTGGAAAATGGGCCTAACACCAATTTAAGAGCAACTGTATCAAAATTTGGAAATCGCAAAATGCGATTTGCAGAGAGCTTTTCCCGCTCCTGGCGCGACGCGCCAATAGCGCACCTCTGTGTATTTTTTTGTCTAGTTTTGACTCGGTCAAAGACTTTTAAGTCTTGGACCTATGTTCCCAAGCATGAAAATACTTATACTTAGCCATTTTTCACCCTCATATCATTCTAAACATTCCCCAATACTCATTTAAACACTTACCCAAATATTTTACTCCTAAACTCAAGTCTCAAAACTCATCCGCATCTAAGGATTTCCTCTCAAGCTTCAAGTCTCCATATCCAATCTTAATCAAGTTCATCTCCAAAGCTAAGGTATGTGGGTTTCTTTCATGGATTCCTTTTATCCATGATACCTAAGATTCATTTTGCTCTAATTTGCATGATTTAAAGTTGATTTACTCATGGGTCTTATTTATTATGAAATTCACTGCATACTATATTAGAGTTTATGAAATTGTGACTATTTTACTATGTTTTAGGCTATGAATCTAAGATCTAATGTAAGATTTGATGAAGGATTTTGACGTATATTGCTTGAGGGTGTTACCAAGGATCTATTGATAGTTTTACATAGAATTTCTAGCATGATAATACTCTTGAATTACATTGTTTTACACTAGCACTACACACCCTCTAAGTATTTGATAAAATATCCGGTTATGTTTTCTTGAAGAATTGAAGGTACAATGCATGTCTTATGAGTTGAATGACTACATGATGATGAAATAGTGACAGAATAATGATGAAAGGATGATGAAAAGGAATGTATGTATATGACGATGAAAGGAGTGTATATATGATATTATCTCTATTTTGTTGGGGATGACCAAGCCTAGCCTGAGGGGTTGTAGGCTTGGGTAACCTCGTTGAGGGGTTGGTACCTTGATCGCCTATCTCGGGGGTTGGTAGGACCGGGTAACCTTGATGGGGTTGGTATCGATCAACCTTGTCGGGGAGGGGGGTTAGTACTCCATCAACCTTGTTAGGGGGTTTATACACCATTAACCTCATGAAGGGGTTTGTACCTCATGCGCCTCTCCAAGGAGGTGGTAGGCCTTGGATTGAACTAAGAATGGTCACTTCTTACACATGTATTATGTTCTATATAAGCATGATTTTGCTTCAAGCATCATTCATACATGCCATCTTGCTATTATGCTATCCATTGAGTATTATTATGCATTTTGCCTGTAATGTCCATCTATTGTTGCATTGCATCCTACATACTTATTACATTCAAACATACTAATGCATACTCTATGCCAGTATGATGTCACCATATAGGAACCAGAGCACCGCTTGATCATCCTCCCCCTCCACGTGACTAGTACGATTGTCTCTGAAGCTTGTTGGTGAGTCCTCCATTCCGGGGATGTTGCTTATGATCTCTTGCTATGTACTAAGACAATCTTTCTTTTGTTTATGTATTAACTATGAGGGTGAGCCCGGTTGCTTGTTGTATCCCTCGCTCTTATCTATATAGTGGAGGTGTTGTTGGACATGTTATGTATCCATGTTATGAGCCTTGACTCTATTGTTTTTGATATCTAATATATGAAAGTATTCTGTTAGCCCCGGTTGTCCCAATTTATTTTCTCATAATGCTTGTTTTATTGCTTCCATGACCAAGAATGTGTAATGATGTTCTAAGAGGCTTGCTTGGGGTCCCTTCGGGTTCCCCTTGCGTCGTGTCACGTCTAGGCCCTACGCTTGGGTCATGACACAAAATTTTATGCAACATGCATACGGAACAATTTCTATAGACTTTTACAGCAACAATAGATGCACCAATAGGAGTGGATATCTCATAAGACTCACACAACAATTCGGGCTCAACATGAAACTTTTTGGCAACAAAATGAGTAACAAAAGAAAGAGTGGCACCCGGGTCTATTAATGCATACGCATCAAAATCAAAGTCTTTTAACATATTGGTGATGACATCGGGCACCACATCAACCCCTTTTCTCCCTTGGAGTGCATAAAACCGATTGTGCCTTAGGGCACGACCTCGTTGACCTCCTCTTCCCAAAGGAACCACATTAGCACCCCGACCTTATGGACGAACATCTTTACCCTTGTTGAGATTATGTGGATAACCCATTGCCTTATGCCCCACTTCCCCACAATTATATCAAGCACTAGTATACCTCAAGCATGGGCCACTATGACCTTTTCCACATTTTGGTTACATAGCATTGGGCACCACACCACCATCACCTTGGGCCCTTGGGTAGTCATTGGCAAACCGTCCATTAGGAGCATGAGAAGAACCTTGGCCTTGATGAAACCGGCCACCCTTGGGACTTTGGAACCTCCCATTAAAATGGGCCCTCTTGGCCTCATTACCCCTCCTATTTCTCATCCTATTTCTCAACTTCACCCCTTCCAATTGTTTGGCATGAGTCATTAGGCAGGACAAGTCCATGTTACTAATCAACATAGCAGCCTGACACTTCTCATTCACCAAATCGTATACACCCATCACGAACTTGTTCATCCTAGACCTCGGGTCAGCAAGTAAGTGTGGAGAATATTTGAAGAGTTGGTTGAACTTGAGGGCTTACTCCCTCACACTCATCGATCCTCGCTTCAAATTCATGAACTCTATCATTTTGAGCTCCCTAAGCTCAAGAGGGAAGAACCGGTTAAGGAAATCAGCCTTAAACTCCTCCCATTGAATCATATTGTTGTTCCCCTTCTCCTCCTTCTATTGAGTATACCATATTTAGGCCACCTCTTGAGTTGGTAAGCCGCCAACTCCGCCTTCTCTTCCGATCTAACACCCATGATAGCCAACACCTTGTATACCTCATTAATGAATTCTTGAGGGTCCTTATCCACTTTAGACCCATTGAACTCCGATGGGTTCATCCTCATAAAGTCCCTCACCCGAGATGCCGGAGTGGGAGCATGAGGGGCTTGGGCCCCTTGTTGACTTGATTAGCCATGGATTGGGCTAGCAAGGTGAGAGCATCCTGGAGCTCTCCATAAGACAGTTGCTCTACATGAGTGCAGGATCTTCTTCCTCTTGTGTTAGGCATGATCTAAAAATGGTAAAAAAATTCATTGGGGGGAAAAACTTTACCTAACTTCTATAGCACGACATAGATCATGAAGAAGGACCTAACTTTTATAGCACGCCATAGATCATGAAGAAGGGGAACATTTCCTAAAACGTCTCATAGCCTCTTAGTCATATTTGTGGTGCACAATACAACCATGAATAAGACTCTAATCAACACAGCGTGTTGGATGCCGAGGACCATTAACAACCTAGTGCTCAGATACCAAGTTTGTCATGACCCAAGCCTAGGGGCTAGATGTGACATGACGAATGGGAATCCGAAGGGACCCCAAACAAGCCTCTTAACATATCATTACATATCCTTGGTCACGAAAGCAATTAAATAACATTAAGAGATTAAAAATAAGGGCAAAGGGAAGACTTTCATGACATAAACATCAAAGAGTCAAAGCTCATAGCATTAATACATAACTTGTCCAACAACACCTCTAATACATAGAATTGAGCGGGGGCCAAGACAACTTTTTGGGATCACCATCATAGTCATAAGCATGCATCAAAAGAAAGAGAGTCTTTGTAGATAGCATAGGATCAAAGGCATTATCTCCAAAAGTGACGACGCACCAACTTGCTTTGAGAGAAGTCATACTAGTCCCGTGGAGAGGAGGATGATCAAGTGGAGCCCCGTTCCTACATGGTAATATCATGTAAGCATATAGTATATGTTAGTACATTTGAATATACTATGTATACAAGATACAATGCAACAAGAGATAAGCAACATAATCGGAATGCATATTTAGGCAATACATTAGCATATAGCAATATGACATGCATGAATGATGCTTGTAGTAAAACATGCTTACATAGAACCGTTTTCATGTGTAGGAAGATACCATCATTAGTAACCAAGGCCTACCACCTCCTTGGCGAGGCGATTGAGGTATACATCCCCCAATATGATAGCACGGGCCTACCACCCCCTGAGTGAGGTAATTGAGGTATAAATCTCCCAACATGGTTGCACGGGCCTACTACCCCCGAGCTAGGTGATTGAGATATATACCCCCCAATATGGTAGTTAGGGCCTACTACCCCCTGAACGAGGCAATTGATCAACTTCCAACACTATATATATCATTCATGAAATCAACACATATACACATCCCTTTCATCATCATCATAAAATCACATAAGTCATATTCCATGCATTAGGCCTCCAACAACTCAAGAAAAATTAACAAGATATTCTATCAAACACTTGGCGGGTGTGCAATATTAGTGTAAAACTATGCAATTCAAGAGTGAAATCATGCAAGAAAACTTGAAGTAAATCAACCCACCAATACTTGGTAATATCCTCATGCAATATATATTGAAACCCTTCATGAAATCTCAGAATAGATACTAGATTCATAGCTCAAAACATGCTCAAACAGTCATACTTTTATGAAACCCCAACATAGTTCATATTCAAATTCTTAATAATTAAGACTCATAAGTAAATCAACTTAGAAACATGCAATTTAAGTAAAAAGAAAGCTTGGGCACCATGGGTGAAAGTACCCAATGGTTGAAACCCACATACCTTAACTTTAGAGAATTCCTTGATGAAGATTGAGATGAGAACTTGAAGCTTGAGTGATTTCTTTAGGCTCCGAAATGAGATTTGGCACTTAAATTTTGAGTGAAATATTTGTCTAAGTGTTTGAGAGAGTATTGAGGATTGTCTTGTATGATATGATGTTGAAATATGACTAAGTATAGGTATTTTCACGTATGAGAATACTTAAGCCCAAGACCCAAAAGCCTTGGACCGAGATAAAATAATTGGGCAAAAATAACATTGAGGCGCGCCCCAGCCGCATCACGCTAGGGGCATGCACTGCTCACTGGAAATTGCATTTTGAAAAAATAAAATTTTAATTCAGTCGCTTTAAAATCGGGGTTAGACCAATTTTCCACTCAATTTTGCCCCTGATCAAGAATATGAAGTCATTTTTTCGAAATCACGCACGGATTTTGAGATATATGGGAATTACAATCTCAAAATATTTTCGAGGCACATTTTCAGGTTCTTTTTGGGGTCATTTTAAGCTTAATCAGGCTTGCTTTGGAGTAAATAGTCTGAAAATCCTTGCAGAACAATTTGAAGTTTTGATGTAAAATTTAGCGTCTTGGCAGAAATGGGGTCTAGATCGTTCATATCAGAGTAGAAAGTATAATTAAAAGGGGAACGTGAGTAGTATAGA
>JAABOM020000101.1:11647580-11662065 GCA_011800125.2 Solanum clarkiae
TATATAAATCTAATGCTTAAAAAGATAGATTGCCTGTAAGTTTTATTTTAAATTGAGGAGATCATGGCCCTAAACAAAGTAAGATAATTGAGGTTCTTGTAGGACTCAATGAGCTAGCAAGTGAATCACCTATTTGCTTAGCTTAAATTTGTTAGCTAAATTGAGACGAGACCCAACGTCGAATCTGTCTAAGTATGATTATGAATAAAGTCTGTGTTAAGAGTGTAAATTTAGCCTATATTTTACTATCATAAATGCAAAATACTTAAAGTCCAAGATGAATAATAAAAGGACCCAAGTACATCACAACCCACTTGACTAATTGGACCCAAACTAAGTGAAGGGGAATTAGGAAAATGGGCAGCGAAGGCCCATCAACTTTGAGACCCATTTAGGCCCAAGTGTTAGGGACAAACTACTGCATCACCACCTTGATAATATGAGGCTTGAACCACACAATAAAGTATGCCAAAGGTTTCTTTAAAAAGTCTTACAAGTAGCACCTTTAAGTCATTCTTAACTTGGAAAATAAATCAGCTTTCACAAACTTTCTCTCTACACTTTCTTAACCTAGCAAAGCGACCACAAGGAGACTTTTAGGGTTCTTGGAGAAGACCTACACCTTTAAGGTAATGGTAAGTAAGTTTAATTATGTTTTTAGTATTGTTTTCTCATGAAAAATAAGAGACTATGTTGGTTATGTTTATGCTGAAATTGTTGGACAACATGTGTTCCAAAAGTTGTTGTACATTTTACTTGTTTATTCGGAAGCTTTTCTCTTTTTGGTTGGATTGATTATGAAGGAAGACTACTATTATTAATGAGTATTCATTCTATAATGATGTATAAAGGCTGTTGCACTATTTTTATAGTCCATGAAAGTGAGTTCTTGTGTTAATCATAATTGCGCTCATAATAGGAAATTGTGGGCTTATTGATTGAGGACTATGGTCTCACGTCCTTCACATATTTTGAGGACTATTTTTGAATTGTTGTAGGACTAGTTTCATGTATATACATGGTGGCGACTATTTGGTTAAAGTTGGAACAGGTTTGGAACTATCGACGTCAAAATGTAGTGAAGGGATGTAACATTATGCCGCCTATTTGTATGTTGCATAAAATTGTTATATGTTGTGATTTGTGGGCTGTTGTAAGACTGTATTGGCACTAAAATTGGATCCACATGATATGTATATGAGAATGTGTATTATAAAATACGAGTAGGGGCAGAAAGGTTGACAGAATACGCTCGGATTTATAATTATCCGCTTGCTGCCCGTATGTTATTTTTTTATGAGATTGGGTTGCCAAGATGTATCTATTGGCTGCTAATGCTAGTTTTGTCACCTACTATGTTATAGATAAATATTTGGAGGAAGGGAAGGTTATCTCGAGGTCATACAACAAGGTATGGCTACTTGATTTCATATTATTTGGCATGAAACATAGATCCCTCCTTGGCACGTAAAGGCACTTACCAACTCCAACACAACTATTAACTGTATCTCAACTCTCTAACATTTTCAATGCTCTCATACATAGTCACCTTCAAACCTGCATACATACTAGGATACCAAGATACACGAGTTCATTCTACTAAATAAAGTTCATGTGTTGTTCTATCTCTTATGCATTTCATTATTTGTGTAACTTACTCCTTTCATTATGGTGTTTACTATTGTGATTATTTACGTATCATATGTTGTACCCACAGTCCTATAGCTCCAATACTATGACACCAAAGAATCATCTGAAAGGTAATTGAAAGATAAAGTAAAATATATTGCTTATTGATGGGTGGTAACCCGAGGGGTGAAGGAATTACCTAGCCAGGGTCGATCCTATCATGAGGGATAGACCAAGGGGTTAAAGGAAAAGCCTAGCCAGGGGTGGTCCCGATATAGATTTACCACTGATCAGCTGGTCATTTGTATTGCTTGTTGTGCACAGATTATATAGTAAAAGTAAAGTAATAAAAAGAACATAAAGTACATGATCCCACAGTATAACTAAAAGTGGTCTCTTATCCTACACCAGAGCATAGTTTCAGTTGAGTTGTTACTTTATATATAGTTTTTCCTGCATTACATATTCAGTACATTATCATGTACTGATGACCATTACGGGGGACCTATATTTCATGCTGCAGGTACAAATGCTAGTAGATCTCCCCAGTAGGAGTACAGGATATCCAGTTGTTGTTACTAAGCTCTAGGTTGCTTTGGAGCTTTGTGTGTCTAGAGCTTATATTTTTGTATTGTATAGCTAGCCAAGGCGGGGCCTATCCCGACCCTTATTAGATACTTTTCCTTATCTAGAGGCTTTGTTGACTATGTAAATTAAAGTGTGGTCATGTCTCGTACTTTAGGAACCGTGGCCCCAATGGCTTAGCCATATGCATTTCCTTTTGTCTTGTTATTACTGTTTAATTTCTTAAAGGCATGTTGAATGTAGAAATCGCTTATATTATGTATAGAAAGCGCATAGATACTGGTTGGTTCTCCTGAGTCTTATTGGCAACAGGTGCCAATCCGCCTTAATGGGACTTTTGGCGTGACAGGCCATGACACTAAGGATTAGGCAGATAAGATCAAACTCTGGGATAGTGATGATGAAGCTATAGATTTTGCAGTCTCTCAGATGAAAAATCCTAAAACTACCAGGCGGCTTATTGTATTTCTGTGGGGCCATTAGACAATCCCAGGAGCCAAAGAGATTTTCACTCAGGGCCTGAATAAATGCTTTGGGGGTTTTCGATGGCAGGTTGTCATCCCAGAGGTTCGGGTCCTCACAGATCAACTCGATTGGATCTTGAATATTATAGATGACTTTGGATCATATCAGTTTGGTTGGATGGCACAACCACCTGGTTACTATGGACTTGCCATCATCGAGGAGTTTTATGCTAACTATGCTGCCAGTCTACTGAACTCTATTCAGGGCAACCATTCTAAAAAGTTGAAGAAGCAACTCACCTTCAAATTATCCCCGAGGGAACATATTATGGTGCATGGTATAAAGGTGGACATTTCTGAAACACCCCTCATGTTCTTCATAATGCCCCATAGATGTAATTTTCATATATCTCAAAATTCATACATATTTTTGAAAATACGACTTCATATTCTCGATCAAAAGGAAAATTTGAGTGGGAAATGGGTATAACCCAGATTTTAGAAGAAGCGTAATAAAAAATAATTTTTGCTAATTTTATCATTTCCAATGGCTATCTGCACCAAGAGTGAGACGCGCCTAGGGCGTGCCAATATACATTTTGCACTCTGCGTTTGGTCTGCATCGCGCCTAGTTCGCATACCAGTGTAATATTTTCTTGGTTTTCTTAATTCACCCAAGGGCATTGGGGTCATAGCCTCATGCCCACTTAAATGTGAAATATCCAATACTTAGCCATTTTTCAACTGTAGAGCTTACAAAACCCTCTCTAAGACTTTATCAATTCTCTCATTTAAATCTAAGGATTTCAAGCTCAATTTTGGAATTCAAGGACTCATTTCAAATTCTAAGTGTACTTCAAGTTCATTTCAAGGAATTCAAGGTTAAGGTATGTGGGTCTTCATCCATGGATCCTTTCACCCATGGAGCCCAACCTTCTCTTTTTATGAAAATTGCATGTTTTCAGGTTGTATTACATATGTGTCTCTCTTATTATTAATTATGAGTATAAATTATGTTGGAGTTCTGTCAAGTATTAATTGATTATGCATGAATGTCTTTTTCAAGCTTACTTCATGAATTGATTTTGTTTATTGGGATTATGCATGTTTTGAGCTATGAAATTATAAACTATTATGAGCTTTTATGATGGATTTCAAGGTACCCTACATAAGGGTTTTACAACCATGTTGATGGGTTGATTTGTATTGAGTTTACTCATCTTATTTTATTCTTGAATTGCATGATTTTAAACAAGTATTATGAACCCACCATGTCTTTGATAAAATGACATGAGAAGAATTCTCAAGTTATTAATGATCTATTACATGATTTACAAGTCAAGTGACTTTATGATGATTAAGGGATTTCAAACATGTATTGAATTCATGAAAAGCATCTACGATTTTACAAGTATCAAGTTGAGCCTTATTTCAAGGTTTTTACCCTTGTAAGCCATTCATGTTAAAGCAATGGATCATATATGAATATAATCTACACCCATGTTCAAGTTAGGTTAACTAGAAGAGGTCAAGTATGCTTATAAGCTACACATGTCATCTTATCATGTTGCTTACAAGTTATTCAAGTTATGGCAATTTCAAGAATTCTGTGGGATTACACTTAGCACCGACTGAGGCTTAAGATGGGGGCTCGATTCAAGGGGTCCTTATAGAAAGTCTATAGTATCTAAACTATGTGCCACATAGGATTATATAATATCCCTTTTATGGTTTCTAGTGGATCCATCTAATTACACCACACCTTGTCGGGGGGTGGGGGTGACATACCTCGATCACCTTTTTAGGGGTGGCATGCCTTGTATTATTCATGTTATCATATATGGTTTACGTTTTCAAGTAGAACACAACTTTTTGAGGGGGTGACATGCCTCGATCACCTTATCAAGGAGGTGTCATGCCTTAGATTCCAAGTAGTAGCTCATTTAGTCTATGTCAGCTAAGGTCTCTTCCCATATATGTATTGTGTATTATGCAAGTTGAATGTTTTACAAGCTTGTGTTATTACAAGCATTGATCATACATGTCAAATTGAGATTATTTCTATTACCTATATGTAAGCATTTTGAATATAATGACTCATATCCTTGTTGCATTGCATCTGCATACTTAGTACATTCAAACGTACTAACACATATTCTATGCCTACATGATATCACCATATAGGAACCAGAGCTCCTTTTGATCCTCTTCCTCCTCATGGCCAGTTCGGATCTCAGAGAAAGCTTTGGTGAGTCCTCAATTCCGAGGATAATATGTACTTATTTCATGCCATGTTGAGACTCCTTCTTATGTTAGAAACTTGTTATTATGAGAGTAAGCCCGGGAAGTGTCTTGGACCCCGCTCCATTCTAAAGTAAAGGTGTTGTTGGATACTATTTTATGTTTATGCTATGAGCTTGACTCTTTTATGCTTTTATGAAGATCAAAGACTTCCCTTAGTCCCGCTTTCCTTTTTAATTATATCTTGTTGGTGATTATTTTGCTCTCGCGATCAAGGATGTGTGAATGATATGCTAAGAGGTTTGTTTAGGGTTCCTATTCATTGTGTGACGCCAAGGCCCTAGGGTTGGATCAAGACAAGCTTGGTATTAGAGCACTAGGTTGTTATTGGTTCTCAAAAATTCAACACACCGCATCAATTAGAGTATTATTCATGGTTGTAAAACGCGCCACAACTATGAAGCCACAACTATGAAGCCACAACTATGAATGGGAGGCAGTGAGGCATTTTAGGAAATGTTTCACTTCTTAATGGTCTATATGGTGCTTTAGTCATAAACATAAGGTTTTTCGGCTAACAAATTCTCTTGTTCATTCTAGATCATGCCGATGCCAAAAGTAAGGCTAAGGATAGCCAGTACACCTGAGGGGCAACCGGCCCCTCCTGCTCCTCAAGCTCCTTAAGATGGCGGGGTAGCCTAGGAAGAGTTCCAAGGTGCTATCACAATATTGGCCCACGTTATGACCAACCAAATAAACAAGGGGGACCAAGCCCTTCATGCTCCTACTCCGGCATCAAGAGTCAGGGATTTCACAAGGATGAATCCATCGGAGTTTCACGGGTCCAAGCCGGAAGAGAATCCCCAAGAGTTCATTGATGAGGTGTATAAGGTTCTATCTATCATGGGGGTCAATTCAGAGGAGAAAGCAGAGTTAATGGCCTACCAACTCAAAGGTATGGCACAAATTTGGTTTACTCAATGGAAATTGGAGAGGAGGGATGATGATGGTATTCCTCAAGAGGAGTTAAAAACCGCCTTTCTCAATCTGTTCTTTCCTATTGAGCTAAGAGAGGCTAAGATGATGGAGTTTATAAACCACAAGCAAGGTTCCATGAGTATAAATGAGTATGCCCTCAAGTTCAATAAGCTTTCCAAGTATGCTCCATATTTGGTGGCTGACCCTAGAGCTAGAATGAACAAATTTGTGTTAGGAGTGTCCGACTTAGTTATGAAGAGTGTCGTGCAGTCATGCTAGTGAGTGATATGGATTTGTCTCGGCTCATGACATATGCCAAACAACTAGGGTGGGAAAACTTAGAAAGAGAAGACGTGGTGAGTCCAAGAGGGCTCGATTTGAGGTGGATTCCAAGTTTCTAAGGGTTTTTGATTTCATCAAGGCCACAAGTTCCAAGGGCAAGGGTCTTCTAATGCTCCTAAAAAGAGAATATCTAATAATAACCTATGTTTCCAAGGTGTATAGTGGAGTGTTCTAATCCTAAGTGCCAAAGATGTGGTTAAAACCATAGTGGCCCATGTTTGAGAAACATTAATGCTTGGTATGGTTGTGGTGAAGTGGGTCATAAGGTTGTTGATTGTCCTTATTCTCAAAACAAAGATAGAGATAGTCATCCTTAAGTCCAAGGTGCTAAGGCGGGTCAAAGGGCAAAGGGAGGCCAACAAAGGGGTGCTCCTAGGCAAAAAAGGTTCTATGCTCTCCAAAGAAGGCAAGGAGAGGATGAGGTTGATGTTGTCATCGGTATGTTAAAGGTTTTTGACTATGATGTGTATGCTTTGATAGATTTGGCTGCCACTCTTTCTTTCATTACTCTTTTTTTTGCCAAAAAGCTTTATGTGAGTCCAGTATTGTTATGTGAACCTTATGAATTGTATACCCCTGTTGGTGAGTCCATTATTGCTAAAAGAGTCTAGAGAAATCGTCCCTCGTTCATATTGCATAAAGTCTTATCTTGTGATTTTGTTGAATTAGATATGGTGGATTTTGATATTATTCATAGGATGGATTGGTTACATGTGTATCATGCTTCTATTGATTGTGCAACCTGTAAGGTTAAATTCCAATTCCCTAATAAGCCTTTCCTTGAGCAGGAAAGTCATAATATTGTGGTCAAGGGTAGATTCATTTCTTGTCTAAAATCCCAAAAGTTTATTTCTAAGGGTTGCCTTTATCATCTTGTGAGGGTTACAGATGTTGAGTCTAAAACCCTTCCTATTGAGTCGCCTCTGGTGGTCTATGAGTCTCTTGATGTCTTTCCCGATGAGTTTACCGATGAGTTTTCCTGATGTTCCTCTCGAAAGGGAAATAGACTTTGGTGTAGACCTCCTTCCCGATACACAACCCATTTCCATTTCCCCTTACAGTATGGCCCTAATAGAATTGAAGGAGTTAAAGGATCAATTGAGGGGTTTATTTGAGAAAGGTTTCATAAGGCCTAACAAGTCATCTTGGGGTGCACCGGTGTTATTTGTAAAGAAAAAAGATGGTTCCATTAGAATGTGTATTGATTACCAACAACTTAATAGGGTTATCCTAAAGAACAAGTACCCTCTATTAACAATTAATGGCCGTTTGATCAACTACAAGGGGCTAGTCACTTTTCTAAGATTGATCTTCAGTCCAAATACCACCAAATGAAAGGGAGGGAGTGTGATATACCCAAGATGGCTTTTCGAACTAGGTATGGGCACTTTGATTTTGTGGTAATGTCTTTTTGGTTGACTAATGCACCGACTATATTTATGGATCTTATGAATAGGGTCTTTAAACCCTACCTTGATATGGTTTTGGTGGTCTTTATTGATGATATATTGATTTATTCTCAGAGTGAGAAAGAGTATGTGAATCACTTAAGGGTGGTATTGTAAATCTTGAGGGGTGAGAGTTTGTTTGCTAAATATGAAAAGTGTGAATTTTTGTTGGAAGAGGTTGCTTTTCTAGGGCATGTGGTGTCGTATGATCGCATTTAGGTGGATCCAAAGAAGACGGAGGTGATAAAAAATTGGCCTAGACCCTTGACTCCATCGGATATTAGGAGTTTCTTGGGTTTGGTGGGTTACTATTAGAGGTTTGTGAATGGGTTCTCTTCTATGCTTCCCCTATGACTAAGTTGACCTAAAATATGGCAAAATTTGTTTGGACCGATGACTGTGAAAGAGTTTTCAAACTTTGAAAGATAAGCTTGTCTCTGCTCCTATCTTAGCTCTACCGGAAGGGTTGGAAGGGTTTGTGATTTATTGTGATGCCTCAAGAGTTGGTTTGGGGTGTATTTTGATGCAAAATGGTGGGGTGTATTTTGCCGCTAGGCAACTTAAGGTGGATGAGAGAAATTATCCCACCCATGATCTCGAATTGGCAGCAGTGATGTTTGCATTGAAAATTTGGTGTAACTATTTGTATGGGGTTCATGTTGATGTGTTTACCAAACAAAAGAGTCTCAAATAAGTGTTCACACAAAAAGATCTTAACTTGAGACAAAGAAGGTGGTTAGAGCTCCTTAAGGATTATGATATGAGTGTACATTATCATCCCCACAAAGTTAATGTTATGGCCGATGCTCTAGGTAGAGTGCTCATGGGTAGTCTAGCTTATATTGATGTTGGTGGCAAGGAGGTGGCTAGAGAAGTTCACCGGTTGGCTAGGTTGGGGGTTAGGTTGGATGAAGTTGAGAATGGAGGTATAGTGGTTGTTGATGGTTCTAAATCTTCTTTGATTGAGGAAATCAAGTCAAAACAAGATCTTGACCCTGCCTTGCTAGAGTTGAAGGCTTTGGTGAAGGAAAGTAAAGTGGAGGTTTTCTCCCAAAGGGGAGATGGTGCCCTTAGGTACCAAGGTAAGTTGTGTGTGCTAATGTTGATGGCTTAAGGGAGTTGATTTTGAAGGAGGCTCATAATGTATCTTATTCTATTCACCCCGGTTCCAAAAAAATGTACTGAGACTTGAGGGAGGTGTATTGGTGGGGTCGTATGAAGTGAGATATTGCCAAGTTCATATCCGGTTGTCACAATTGTCAACAAGTGGAAAGTCAAACATCAAAGGCTGGGTGGCCTAACCCAAGATATAGATATTCCTACTTAGATATGGGAAGGGATCAACATGGATTTTGTGGTTGGGTGGCCTAAGACTAGGAGTCACTTTGACTCTATTTGGATTGTTCTGAGTAGAATGACAAAGTCGGCTCACTTTCTACAGGTCAAAACCACAAGTGTCGAAGATTATGCCAAGTTGTATATTCATGAGTTGGTTAGATTGTATGGGGTTCCCTTGTCTATCATTTCGGATTGTGGTACTCAATTCACTTCTTATTATTGGAGGTCCTTCCAAAGGGGTCTTGGTACCAAGGTCAAGCTTAGCACGACTTTTCATCCTCAAACGGATAATCAAGCCGAAAGGATTATCCAAACTCTTGAGGATATGCTTAGAGCTTGTGTTTTGGAGATTAAGGGTAGTTGTGATGAACATCTTCCACTTATTGAGTTTGCTCACAACAATGGCTACCCCTCAAGCATTGGCATAGCTCCCTTTGAAGCTTTATATGGTAGGCGTTGCTGATCCCTGGTTGGGTGGTTTGATATGGGAGAGATGGTATTGCTTAAGTCCTGATTTGGTTATAGAAGCCTTGGAGAAAGTGAGGTTGATAAGGGAGAGATTGAAGACAACCCAAAGTAGACAAAAGTCCTACTCCGATGTGAGGAGAAGAGATCTTGAGTTTAAGGTTGGTGATTATGTTTACTTAAAAGTCTCACCCATGAAGCATGTGGCGCGATTTGGAAAGAAAGGGAAATTGAGCCCAAGGTTTGTAGGTCCTTATAGAGTTTTGAGAAGGGTTTGTAAGGTTGCATATGAGTTGGAGTTACCTATGGAGATGAATATGGTTCATTCGGTCTTCCATATGTCTATGTTGAGGAAGTGTGTTGTTGACCCAAGTGCTTTAGTGCCCTTAGAAGTTGTGGGTATTGTGGAAGATAATTTGACTTATGAGGAGGTCCAGATGGAGATTTTGGACATATAAGTGAAGGGGATGAGAAACAAAGATGTAGCATCCATTAAAGTCCTTTGGTGGAATCAACAAGTTGAAAGTGCCACATGGGAAGCCGAGGTGGACATGAAAAAGTGCTACCCATATCTCGTCCACTCTACTAAGCTGAAGGTAATACCTTAAGTCCCATCTATGATTTCAAGTCTTAGATTTCAATCCTCATGTCATTTTGCATGCATTCATGTTTATGGTGGTATTTGACATTCATGTTGAGATTTTTGAAAATGACGTATAAATGCATTTGGTTCATTCATGTTAGGCTGAAATCTTCACAATTGCTTCTTTTAGGCATGTTTGTTTGACATTTGGGGACGAATTTTCCCAAGGGGGAGATATTGAAACACCCCTTATGTGCTTCTGAATGCCCCATAATTGTAATTTCTATATATCTCAAAATTTGTTCTTGATATCAAAAATCTGACTTTATATTCTAGATCAGGAGGCAATATTGAGTGGGAAATGGGTATAAACCGGATTTTAGAAGACCTGTAGTGAATAATAATTTTGGCTACTTTTACAATCTCTAGTCGTTGTGTGCGCCTAGGGCGCGACGCGCCTGGGATGCACCAATATACATTTTGCACTCCGCATTTGGTCTACGTCGCACCTGTGGCGCAAACCAATGTAACATTTTCCTTAGTTTTCTTAATTCTCCCAAGGGTATTGGGGTCATAGCACCATGCTCACTTAAACGTGAAATCTCCTATACTTACTCACTTTTCAACTCTATAGCTCACAAAACCCTCTCTCAAACCTCTCTAAGACCCTATCAATTCTCTTATTTAAATCTAAGGATTTCAAGATCAATTTTGAAACTCAAGGACTCATTTCAATCTCTAAGTATACTTCAAGTTTGTTTCAAGGAATTCAAGGTTTAAGCTATGTAGGTCTTCATCCATGATTCCTTTCACCCATGGAGCCCAACCTTCTCTTTTTATGAAAATTGCATATTTTTAAGTTGTATTACCTATAGGTTTCTCTTATTATGAATTATGAGCATAAATTATGTTGGGATTTCATCAAGTATTGATTGATTATGCATAAATTTCTATTTTAAGCTTACTTCATGAATTGATTTTGTCTATTAGATTATGCATGTTCTGAGCTATGATACTATGAACTATTATGAGCTTTTGTGATGGATTTCAATGTACCCAACATGAAGGTTGTACTATAATGTTGGTGGGTTGATTTTCATTGGGTTTACTCATGTTGTTTTACTCTAGAATCGTATGATTTCGAACAAATATCATGAACCCACCATGTCTTTGATAAAATGGCATAACAAGAATTCTCAAGTTATTGATGAGCTATTACATGATTTACATGTCAAGTGACTTTATGATGATTAAGGGGTTTCAAGCATGTATTGAATTAATGAAAAGTACCGATGATTTTACAAGAATCAAGTTGAGCGCTATTTCAAGATTTTTACCTCTTGTGAGCCATTCATGTTAAAGTAAGCGATCATGTATGATTATTATCTACTCTCGTGTTCAAGTTAGGCTCACTAGTAGAGGTCAAGTATGTTTATGAGCTACTCATGTCATGTTATCATGTTTTTTATAAGTTATTCAGGTTATGACTATTTAAAGTATTCTATGGGATTAGACTGAGCACTGATTGAGGCTTAAGATAGGGCTCGACTCAAGGGGTCCTTATAGAAAGTATGTAGTCTCTAAACTATGTTCCATATAGGATTATATAATATTCATTTTATGGTTTCTAGTGGATCCATCTAGTTATACCACACCGTGTCGGGGGTGTGACATGCCTCAATCACCTTGTCGAGAGGGGAGGTGACATGCCTCAGATTATTCATGTTATCATTTAATGTTAACCTTGGCACGTAGACCATTCCTTGTCAAGGGGGTGAGATGCCTCAATTACCTTATCGACGGGGTGACATGCCTCGATCACATTACCAAGGAGGTGTCATGCCTTGAATTCCAAGTAGTAACTTTCTTGGTCTATGTCGGTTAAGGTCTCTTCCCACATAGTATTATGTATTATGCAAGTTGAATGTTTTACAAGTATATATTATTACAAGCATTGATTATACAAGTCACAGTAAAATTATATCTATTGCCTATATGTATGCATTTTTAATATGATGACTTATATCTTTGTTACATTGCATCCCGCATACTTAGTACATTCAAATGTACTAACGCATACTTTATGCCTACGTGATATCACCATGTAGGAATTGGAGCTCCTTTTAATCACCCTCCTCCATGTGGCTAGTTTGGTTCTCGGAGAAAGCTTTTGTGAGTCCTCAATTCCGAGGAAAATATCTACTTATTTCATATTATGTTGAGACTCCTTCTTATGTTGCAAACTTATTATTATGAGGGTGAGTCCGGGAAGTGTCTTCGCCCCCGCTCCATTCTAAAGTAGAGGTGGTGTTGGATACTATATTATGTTTATGCTATGAGATTGACTCTTGTATGCTTTTATGAACATCAAAGACTTCCCTTCGTCCCGCTTTCCTTTTTAATTATATATTGTTGGTGTTTATTTTACTTGCACAACCAAGGATATGTGAATGATATGCTAAGAGTCTTGTTTGGGGTTCCTTCAGGTTTCCCATTTGCCGTGCCATGTCTCAGCCCTATGCTTTGGTCATGACAATTTTGGAGACCACATTAACAGGTTCCTATTTGGTCCAGATTACCGGGCTCCTTTAGATGGACTATTTATTAATAAACATTTGAAGATCATGGATGAAGGGTGAATGTCTGATCCCATGTCTCGGGCTTCACTTTTGAAATAAATTGTAGAGCGGATCACCATTGGGGGGATGATGTACGTTGGGTTACAAAACCCAGGGTCCCTATCGCCAAGGCTTCTCTGAATTTTGTTGCAAAGTGTTGGTGGTTGGTTGTACGGACCAGGTTTCCACCCACAGGAAATGGCAACATGCTCCAACCTACACATGCCTCTCTAGTAGCGTGTTTGATAGCCATGTTCGAGATAAATGTGGGACAAATTATATCCACTGAGATGTAGGACTGAGCTTTATCTGACAGAGCTGGCATTCCCTTCCCATGCCTAATTCATGCACTTTGCAAATGAGTCGGTGTCCCTACTATATATTATCTGGATAAAAAGGTGGCTCCAAAGGGCATGGTCAACATTGCACTAATTAAAGACGTACAAAATCCTCTTCTGCGAGTTAGAACACGCATGTTGGGGGGTCCAACAAATTTTCCCTAAGCGACCACATAGCAACCCTTGTCATTTGAGGGTTGCAATCACGTCCCACAGTCAGGCAAGCCTTCTAAGGTACCCGAGGGCGATGGTATAGTGCCTCCGGTGCAACACGGGTATGCATATGTTCCTTATGAGTTCCTAGCTAAGTTTGTGGCAGATCAATGACAGACACGGGCCATTGTTGATCAGATTGTCAAAAGGATGCTGCATGTGGTCTATTCTCATGTACAACAAGCAGTGGAACAACTTTGAGCTGAGCTTTTGGGCCAAATCAACATCTTGCAAAATCATGTCAACACTTTGAAGGGATACTTCCACAATATGTTTGGGAGTATGTCCGAGGAAGAAATGAAGAATATTGTGCAAACAGTAAATGACATAAAGGCCCAAATTGCACAACTTATGACACAGTACACTCACACCATGCCATCTCCGCCTCTAGAATCTTGGATGAACCTTTTCAATGACCTCATGGCACCTGTTTTAGATGAGACATGGGGTGCTCCAACCACCCCATCTTTTGCACTTGTGCCACCTATACATGAGCCCAAGAGGAAGGACAAGGGCAAGAGACATAGCCACTGAAGTAGTCCTTCACCCAATCTATGAAAAGAGGAGGAGAGGCAGATACGCAAGGCCATAAGAGCCCAGTGTTGAGTAGGCGTCGAACAAAAGGAAAGGGAGCGGCTAACACTAGAGGCAACAAAGATAGGAGCCTCTAGGACCACCTTTGGACTAGGTGTGACCTGTGATGATAAAGATCCTACTGACAGGTCTGATCCTGATAGTACGACTGATGTTAATGCATACCAAGTATAGTCTTCTCCTTTTTGTACTTTATTAATAGCTATGGTGTAGTGGGGACACTACACCATTTTTTTGGAGGGGGTGGGGCATCCAGCCGCTTGAGAGTTTTTCTTGCCACGTTTCTTTTCTCTCAAGTCTATTATATAGTAGAACTGACATGTTTAGGTTTTGATGTTTGTGTAGATACAAGTGTTCATAGAAGTCTAGGGTAATCCATGTGTTGATTTGCGAAAAATGCCCAAGTTGACAATACTGCAAAAAGTTTATATGTGCATGCATCCCATGCAAACTAACTTGTATGATTTTTGGTAAGCATGGTGTGCTTTGTATGGTTGGTATCTTGATGAATAAAGCATGACTATGTTGGTTAGTGCTAACTAGTGTAGAAGATGTGCCATGTGTGTGTACACTGTCACGACCCAATCCAGGGCCGCGACTGGTGCCGATTGGGCACCCCGACAAACACTAACTGATTTCCCAACAATCA
>JAABOM020000101.1:11662165-11694117 GCA_011800125.2 Solanum clarkiae
TAAACACTATACACAAATTTTTTAATTAAATACTTTACTTTCAATTTAATATTAGGAATCAATCAGCAAACGAATCAGTGAACTACCTTTTAATTTCAATATTATAAAACACTTTCCTAATTATAATCAAAGTCAAAATACAGAAACACTTTCCTAATTATCCACTGCACGCGCATCACTCTTTCCATGACGATAGTAAACTTTGGAGCTTTGGAGCTTCCTCGTCGTCGTGAAATAGAGAAACTTCACTCACCACTCATCGTCGTGAAAACTTACCACTGGAGCTTCTCCATCATTTCTTCACTATTTCTTAGTTCTCCATTGCTTCTCCATCATTTCTTCACCATTTCTTAGTTCTCCGTCGCTTCTTCATCGTATCTTCACTATTTCTTTACCACTGGAGCTACCTCACCAGATTCGGAGTTGAAATAGGCATTTAAGGTAATTTTTTTTCACTTTTGTCACCTCTTTGGGTCTCTTCATCTCAATCTTCCAGATCCAAATTACTGGTTGTATTCATTAGGTAAGCTTATTTTTTTTTCTATTTGTATAAATGCACGGAGGTAGAATTAGGTTAATTTGATTGTACTTTTTGTGGATGAAAATTTTGAAATTGTCAAATTTGAATAAATATTTTGTGGTATAATTAGGTTTATTTTTTTCTAGTTTTGAATTAGGTTTACTTTGTTCTACTTTTGAATTAGGTTTATTTTGTTCTACTTTTCGTCGTTTAGCCACTGATATTGGATTACTAGCACTCGAGCATGAGTTCTATCCAAAACTCTCACCTGCTATGTGTAGTTGTTTCAAGCTTAATGTTGCTTCATTCGTTATAGTATGCTTTTTTCGTTCCTAAGTTTAGTTCATTTATGTTGAGCATGATCAAATAGGTTTCTATGAACTCTTTATTTCCCTGATTTGAAGGAGTCAGGACTCTTCTTTTGCTAAAATGATTTCGATATGATAGTCTTGGTAATCATCTGCTCCCTTGCTGCATTATGATTTTAGCACAGAAATTTTGCTCCTTCTATTTTTCAGAATGCGAATAGGTGACCATTTTACTGTTTTTATTCGTAAAACTTAGTTTCCTTTCCTAATCTGTTTAATTCTTTTAAATACTGCTAAGTATTTTAATCCTTTCTATTGTGTCGAATCTTGGTAGTTCACACTAAACTTTGTGATAGCAAAAGACCGGTAATAGAACCTGATGCAGTAATGCAGATAATGAAGTAGCCAAACTTAACTGTTTTTAGTGACATGTCAATACAATTCATCTGCCGATTACTCTGTTAATCTTGTTAGATGGCATTTGGATTATAAGATATTATAATTTATGTCCACAACATTCTTTTAGTCTAAATCATGAAGCTTAGGCCTTCCTAGATATGAAATATTTTAACCAATAATGACTGGAATTTTCTTGCTGAGGTTCTCTTGGCATAATTTCTGTGATGAATCCATCTTAATCAAAATGAACTGGAAATAGTGTTCAGGTTAATCCAATGTGCCATATTTGAATTTTTTTAAGTATGTCTAACTTGTTTAACTCTCTGTCTCTAGTCCCTTGCAATTTTTATGTCTCAATTTATAATGAATTTACATGCTCCATAAATTTTGTGCTACTCGAGGCTTTATTGCAGCATTGTAGCTGATTTTACTTTCAGTGTCTATGTAGACTCTATGGCCACATTCTGGATTTCCCTCTAAACATGCTATTTGCATTCCATCAAATATCTTACCATAAGTAAAAGATCGTGTAAAATTCAGCTTGGTTAGTCACTCGTTAAGGTAGTTATAAATTCTAAAAGAAATTCTTTTAGAAGGAAGCAAGGCTTTTAAACTTTTTTTTTTGTGTTAGATGGACTATGAGGCTACTGCCAGATCTATGCCCCTTTTTTCATTTAGGCGCTTCGACAATCATTTAGAGATCAGAACAGTGAAATCAGTATTTTCTAAGTATGAGATATAATTAAGCTTTCTCATACCTGGTTACCCTTTACTGCTTTGTCTTATTAGTGGATCACTATCAGTTTACAGTTTAATTTGTTTGTGTGGCTATTATGGAGTGATACATAAATGATATTAAGTAATTATGTAATAGTCAAGGTTATATCATGTAATTATGTAAAATATAACTATTTGATCATATTAAGTTTCAAGTCCTAGACTATTTATGAAAATTCCCCGTAAAAAAAGAAATGATATTTTAGAGTGAGAGAGCAATAGTTATGTAAAATTACCTACAGAAATACATAAAAGTTTCAAGGGCCTGCATAGGAAGAAAAGGGGCAGCGCCAATTTGTTGGACTGTATAAATGGATCCACTCCTAAAAGACAAAGGCTTTGTGGCCAATATATTTAGTGGCACACCAACCATTTTGGTCATGTTTCTGGCTAATTCTAGATACATTTTCACCAACTCTATTGCAAAATCTTGTTCTCATTTCATGCAAAATAAATCATAAGTTGATGAACGATTTTCCAGTTTTCTGTTCCCCGCCTTTGGTGGACTGCTTTATGGTTATGATATTGCTGTCACATCCTCCGCTACAATTTCCATAAAGGTATCTTGTTTCCTTTGACCTAATAAAGAGTCCTCATATCGTATTATTAAAAAAAAGGGAAAAGAGTCAAAATACCCCTCAAGTATCGATTATTATTTTACTTAATCCCTGCCGTTAAAATTAGTTTATTTATACCCTCGCCATTGATAAATTCACCACATTTACCCCTCAATTGGATGGAAAAACCCAAATCCTTAAAAATTAACCCGATTTCTTTATACCCAACCCAAATCCGACCCAAACTTGACCCGTCCTAAATAATACCCAATTTAACTCAATTTCTTCCATTTTTAACCCTTTCTCCTTTCTTCAACCTTCTGCATCTCTACCATCACTACCGGCGGAATCTCGCTGGAAATGAAACAACAACCACCAGTAGCCAAAAAAAACCCAACAACCCCCTTACCTCTTCTCTCCTCCTCACCCGCGACAACCCTCTCTCCTTCTCCCTTCATCTCTAACAAGAGACAGCCAACGAACGACCCTTTTCCACCACTAGATCTCTACCATCTCACTCTTCTCTCCTCACTGCCAAAATGCCTGCAAAAATCCATCGCCAACGACCAGCTATGGCGGCAAAATAAATACTTAAGGAGACAATGGCGGGGCAAAATCCAGATCAATCAGTTCGATTCTTTTTTTCAGCCATGACGTCATTGTCTTCTCTCCTCTTTGCTCCCATTTTTTTGCAGCCATGGCGTTGACTTCTTCTCCTCTTTGGCCCCATTTCTGCAGCCATGGCGTCGTCGTCGTCTTCTCCTCTTTTCCCCACTTTTACAGCGATGACCCATGGCATCTTCATCCTCTTCTCTTCTTTGCCCCCATTTTTGCAGCTACATTGAGTGGAATTTCTTGGTATGATCTGTCTTCTATGCAAATTGGTCTCACAGTAAGTATACCATTTTCTTATGAAATCGTATGTGCTTTCTTATGTCTGAGCTTTTGAAAGATCTAATGGTTGCTACTTTTCACAGACTAGTGGCTTACTATATAGTGCTTCAGTTGGATCTGCCGCTGCTTTCTAAGTTGCTGACTGGCTTGGTTAGTTTTTCTATCCAACCGCAATTGGTGTCACATCTCAATTGTGACTGTTAGACTGAAACTACTCAATTTATTTGAAGGGAAAAGAAGGGAGTTGATTGTGTCTGGTTTGTTCTACTTTCTTGGAGCTCTGGTAATAGCATTCGCTCCTATATACTGAGGTGCATCATTAGGGGGCAGAGGTATGATCAGAGGAGGTAGTTCTTCTCAGCATTGTGGGGTTCATGCAGCCTTACCAGCTTTAGAGGGAAGATGAGGCCCTCGTGATTCCTACAGTTCAGGGAAGAGTTCGTCCGGTTTCCAGAAGAGGTCGGGGATATTACAGTATCCCTTCTTCTCCATCACATAAGCTTTCACTGCTAGGTCTTGCTATGGGTGTGTATTTCTCGATTACTTGATTAGACAGTGCCCTGCGCAAACTTATTTTGGGCTTGACCGTTCATACTTTGTAGCACCATTCAGAAATTCGGCACCACCGACTAGAGGTTCAGCCTGGCAAACTAAGGGCCTAGGTAGAGGTCAGACTGAAAGATGTGGACGTATCAGTGGTAGGGGAGTAGGTGATACTTTCACTCTTTCAAGTGGTAGAGGATTAGCTTCTATGAGTGGAGGTTGAGGTGGCCATTACTATGCCTTTCCACATAGACTTGAGGCAGAGGCCTGTGATGCTGTGACCACATGTATTGTTTCGGTTTTCCATTGCCCTACATCTGTGTTATTTAATCCTGGCTCTACTTATTCATATGTGTCTATTTATTTCTCTATGGTGTTCGAATTGCCTTGTGATTCCATGTATGTTTCTGTTCATGTTTTGACCCTAGTAGGTGAGCCCTTAGTAGTGGATCGGGAGTACCAATACTGTCTTGTTACTTTGGCAAGCCATGAGACTTGGGTAGATCTGATTATATTGGATATGGTAGATTTTGATGTTATTCTTGGTATAGATTGGCTATCACCCTATCGTGTTGTTATTGATTGTTATGCTAAGACTATTACCTTAGCTATGCCAGGTAGACCGAAGATTGAGTGGAATGGTTTGAAGGGTTCCTATCCTAGTAAAGTGATATCTTATATTTGGGCCGAAAAGTTGATTAATCGAGGTTGTTTGGCTTATTTGACTTTTATTCCTGATACTGCTTCTGGGTCACCTTCTATGGAGTCTATTTCAGTGGTTTATGAGTTCCCAGATGTGTTTCCTACTGATATACTAGGGGTCCCTCCTAATCGGGACATTGATTTTGCAATTAAACTAGAGTCGGGCACTAAGCCCAATTCTGTCACTCCTTATCGGATGGCTCCAGCTGAATTGAAGGAGTTAAAGGAGTAGCTCTAGGATCTACTGTGCAAGATCTTTATTTGCCCTGGTGTTTCACCATGGGGTGCCCCAACCCTGGTTGTAAAGAAGAAAGATGGATCCATATGGATATGTATTGATTATAGATAATTGAACAAAGTGACTGTCAAGAACATGTACCTGTTTCCCCGCATAGATGACTTATTTGATAAACTTCAGGGAGCAACCCTATTCTCTAAGATTGACTTGAGTTTCACGTTGTCACGACCCAAGCATAGGGCTTAGAAGTGACATGGCGAATGGGGAACCCGAGGGAACCCCAAACAAGCCTCTTAACATATCATTACACATCATTGGTCACAGAAGCAATTAACCAACATAGTAAGAGTAGAAATAAAGGAAAAGGACTTAAAGAGATACTTTCATAACATAATGATCAAAAAACGAGAGTCAAGGATCAATACATAACATGTCCAACAACACCTCAACTACATCGATAAGAGCGGAGGCCAAGACAAACAACCGGGCTCACCTTAATGGTCAATACATACATAAAAAAATAGTCTTATCACATAGTATGAGATCATAGATATTGTTCCTAGAATGGAGGACTCACCAACTAGCTTGAGAAAATTAGGTACTAGCCACGTGGAGGGAAGATTCTCAAGCAGGGCTCCAGTTCCTACATGGTGACATCATGTAGGCATAGAGTATGTATAAGTACATTTGAATGTCCTAAGTATGTAGAATGCAATTTAACAAGATATAATCATCATAATTGAAATGCATAAGCATAGACAATGAGTAGCATATAAAATTATGGCATGCATGGAAGATGCTTGAAGTAAATCACGCTTACATAGAACACAATACATGTGCAAGAAGAGACAATCATTATAGAATTCATAGATTATAAAGGTACAAACCCCTTGATTGGTTGGTGGATTGTCTCACTCTACCATCCTTGGTGATTGAGGTACAAACCCTCCAACTGGTTATCAATGTACAAACCGCTGGTAGATCATCACACCCTACCACCCATGGTGATTGAGGTACAAACTCCTCAACTCTGTTACCAAGGTACAAACCCCTTGATTGGTTAGTGGATCTTCTCACCCTACAACCCATGGTGATTGAGGTACCAACCGCTCAATCCAGTTATCAAGGTACAAACCACTCGACATAGTTACCCAAGCTCATAACTCCCGAATGGGGCATGGTCAAATTCCAATAAATATAGGAAAATATCCTATAAATACATTTCTTTTATCATCATAAAGTCATTCAACTCATAAGACATGCTTTGGACCTTCAATTCTTCAAGAAACCATAACCGGACATTTTATCAAATAATTTATGGGTGTGCAATGCTAGTGTAAAACCATGCAATTCAAGAGTGGGATCATGCTAGAATATTCAAGGTAAAACCATCAACGGATATTTGGAAACTCCCTAAAATAGTATATATCAAAACCCTTCATCAAATCTCACAATAGGTCTTCGATTCATAGCTCAAAATATGCTAAAACAATCACAATTACATGAAACCCCAACATAGTGTGCAGTGAATTTCATAATAAGAAAGACCCATGAGTAAATCAACTTTAAATCATGCAAAATAGGTGAAAGGACCTAATTGTTGAAACCCACATACCTTGTATTTGAGAATCCTTGAAGAAGATTGGAAATGAAGACTCGAAGATTGAATAAAAACCTTAAGATCCGGATGAGTTTTGGACCGTTGAATTTTGAGGTGAAATACTGTCTAAGTGTTTGAGAGAGTATTTGGGAATGTCTTCAATGATATAAAGGTAAAATATGGCTAAGTATATGTATTTTCACAAATGGGAACACTTGGGCCCAAGATCCAAAATCCTTAGAACGATATTGAAACTTGCAGCCAAAAATACACTATAACGTGCCCTTGGCGCGTCGCGCCAGGGGCGCGGATGATTTCTGGAAATCGCATTTTTTGCGATTTTTGAATTTTGATACGATTTCTCTAAAGTTGGGGTTAGACCCATTTCTCACTCAATTTGATCCTCTGAGCAAGAATATGAAGTCGAATTTTTTATATCACGCACGAAGTTTGATATATATATGGAAATTACGATTTCTGGCATTTCCAAGGCACACTTTTGGGCACTTTTTGAGGTCATTTCAATATCACCCCTTGAGAACATTCATCCCCGAATGTCAAAAAAATGTATATGAGAGACGTAAACATGATAATTTCAGCCCATATTAGGATGCAACAGTGCACTTAAACATCATTGAAAAAAATCTCAATGTAAGTGTAAAATCATCATGAACTTGTCAACTTAAACATGAACGCTTGTAAATATCATGGGCTGAACTTGGACTTGAAATCACATGACGGACTTAGAGTTAGTACCTTAGGCTTGAATAGAGTGGAATAGATAAGGATATCACTTTTGCATGTATGCATCAGCCTCCCAAATAGAACTTTTAACTTGTTGATTCCTCCAAAGGATCTTAACAGAAGCCACATCCTTGTTCCTCAACCTCTTTACTTGACTGTCCAAAATCTGAAATGGAACCTCTTCATAAGTCAAATTGTCTTCAACAATACCAACAACATCAAGAGACACAATAGCATTTGGGTCTCCCACACATTTCCTCAACATGGACACATGAAAGACCGGATGAACCAAATCCATCTCACTAGGCAATTCCAACTCATAAGCTACCTTGCCAATCCATTTATTACCTATAAGGACCCACATATCTTCGACTCAACTTTCCTTCCTTACCAAAACAAACCACACCCTTCATAGGTGATACCATCAAATAAATCTAATCACCAACTCTGAATTCAAGATCCCTTCTCCTCACATCGGCATAGGACTTTGGGCGACTTTGGTCCGTTTTCAACCTTTTTCTAACTATCCTAACTTTTTCAAGAGCCTCCATAATGATATATGGTCCCAAAAAAGCCACCTCTCTAACGTCAAACCACCCAATCGGTGATCTACAATATGTACCATAGAGAGCCTCAAAAGGAGCCATACTGATACTAGAACGATAGCTATTGTTATAAGCAAACTCAATCAATGAAAGATGATCATTACCGACTACCTTTAAGCTCTAATACACAAGCCCTAAGCATACCATTAAGTGTTTTGATAGTTCTTTTGGGTTGGCCATCCGTTTGAGGGTGAACGGCCGTACTAAGCTTTACCTTAGTTCCAAGACCTCTTTGGAAGGACCTCCAAAAATTTGAAGTAAATTGAGCACCACAATCCGATATAATGGATGAAGGAAGCCCATGCAACCTCACCAAGTCATGAATGTACAACCTAGCATAATCTTTACCCCTATATGTGGTCTTAACTGGTGCAAAGTGAGCCTATTTCGTCATCCTACCAACCACAACCCAAATGGAATCAAAATCCTTTCTAGTCTTGGGTAACCCAACCACAAAATCCTTATTAATCTCTTCCTAGTTCCAAGTAGGAATATTTATGTCTTGTGCTAAGCCACCCGACCTTTGGTACTTGGCATTTACTTGTCGGTAACTATGGCAATCGGATACAAAGTTGGCAATGTCCCTCTTCATACATCCCCACCAATGCACCTCTCTCAAAATATTTATACATTTTAGTAGACCTGGGTTGAATAGAAGAAAAAGAACCATGAGCCTCATCAAAATCTTTTCTCTCAATCCATCAACACAAGGCACACATAACTTACGTTGGTTTCTAAGGATACCATCTAACCCTTGAGAGAAAATCTCCACCTTACCATCTTTTATCAATGCCTTCGATTCTAATAGAGCGGGGTCAAGATCTTGCTTATCTTTCACCTCCTCAACCAACAAAGATTTAGACCCATCAACTACCACAATACCACCATTATCCGTCTTTTCCAACGTAACTCCCAATCTAGCCAACCGGTGGACCTCCCTAGCCACCCCTTTGCTACCATCATCTACATGAGCTAGGCTACCCATCGACACCCTACTTAAAGTATCCGCCACAACATTAGCCTTACCAGGATGATAATGCACACTCATATCATAATCCTTAAGAAGTTCTAACCACCTTCTTTGTCTCAAGTTGAGATCTTTTTGAGTGAAGACTTATTGGAGACTCTTATGATCGGTGAACACATCAACATGCACCCCATACAAATAGTGTCGCCAAATTTTCAAAGCAAGGACCATGGCGGCTAATTCAAGGTCATGGGTAGGATAATGCTTCTTATGTATTTTGAGTTTCCTAGAAGCATAGGATATCAGCTGACCATTTTGCATTAACACACAAGGCAAACCAACTCCTGAAGCATCACAATACACAATAAATTCTTCTAATCCTTTCGCTAGTGACAATATAGGAGTGGACACAAGCTTATCTTTCAATGTTTGGAAACTCTTTTCTCTTTCATCGGTCCACACAAATTTGGCTTTCTTTTAAGTCAACTTAGTCATAGGAGAAGCAATAGAAGAAAATCTATTCACAAACCTTTGGTAGTAACCCGTTACGCCCAAGAAGCTCCTTATATCCGACGGGGTCATTGGTGTAGGCAACTAACTATACAATACAAAATTATAAGCTCTAGACACAAAGCTCCAAAACAATCTGGAGCTCGGTAACAACAACTGGATATCCTGTACTCCTATTGGAGAGATCTACTAGCACCTGTATCTACAACATAAAATGCAGGTCCCCCGTAAGGGACGTCAGTACGAGATAATATACTAAATATGTAAGGTAGGGTATACTATATATGAAGTAATAACTCAAATGAAACTATGCACTGGTGTAGGATAAGAGACCACCTTTAGTTGTACTTGGGATCATGTACTTTATGTTCTTTTTATCACTTTACCTTTACTATATAATATGTGCATAGCACGTAATACAAATGACCAGCTGATCAGTGGTAAAACTGTATCAGGATTGACCCTGGCTAGGCGCTTCCTTAAACCCTCGGGCTACTCTCCGTGATAGGATCGTCCTCGGCTAGGTGATTCTTCTACCCCTCGGGCTACCACCCATCAATAAGAAATATACTTTACCTTTCAATTACCTTTGAAATTATTCTTTTGGTAGTCATAATATTAGAGCTGTAGGGATGTATATGTAGCATATGACATGTAGATAACCATACAAGACAATAAGACAATGAAAAGAGTACGTTACACAAGTAATTGAAATGCGTAAGAGATGAGGCAACTCGTGAACTTTATTTAGCAACAAGAACCCATGTAACTTGGTATCCACGTATGTATGTAGATTTGAAGGTGACTATGTACGGGAGCATATGAACATGTGAAAGAGTGGATACATGGTTAATAGTTGTGTCGGAGTTGGTAAATGCCTTTTTGTGCTAAGGTTGGATCTGTGGTTCATGCCAAACAATACGAAATCAAGTAGCCTTACATACCTCACTGTACGACCTTGCTATTACCTCGAAATAACCTTCCCTTCTTCCAAATATTTATCTACAGCATAATAGGTGATAAAACTAGCATTAGCATCCAATAGATACATCTTGCCAACCCAATCTCATAAAAAAACAACATACGGGTAGCAAGCGGGTATTTATAAACCCAAGCGTATTCTTTCAACCTTTTCGCCCCTAATCGTATTTTCTAATACATATTCTCATATGCATATCATGTGCAGTTTGTTCTAGTGCCATAACAATCTTACAATAGTCCAGAAAGCATAACATATAACAATTCTATGCAACAAACAAATAGGCGGCATAACATTACATCCCTCCACTACATTATGACGTTGACGAATCAAAACCTTTACAAACTTCAACCAAACTATTCCAAAAATATTTACACATAGAGATAGTCCTAAAATAGTCTTAAACAAAACCCAAGCAGTCATGAAGGACGTGGGACAATAGCCTTCCATCCAAGAGACTACAAGTTCATATTAAGAACACAATTGTGATATCCTCTAAGGACTCACTTTTGTGGACTGTAAAAGTGGTGCAACAGCTAAGTTACATCACTAACAAACTAAACCTTCTTGAAAACATAAGTCTTACTTCATAATTCAGCCAACCAAGAAGAGAAAATCCTCTTGAACAACAAGAAAAGTTCACAACAATCCTTAGGACACATACTGTCCAAAATTTCAGGACAAACATAACTAGCATATACTTCTTGTTTATCATGGGATAAGTATAACACATATATGGATATTTCCACTTACCTTAGGCTTCAAGGTTTAGGTTTCCATCAGGAACCTTAGATGGTTGTGTAGGCTTCCTTGTGAAGTGAAATAAAGAGAGAAAAAGAGCTTTTGAGAAAGTTGAAAATTTGCTCCAAAGTGAAATGAATTAAGGAGCTGTTTTGAGCCCTTTTTAGAGAGTCTCTTGGCCGACTTTACTTTGACCTTTTGACCACATAATACCACATATTAATAAGAAGGTAAGGCAGTAGCTTGGCCCTCACACTTGGGCATAAATGGGTCTCAAAGTTGATGGGCCTTGGCTGCCAATTTTCCAAATTTCTCTTCACTTGGTTTGGGCCCAAATAATTAGGTGGGTTGTGATGTACATGGGACCTTCTTATATTCTTCTTGGGCTGAAAATAAAGTCCATTTATGATTCTAAAACATGGGCTAAAGTTACACCCTTAACATGGACTTTATCTATAATCAGATTTGGACAATTTCGACGTCGGGCCTCGTCTCAGTTTAGCTAGCAAATTTAAGCTAAGCAAGTAGGTGACTCACCTGCTAGCTTCCCGAGTCCTACAAGAACCTCACTTCTCTCACTTCATTTAAGGCCGCGATCTCCTCAATTCGACTTTAAACTTATTTACACTCGACCCTCTTTGGTGTTAGACATACATATCGCCCTTTAATTGGAGATTCAAGCACTTCTAAAAATTGGCGCTAATTTGGCAAAACCATATCATGTTTCATATGCATTAGTGCTAGTATTGTAAGATGTGGGGTGTTACACTAACTCAAAGGGATTCCCATCCCTAGAAAAAAAATGGTCTTTTCTTACTCCAACCAATCCGAATGGTTCGTCCACGGCCACACTGCCCGTCAAAGTGCCCGTGTGACATCACTGCATAGGAGAATCTCACAAAAATAGTCATAACTCTGTCATCCTACCTCTTAAAGAGGTGAGCCCAAGTGCATTGGGAAGATAACTCAAAGTGCTTTCATTTGACATGATGTAGGCCATCCAGTTCCAAGTGTGCTAAAAGTTATGCTAGTTTAAAGTTGACCCTTACATGAACCATCACCAAAACTCAACTCTTAGGGAAGTCTTGAATTTGTTTAGGTACTAGGAGTCTCCGATGAACCTAATACACCCCTAACCTTACCAAATAAAACTTGAAACATGGATATATAAGAGCATAGAATTACAGGATGTCATATTAGCATAAACAAAATGAAAAATAACACATGTACATAAACATGAAGCTAAATGGATAGAGATAGATAAAAGATAGAATGCGCCTCAAAGACAAAAAGGACAAAGTGGTGGCTAGAACAATCCCCAATACTACAAACCAAAAAATTAGTCTAGATAGAATCATCAATTAGTGACAACCTAGAAAATACTTGAGAGTATTGAGTGCACTCCTACAGAAGGAATCATAGGATAGTTGTAAGGACCCGGATGTTGTATGACCTCATCGGAGCTTGGAAATTTGGTTATGAAAAGTTTTAGACCAAGGTAACACTCCATGGAATCCCTCAAGGTCGGTGTAAGGCTATACAGACCATGTGGAGCCTCGTTGCAGTGACACTTAGCCTTTTGTGGGGTGTTGGAGCTTTAAAATGGAGTTTTAGACTAAGGAACGCTACACATGGACCTCACATGGGCCTTATGAGGCTTCATGGATTGTGTGGAGGGCTATGTGATGGCATTAGCCTTGAAATTCCACTGTTTTGCAACCAAGTGAACTGTGATGGCTAAGTATAGGGTGCATATGGGGTGGTGTTGCTTGTATACATCCCCGTATGGCTTCCGGAATGAAGATTTTCTAAATATTTTGATCACTGTCTCAGAACTTTATTGTGAAGAAGTTTCTAAACGAGATCGTACATAAGAGTAGGTCCGAATAGCTTGGTATAGATCGTGAGACCAACAATTGGGTACTTTCATTGAATTTTTCTAAGTGTGTGTGATGATCCAAGCTTAGGGTCTAGATGTGATGAACTTGGTATCAAAGCACTAGGTTATTAATGGTCCTCAGAATCCAACACACTGCGTCGATTAGAGTCTTATTCATAGTTGTGAAGTGCGCCATAACTATGAGTAAGAGGCTATGACATGTTTAAGAAAATGCTTCCCCTGTGCATGATCTATGTCGGGCTATAGAAGTTGAGGTGATGATTTTTGCCTAGTGAATGTTTTTTGCTATTCTAGAACATGCCGATTCCAAGAGAAAGAAGAGCCCATACACCCGAGGAGCTACCAGCTGCTCCCGTTCCTTAAGCTCCCCAAGAAGAAGGGTAGGCCAAGAAGAATTCTGAGATGAGATTATAATGTTGGCTCATGCTATGACCAACCAAGTCAACCATTAGGCCCAAGCCCCTCATGCTCCCACTTTGGCTTCTTGGGTGAGGGATTTCACTAGAAAGAATCCACCGGAGTTTCATAGGTCAAAGGTGGATGACCATTCCCAAGATGTTATTGATGAGGTATATAAGGTGTTATCTATTATGGGGGTTAATTTGGAGGAAAAAGTGGAGTTTGTGGCCTACCAACTCAAAGGGGTGGATCAAATTTGGGTCACTCAATCGAAGATGGAGTAGGGGAATGATGATGCTATCTCTTGGGAGGAGTTCAAAGCGGCATTTCTCAACCAGCTCTTTCCTATTAAGCTAAGGGAGGTGAAGATGATGGAATTTATGAATCTTTAACATGGGTCCATGAGTGTGAGGGAGTATGCCCTTAAGGTCAACCAACTTTCCAAGTATGCTCCACAATTTGTTGTCGAGCCTAGGCCAAGGATGAACAATTTGTGTCGAGTGTATCAAACTTTGTTAATGAAGAGTTTCCTACCGCGATGCTAGTAGGGGGCATGGATTTGTCTCGGCTCATGACACTAAGCAACTAGAGAGAGGAAAATCTAGAAGGAGAAGGGTTGGTGAGTCTTAGAGGGCTCGATTTGAAGGTGGGTTCCAAGGTTCTAAGGGTGGTCAGTTTTTTTAAGGCCACAAATTTTAAGGCCAAGGGTCATCCATGCTTCCAACAAGAGGTTTACAAAGGATAAGGTACCTAATAAAAGATTCCAAGGTGGTAATGAAGAGGTGACAAAGCCTAAATGGCCAAGGTGTGAAAAGAATCATAGTGGTCCTTGTTTGAGAAATTCAAATTCTTGTTTAGGTTATGGTAAAGTTGGCCACAAGGTTATTAATTGTCATCATGCTCAACCCAAAGGTAGAGATGTCCATCCTTAAGGCCAAGATGCTAATGTGGGCCAAAGAGGAAGGGGAGGTCATCAAGGAGGTGCTCCAAGGAAAAAGAGATTTTTTGGTGTTTAAGGGAGACATGGAGTTGATGAGGTGCCTGATGTTGTTACTTGTATGTTAAAAGTTTTTGATTTTGATGTGTATGCATTGATAGACCTGGGCCCCACTCTTCTTTTATTACTCCTTTTGCTGCCAAAAAGCTTCATGTTAGTCCCGAATTGTTGCGTGGACCTTATGAAGTGTCAACCCTCGTAGGTGAGTCAATTGTTGCTAAAATAGTCAATAGAAATTATCTTGGGTTCATTGTGTATAAAATCTTACTTGTGATTTTGTTGTATTAGATGTAGTGGATTTTGATGTAATTCTTGGGATGGATTGTGTGCATGCATATTGTGCTCCTATTGATTGTAGGACCCATAGGGTTAACTTCCAATTCCCTAATGAGTCTGCGCTTGAGTGGGAAAGTCATGATGTAGTGGTCAAGGGTAGATTTAATTCTTATCTTAAAGCTCAAAAGTTGATTTCTAAGGGTTGTCTCTATCATCTTGTGAGGGTTAGGGATGTTGAGTCCAAAGTCCTTCTATTGAGTGGGTTTTGGTGGTTAATAAGAAACTTGATGTCTTTCTCGATGATCTTCCTGGTGTTCCACCCGAAAGGGGAATAGACTTTGGTTGGATCCCCTTCCCATTACTCAACCCATTTCTGTTCCCCGTTACCGTATGTTCCCGACGGAGTTGAAGCAGTTGAAGGAGCAATTGAAGGATTTGTTGGAAAAGGTTTTTAAGGCCTACTAAGTCACCTTTGGGTGAACTTGTATTATTTGTGAAGAAAAAGGATGGTTCTCTTAGAATCTGCATCGATTATTGGCAACTTAATAGAGTCTCCATAAAGAACAAGTACCTTTTACCAAGGATTGATGACCTTTTTGATCAATTTCAAGGGGCTAGTCACTTTTCTATGATTTTTCATCGGTTTAGTTACCACCAAGTGAAGGTAAGGGAGTGTGATGTTCCCAAAATGGCTTTTTTGACTATATATGGGCATTTTGAATTTGTGGTTATGTCTTTTGGGTTGACCAATTCACGGGCTATATTTATGGATCTCATGAATAGGGTCTTTAAACCCTGCCCTGACTTGTTTATGGTGGTTTTTATTGATGATATCTTGATTTATTCTTATAGTGTGGAGGATCATGGGAATCACTTGAGGGTGGTGTTGCGAATCTTGAGGGAGGAGATATTGTATACTAAGTATGAAAAATGTGAGTTTTTGTTGAAGGAGGTTGCCTTTCTAGGGCATATGGTGTCAGGTGATGGCATTAAGGTGGATCCTAAGAAGACAGAGGTGATAAGAAATTGGCCTAGACCTTTGACTTCATCGGACATTTGAAGTTTCTTGGGTTTGGCAGGTTATTACCAGAGGTTTATGAATGCTTTCTATTTTATTACTTCTCCAGTGACTAAATTGACTCAGAAAAAGGTGAAATTCGTGTGGACTGATTAATATGAAAAGAGTTTCCAAACTTTAAAAGATAACCTTATCTCCACTCCTATCTTGGCTCTACCGGAAGGGTTGGAAGGATTTGTTGTATATTGTGATGTCTCAAGAATTAGTTTGGGGTGTGTTTTGATGTAAAGTGTAAGGTGATAGCATATGCGTCTAGACAACATAGGGTGGATGAGAAGAATTATCCCACCCATGATCTTGAATTGGCGGTCGTGGTATTTGCTTTGAAAATTTGGCATCACTAGTTGTGTGAGGTTCATGTTGATGTGTTCCTCGACCACAACAGCCTCTAATATGTGTTCATTCAAAAAGATCTTGACTTAAGACAAATAAGGTGATTAGAACTCCTTAAGGATTATGATAGGAGTGTGCATTATTACCCGAACAAAGCTAATGTTATAGCCAATGGTCTAAGTAGGGTGTTTATGGGTATTCTAGCTCATGTTGATAATAGTTGACAAAGAGGTTGCTAGAGAGGTTCACTGGTTAGCTAGATTAGGCGTTAGGTTGGATGAAGTTTATAATGGGGGTGTAGTGGTTGTTGATGATTCTAAATCTTCTTTGATTGAGGAGGTAAAGGCAAAACAAGATCTTGACCCCGCCTTGCTATAGTTGAAGATATTGGTGAGAGATGTTAAAGTGGAGGTTTTATTCCAAGGGGGAGATGGTGCCCTTAGGTACCAAGGTAGATTGCGCGTGTTAGATATGGATAATTTGAAAGAATTGATATTGAAAGAGGCCCATAATTCATCCTTTTCATTCACCTCAATTCTACAAATATGTATAGAGACTTGAGGGAGGTGTAATGGTGGGGTGATACGAAGCGAGACATTGCTAAGTTCATATCTGGGTATCACAACTGCCAACAAGTGAAAGTAGAACATCAAATTCTGGGTGGCCTAGCCCAAGATATATAGATCCCTGCTTAGAAGTGGGAAGAGATCAACATGGATTTTGTGGTTGGGTTGCCTAAGACTAGGAAACATTTTGACTCTGTTTGAGTTGTTGTGGATAAAATGACAAAGTTAGCTCACTTGCTATCGGTCAAAACTACTTATGGTGCCAAAGATTATGCCAACTTGTACATTCATGAATTTGTTAGATTGCGTGGGGTGCCCTTTTCTATCATTTCAGATCGTGGTGCTCAATTCACTTCTCACTTTTGGAGGTCCTTCCAAAGAGGTCTTGGTACCAAGGTTAATCTTAGCATGAATTTTCATCCTCAAATGGATGGTCAAGTTGAGAGGACTATCAAAAGTCTTGAGGATGTGCTTAGAGCTGTGTGTTGGAGTTTTATCATAGTTTAGATAAACGTCATCCACTCATTTAATTTGCTTACAATAATAGCTACCACTCAAGCATTAGTATGGCTACTTTTGAAGCTCTTTATGGTAGGCATTATAGGTACTCGATTGGGTGGTTTGAAGTGGAGGAAATGGCTTTGCGTGGTTCTGACTTGGTCATGGAAGCCTTGGAAAAGGTGAGGTTGACTAGGGAGAGATTAAAAACAGCCCAAAGTAGACGAAAGTCCTATTCCAATGTGAGGAGAAATGATTTTGAGTTTAAGGTTGGTGATTGGGTATATTTGAAGGTCTCACTCATGAAGGGTGTGGTCCAATTTGGCAAGAAGGGAAAGTTAATCCCAAGTTTGTGGGTCCTTATAAAGTTTTGAGGAGAGTGGGTAAGATTGTATATGAATTGGAGTTGCCCATGGAGATAGACATGGTTCATCCAGTCTTTCATATGTCTATGTTGAGAAAGTGTGTGGGTAACCCAAGTGCCATAGTGCCCTTGGATGTTATGGGTGTTATGGGAGATAATTTAACTTATGAGGAGGTCCCCTGACAATTTTGGATAGGAAAGTGAAGAGGTTGAGGAGCAAAGATGTATCTTCCGTCAAGGTCCTTTGGAGGAATCAACAAGTTGAGAGTTCCACATGGGAAGCCGAGGCGGACATGAAAAAGTGAAATCCATATCCTTTCCATTATACTAAAGCTGAAAGTACTAATTGAATTACCGTATATAATTCCAAGTCATAAGTTTCAGCCCTGATATCATGTTGCATGCATTCACGTCTATGGTAACAAGTTTATGGTGATTTTGGCATTCATGTTGAGATTTTCAAAAATGATGTTTGTGTAATTGTTGCATTCATGTCAAGCTAAAATCTTCATGATTACTTCTCTTATACATATTTTTTTGACAGTTGAGGATGAATTTTCCCAAGGGAAGATATTGAAACGCCCCAAAAATGTGCTTTGGAAATGCCCATAATCGTAATTATCATATATCTCAAAATCTATGCATGCTATCGAAAATCAGACTTCATAGTCTTGGTCAAGGGGAAAAATTGAGTGGGGAATGGGTATAACTCAGATTTTAGAAGACTCGTAGCGAAAAATGATTTTTGCCAATTTTTCGTGAACTAGTAGGAGTTCGCGATGGCTCCGGGACGCAGACCCGTGCGGAGTAGTGTTAGCACTTTGTTAAATTTTTGTTTTGGCCTAAGGGCATTAAGGTCATGGCCCCATTCCCACTTACACATGAAAATACCTATACGTAGCAAATTTTCAACTCCATATCACTGAAAATTCCTCTCTAAAACCTCTCAACTATTTTATCAAAATTCTCACCCAAATTCAAGTGTCTCAAGCTTAATTCTGGATCTCAAGAACTCCATTCAAGCTTCAAGTCTTCTTCAAGTTAACATCAAGGAATCCCCAAATTTAGGTAAGTGGGCTTCATCGATTGGGTCCTTTCATCCATGGAGTCCAACCTTCCTATTTTATGAAAATTGCATGATTTCAAGTTGTATTACTTATAGGTATCTATTATTAAGGAATATGAGCATGATTTATGTTAGGGTTTTATCAAATATTGTTGACTGTACATGAATATCTATTTTAAGCTTATGCTATGAGTTAATCTTTTTCTATTGAGACTATACATGCTTCAAGCTATGAGATCTATGAACTATTGTGAAGTTTTGATATGATTTACAAGTTACCCATAATGGGGTTTTACCATGATGATGGTGGGCTTATTTACATGACTTTAAGATGATTGATTTCATTTTTTCATGATCTATACTCTTGCATTTTTCATGATTTGAACATGTACTCATATGTACCCACCAAGTGTTCGATGAAATGTCAAGTCAAGAATTCTCAAGTTATTTACATGTTTTACAAGTCAAGTGACTTCATGATGATATGGGTTTTCAAGTATGTATTGAATTCATGAAATTATCTATGATTATGCAAGTATCAAGTTAAGTCCTATTTTCAAGATTTTATCTCTTGTGAGCCATTCATGTTCAAGCAAAGGTTCATGTATTATTGTTATACTCTCAAGTTTCAAGTTAGGCTCACTATTAGAGGTCCAGTATGTTTAAGAGCTACTCATGTCATGTTTCTATATTTCTAATAAATTACTAAAGCTAGAATTATTTCATGTATTTCATGGGATTAGATTTAGCACTGATGGATTAGATGTCGCTGTGGACTATCTTCAAGGATTTATGCATTTTTCCTCAAACTATGTGCTAATATAGGATTATGTTATACCCTTGCTATACTAGTGTATCCATTTAGTGCCTTTTATCATGAAATCCACCCCGAAATTGGATAGGTTCCCATAAGGGGGGTTACTTCTTCGAAATGTTATAGGCTCCCATAAGGTGAAGTATGATTTACCTTGGCAAGTAGACCACCTCTTTACCGATGAGGGGTAATTATCGGGATTTCAAGTTGTACCTCACTTGGTTTTAATCATGTCGGTCAAGGTCTCTTCCCACAAATGTATCATGTTCTATGCAAGTTGAATGAGTTATAAATATGTTTTACTTCAAGAATTAATCATGCACACCATATTGAGATTATGCTTATCAATTGCCTATTACTATGCCTTTTGACTTTATTGGCTTATCTCTTGTTGCATTACATCATATATACTTAGTATATTCAAACGTACTAACACATATTTTATTCCTTTATGATATCACCATATAGGAACCGAAGCTCCTCTTGATCATCCTCCACGTGGCTAGTGAGATTATTCGAAGATAGGCTTGGTGAGTCTTCAAGTTTGGGGACACTATCTACTTTATCCTGCTATTTCTAAGACTTTTTTATGTTGAACGTTTGACATTATGAGGGTGAGCTTGGAGAGTGTCTTGGCCCCAACTCCATTCCACGTTTAGATGTGTATGTTGTATATTATGATGTTATTGTTCTATGAGTTTGGCTCTTATTCTTGGTTTATATTAAAACACTTACCCTTAGCCCCACTTACCCTTTTATATATCTATTGTTATTGTTTACTTTGCTTTCGCAACCAAGGATGTGTGATTGATATGCTAAGAGGCTTGTTTGGATCCCTTCATTTTCCCATTTGCCATATCACGTCTAGACCCTAGGCATGAGTCATGGCAAACTTGGTATCAAACTCTATGTTGTCAATGGTCCTCCAAATCTAACACGCCACATCGATTAGTGTCTCATTCATGGTTGTGAAGTGCGCCACAACTATGAATAAGAGGATATGAGGCATTTTAGGAAATGTTTTCCTTCTTCATGATCTATGTCATTCTATAGAAGTTAAGGTAAGGCATTTCCCCTAACGAATGCTCTTTGCAATTATAGATCATGCCTATTCCAAGAGGAAGAAGAGTCTGTACACCTGAGGAGCAACCGACTCCTCAAGTTCCTTAAGGAATGGTAGGCCGAGAGGAATTTCGAGATGTTATTGCAATATTGATTCATGTTATCCAAATTAGTTAATGAGGAGTGTCATACCACCATGCTAGTAAGGGACATAGATTTGCAAGAAACTTAGAAAGAGAAGGGTTTGTGAGTCCAAAAGGGCTCGATTTGAAGATGGGTTCCAAGGTTCTAAGGGTGGTCGATTTCCTCAAGGCCACAATTTCCAAAGCTAAAGGTCATCCAATGTTTCCAACAAGAGGTTTGGCAATGATAGGGTTCCTAATCAAATATTCCAAGGAGGTAATGGAGGAATGGTAAATCCTAGATATCTAAGGTGTAAAAAGAATCATAGTGGTCCATGTTTGAGGAATTCTAATGCTTTCTTTGGTTGTGGTGAAGTTGGCCACAAGTTTATTGATTGTCCTCATGCTCAAACCAAGGGTAGAGATGGCCGTCCTTAAATCCAAGGTGCTAATGTGGGCCAAAGAGGAAGTAGAGGTGATCAAGGAGGTGCTCCAAGGCAAAATAGATTATATTCCCTTCAAGGGAGACAAGGAGTTGATGAGGTTCCCAATGTTGTTACTGGTTTTTTATTTTGATGTGTATGCATTGGTAAATCCAGGTGCTACTCTTTCTTTTATTACTCTATTTGTTGACAAAAAGCTTCATGTTAGTCCCGAATTATTGTGTGAACCTTATGAAGTATATACCCCAGTTGGTGAGTCCATTATTGTTAAAAGAGTCTATAAAAATTGTCCCGTGTTCATTTTTCATAAAATCTTGCCTTTTAATTTTGTTCAATTAGATATGATCGAATTTGATGTCATTCTTGCGATTGATTGGTTACTCACATATTATGATTCTGTTGATTGTAGAACCTATAGGATTAAATTTCAATTCCCTAATGAGCCCGTCCTTGAGTGGTAAAGTCATGATGCTGTGGTCAAGGGTAGATTCATTTCTTATCTTAAAGCCCGAAAGTTGATTTCTAAGGGTTGTCTTTATCATCTTATGGGGGTTTGGGATGTTGAGTCCATAGGCCTTCCTATTGAGTCGATTCTAGCGTTTAATGAGTTTCTTAATGTATTTCCCAATGAACTTACTGGTGTTCTTCTTGAAAGGAAAATAGATTTTGGTATAGACCTCCTTTTGGATATCCAACCCATTTCTATTCCTTCTTACCGTATGGCCTCGGCGGAGATGAAGAAGTTGAATGAGCAATTCAAGGATTTGTTGGAAAAGGGTTTTACAAGGACTAGTATGCCACCTTGAGGTACGCCGTGTTATTTGTGAAGAAAAAGGATGGTTCTATTAGAATGTACAATCATTATCGACAACTTAATATAGTATCTATAAAGAACAAGTACCCTCTACAAAGGATTGATGACCTTTTTGATCAACTTCGAGGGGCTAGTCACTTTTCTAAGATTGATCTTTGTTCCAGGTATCACCAAGTGAAAGTGAGGGAGTGGTGATATTCCCAAGATAGTTTTTTTAACTAGGTATGGGCATTTCGAGTTTATGGTTATGTCCTATGGGTTGACTAATGCACCGACTATATTTATGGATCTTATGAATAGGGTCTTTAAACCCTACCTTGACTTGCTTGTGGTATTTTGTTTTGATGATATCTTGATCTATTCTCATTGTAAGGAGGAGCATGTGGATCACTTGAGGGTGGTATTGCAAATCTTGAAGGAGGAGAGGTTGTATGAAAATTATGAGAAATGTGAGTTTTGGTTGAAAGTGGTTGCTTTTCTAACGCATGTGGTGTTGGGTGATGGCTTTAAAGTGGAACCTGAAAAGACAAAAGTGATTAGAAATTGGCCCAGACCTTTGACTCCACCGGACATTAGAAGTTTCTTGACTTTGGCGGGTTATTACCAGAGGTTTATGAATGGCTTCTCTTCTATTGCTTCTCCTATGAATAAGTTGACCCAAAAAAGGCAAAATTTGTGTGGACCGATGAATGTGAGAAGAGTTTCCAAACATTGAAGGATAAGTTTGTCTCCGCTCCTATCTTACCTCTAACGGAAGGTTTGGAAGGATTTGTTGTATATCGTGATGTCTCAAGAGTTAGAGTGTGTTTTGATGCAAAGTGGTAAGGTGATAACGTATGCCTTTAGGAAACTTGAGGTGTATGAGAAGAATTATCCCACTCATGATCTTATATTAGTAGCTGTAGTATTTGCTTGGAAAATTTGGCATTACTACTTGTATGGGGTTCATGTTAATGTATTCACTGACCACAAAAGTCTCCAATATGTATTCACCTAAAAAGATCTTATCTTGAGACAAAGAAGGTGGTTAGAGCTCTTTAAATATTATGATATGAGTGTGCATTATGACCCCGTCATAACTAATGTTGTGGCTGATGCTTTAAGTAGGGTGTATATAGGTAGTCTAGCTCATGTTGATGATGGTGGCAAAGAGGTGGCTAGAGAGGTTCACCGGTTGGCTAAATTGAGGTTAGGTTGGATGAAGTTGAACATTGTGGTGTAGTGGTTGTTCATTGTTCTAAATCTTCTTTGATTGAGGAGGTAAAGGGAAAACAAGATCTTGACCCCGCCTTGCTAGAATTGAAGGCCTTAGTTAAAGATAGTAAAATGGAGGTTTTCTCCCAAGGGAAGATGGTACCCTTAGGTACCAAGATAGATTGTGTGTGCCAAATAGGGATGATTTGAAAGAATTGATATTGAAGGAGGCCCGTAATGCATCCTATTCTATTCACCCCGGTTCTACACAGACGTACAGAGACTTGACGATAGTGTATTGCTGGGGTGGTATGAAGAGAGACATTGCCAAGTTCATATTTGGATGTCCGAATTGCCAACAAGTGAAAGCCAAACATCACAAGACATAGAGATTCCTACTTGGAAGTGATAAAAGATTAACATGGATTTTGTGTTTCGGTGCCTAAGACTAGGAAACATTTTGACTCTATTTGGGTTGTTTTGTATAGAATGACAAAGTCGGCTCACTTCTTACTAGTCAAAACAACTTATGGTGCCGAAGATTATGCCAAATTGTACATTAATTAGTTGGTTAGAATGCATGCGGTGCCTATGTCTATCATTTCGGATCGTGGTGCTCAGTTCACTTCTCACTTTTGGAGCTCCTTCCAAAGAGATCTTGGTACCAAGGTTAAGCTTAGCATGACTTTTCATCATCAAATGGATGGTCAAGCCGAGAGGACTATCCAAACTTTTGAGGATATACTTAGATCTTGTGTTTTAGAGTTTAAGGGTAGTTGGATGAACATCCTCCACTCATTGAGTTTTCTTACAACAATAACTACCATTCAAGAATTGGTATGACTCCTTTTGAGGCTCTTTATGGTAGGCATTGTTGATCCCTGGTTGGGTGGTTTAGAGTGGGGAAAATGGCTTTGCTAGATACGAATTTGGTCATGGAAGCCTTGGGGAAGGTGAGGTTGATTAAGGAGAGATTGAAAACAACCCAAAGAATACAAAAGTCCTATTCCGATGTGAGGAGAAGAGATCTTGAGTTCAAGGTTGGTGATTGGTCTATTTGAAGGTCTCATCCATTAAGGGAGTGGTCCGGTTTGGCAAGAAGGGGAAGTTAAGCCCAAGTTTTATAGGTCCTTATAAAGTTTTGAGGAGAGTGGGTAAGGTTGCATATGAGTTAGAGTTGCCTATGGAGATGGACATGGTTCATCCGGTCTTCCATGAGTCCATGTTGAGAAAGTGTGTGGGTGACCCAATTGCTATAGTGACTTTGGATTTTTTGGGTATTGTAGAAGATAATTTGACTTTTGAGGAGGTATCAATGGATATTTTGGATAGACAGGTGAAGAGGTTGAGAAACAAAGATGTAGCTTCCGTCAAGGTCCTTTGGAGGAACCAACAAGTTGAAAGTTCCACATGGGAAGCCGAGGCAGAAATGAGAAAGCGGTACCCATATCTCTTCCACTCTACTCAAGCCGAAGGTACTAATTTAAGTCCCCTATATGATTTCAAGTCTTAAGTTTCATCCCTTAAATCATTTTGCATGCATTCATGTTTCATGTTGAGATTTTTGAAAATGATGTTTAAATGCATTTTTTGCATTCATGTAAGGCTGAAATCTTCATGATTACTTCTCTTATGTACATTTCTTTGACATTCGGGAATGAATGTTCCTAAGAGGGAGATATTAAAATGCCTCAGAAATGGGCTTTAGAAATGCCCATGATCGTAATTCTCATATATATCAACATCCATGCGTGATATCAAAAATTCAACTTCATCTTCTTGATCAAGGGGCCAAATTGAGTGGGAAATGGGTATAACGTGAATTTCAGAAGACCCATAGAGAAAAATCATTTTCGCAAAATCTTCAAAAACAGAGACGGTACGCGATGGCTTCGCGACGTAAAGCTCTCGCGGAGCAGTGTTATCACTTCCTTAATTTTCTTGTTTTGCCCTAAGGCATTGGGGTCATGGCCCCATGCTCATTCACATATGAAACATTCCATACTTAGCCATTTTTCAACTCCATATCACTCAAAAACCCTCTGTAAAGCCTCTCAACTATTTTATTAAAATTTCCATCTAAATTCAAGTGTCTCAAGCTTAATTCCAGATCTCAAGAACTCCATTCAAGCTTCAAGTCTCCTTCAAGTATACAACAAGGAATCCCTAAATTTAGGTACGTAGGTTTCATCCATTGGGTCCTTTCACCCATGGAGCCCAATCTTCCTTTTTATGAAAATTGCATGATTTCAAGTTGTATTACTTATGGGTATCTATTATTATGAAATATGAGCATGCAATATGTTGACGTTTTGTCAAATATTATTGATTATACATGACTATCTATTTTAAGATTATACTATGAGTTAGTCTTTGTTTGTTGAGACTATATATGATTCAAGCTATGAAATATATGATCTATTGTGATGTTTTGATATAATTTACAAGTTACCTATGATGGGATTTTATCATGATATTGGTGGGATGATTTACATGACTTTAAGATGCATTAATTTCAGTATTTCATGATCTATATACTTGCATTTGTCATGATTTGAACATGTACTCATATTTGCCCACCAAATGTTTGATGAAATGTCAAGTCAAGAATTCTAAAGTTATTTACATATTTTACAAGTCAAGTGACTTCATGATGACTATGGGATTTCAAGTATGTATTGAATTCATAAAATTATCTATGATTATGCAAGTATCAAGTTAAGTCCTATTTTTAAGATTTTCCTCTTGTGAGCCATTCATGTTGAAGCAAGGGTTCATGTATTATTGTTATACTCTCATGTTTCAAGTTAGGCTCACCATTAGAGGTGAAGTATGTTTAAGAACTACTTATGTCACATTTTCATATTTCTTACAAGTTATTAAAGCTATGATTATTTCATGTATTCCGTGGGATTAGATTTAGCACCAATGGATTGGATGTCGGCGTGGACTATCTTCAGTGGTCCATACCCCTTTCATCAAACTATGTGCCAATATAGGATTATGTTATACCTTTGTGATACTAGTGGATCTATTTAGTGCACTTTGTTATGAAATCCACACCAAAATGTGAAAGGTCCCCACAAGGGGGTTACTTCGCTGAAATGGGACAGGCTCCCATAAGGTGAAGTATGGGTTACCTTGGCAAGTAGACCACTTCTTTACCAATGAGGGGTAATCATCAGGATTTCACGTTGTAGCTCACTTGGTCTTACTTATGTCATTTAGGGTCTCTTCCCACATATGTATCACGTTCTATGCAAGTTAAATGATTTATAGACATGTTTTACTTCAAGCATTGATCATGCATACTATTTTGAGATTATGCTTATCTATTGCCTCGTAATGTCCATTTTGACTTTATTGGCTTATGTATTGTTGCATTACATCCTACATACATATTACATTCAAACCTACTAATGCATACTTTATGTCTAGATGATATCACCATGTAGGAATCGGAGCTCCTCTTAATCATCCTCCACGTGGCTAGTAAGATTAGTCAAAGATAAGCTTGGTGAATCCTCAAGTTTGGGGATACTATCTACTTTCGTTTGATATTTCTAAGACGTCCTTATGTTGAACATTTGACATTATAAGGGTGAGCCAGGAGGGTGTCTTGGCCCCCGCTCCATTCAAAGTTTAGTGGTGTATGTTGGATATCATGATGTTACTATGCTATGAGGTTGCCTCTTATTCTTGATTTATATTCAATGACTTCCCTTAGCCCCACTTCCCATTTTATACATCTATTTATTGTTTACTTTGCTTCCGCGACCAAGCATGTGTGCTTGATAAGCTAAGAGGCTTGTTTGGGTGCCCTCGGGTTCCCATTCTTCATGTCACGTCTAGGCACTAGGCTTGGGTCGTGATAAACATGATGTAGTTGAGTTCTATGTGAATTTAACTGTTTTGGAAAGAAGTGTGGCGACCTCAAGAGTAAAAAAGGTGGAGCTAGTGTTTGGTAAGGTGAAACTGGGGGAGATATTTGGTATTCCACTGGTTGGGTTAGCTTAGTATGTCTGGCATAAACATGAGGACAGTGTCCTTAGTTCAAAGTTCATGGATAGGCGTGCTTCTCATGTGCCTCATAAAGTGTTGAAGGGGGAGAGGCCTTCATTTCTGAAGTTGTTTTTTGAAGTGGTGCATAAAGGGGTCTTTCCCACGGGAGAGCATCGCCATGAAGTGACTTTTAGGTGTATGGGGCTTGCTAACACTTTGGACTTTGAGAAACCCATAGACTGAACATCCTTGATCATCCTCCATATGGTCAGAGTCATCGATCACTTGCTAGGCTCTCATCAGTAGGAATTTGGGAATCTATTGACTTTCATATTCAGGCCGCAGGATGTTTCTCCTTTGAGCAAGGACTTTCTATGATAGAATATCGGTTTTGCTTCCTGCTATGTGTTTATTGATCAATTTGTGATCAGGGTGCATGAGCAGTGAGAGAGTATTAACAGTTGCAAGTTTGTGACTTTGACATTACTCAATTGAAGTAGTGAAGTTGTTGAAATCCTACGTGTTTTAGGTAGTGGTTGTTTCTCCCTTGAGCGTGGAGTTTTTCTCTATACATTGTTTCTTCTTTTGATTGCTGTGTTTATCTTAGTTATTCTGGGGTTGACTTAAGAACCTGGTTCCGTTCAGTGTTAGGGGTAGAAGTCTTTTTCATTGGTATCAATTTGCCTTTTCTTCCTTAACTCGCACTAATTATTTATGCCACGAGAAAATATCTTATCATTCTTTGGAGGGTCATGACTTAGCCTATTAGATGTTTGTGAATTTCAGTCACTATGTAAGTATGCAGATTATTCAGATTTGGATAGTTATATATTATTAATTAAATTTTCTTTTTAATTAAATCAAACAATTTAGTTAAATTATTTTACAACCAGGTAGATATAGGCCGGTTTCACTTGACGTTAAAAGCCAGAGCTTGAGCTTGAATTTTAACTTTATGGGTTATGGATTTTAAATGATGATTTCAAGTGTTAATATTTCTAAAATGCATAGTTATATATATTTTCTTTATCTTATATACTATGCATAAATATGTCTAGTGCAAAATTTGTGAAGTTTCTTAGAGGTGTGCAAAAATTGAATCGACTAATAAATGAAATCGACAAAATGTTATTGGTTCATTGTTATTGCTCTATCGTTTTTTTAATGGTTTTTGAAAAAAGTAATTATTTTATTGGTGTGATTTTAATTTATCAATTTGGGTTATTGTGTAAATCGATAACCTCGTAAGAATATAGTAATTTACCATATTAGCCTTACTGTTGTCATGACCAGGGCCTAGGGCCTTGGAGCGAAACGGTGAATGGGAGACTTGGAGGCAACCCAAACAAGCCTCTTAGCATATCTGGTGCACATCCTTGGTTGCGGAATATAAATCAAGCATCCACAAATAATTATAAGGGAATAGGGGCTTATGCCTCACGTTATGGGGATAGATAAGGAAAAGGGATTTGCATGATCACATAGCAAGAAACACTAAGGGGAAGGTAAGTATGACTCAAGCTATAAGGAAGTAGGGACTTGAAACTTTCATCACTTTCTACACTATCAATAGCATAAAATAGCACAACATAGAGGATAGGATCTAAAGGATAAATCTCCATAAAAGCTGAACATCTCATAATACGTACATAGAATAGTATCTAATAACATCTCTAAAACATGAGCAGGATGGGGACTAAGACATGTCTTGCACTCACCATCAAAGTACTAAGAAAATGAAATAAAGTTTCAACATAAGCACGATAGAAAATCGGATATTGTCTGTGAAATAGAGGACTCACCACAACAATGATTTTTGTGAACCACACTAGCTACATGGAGGAGGATGAATATGAGCACCAGTCTCTACATGGTTATATCATGTAGGCAAAAGTATGCGCTAATACTTTGAATATACTAATTTGTAGGGTGAAATGCAACAATAGATAATAAGTTTCATAATAAGATGCATACTCATATACAATAGAAATAAGCTCAATATGACATGCATGAGGATGTCTTGATAAAATCATTCATGAGAGTTAAACATAAGATCCTATCATCATTACATATGTGAGAGAAGACCATAACCGACATATAAGAACTAAGCGTTCTACTACTTGGAATCCAACATAACCACCTACGTTGGCACGGGGATACTACTTGCCATGAAGAACTCTATCAACTTTCACATAAGGATCATTAATAAACTTTACATCTTAGGTGGATCCACTAGCCTAAACTACAAGAGCTCCTATGGTGGCACATAGTTAATGAGGCAAGGGGTTGGTACTAGGATTCCCTTACCGAATGCCACCACAATGCCCCATTCAGTGCTAAGTCATTTTCATGAAATAAATTTGAAAATATATGCATTATCATAATCATTTGTAGACTTTAAAATCATAGCATCATCATCATATATAAAGAGTAGCTCATCTAACTTTAGATCCAACAAGTGAGAATGGTCCTTATCACAAGGGATCTATCTTTTGGGAGAATTGTCCTTTCGCCATTGTTACTATTCATAAGAGGGATTCAAAACATCATAGCTTTCATAAAGTTTGTAAATTGAACCCTTATCATTGGAATTCATTCATCAAAAGAGTACTCGATATAAAGATTAGGCGGATTCATGCATGTAAACTTTAAATCATGAAACATAAGAGTATTATGCATCAATGCAATGAAAAACATCAATTTAAATCATTCTTAGATAATCCACCTCAATCATACATATTATCTTTCAAATGTGATTGTAGAATCATGTAACTCATTTCATAAAACAATCAATTTCATAATACCTCATGGTAACATAACTTTCTAAGCTTTGTATTTCATAAATCAGGTAATAGGAGAAGACCCTTGAAATCAAATTATGCATTTTTATGCAATAGATGAAGAATTTCGACATAATTCATAATTAATAGAAGTAATAGGAAGTACCCATAAGAAATTAATCGTTGAAACATGAAGAATTTACAAAATAGATTTTAGGACTTCATGGGTGGAGGAACCCATGAATGAAGAAACCTACATACCTTTTTTAACCTTGAAACTTAAAGAAAAAGACTTGAATAACCTTGAGAACCTCTTTTATAATCTTTGTATTCAATGGAGGAGGCTTGATCTTCAAGAAATTGAAGGGTTTTGATGGATGGTATTTATAGAGAAGTACGAGAGGATGAGAGTGTTTAGAGAGAGGTTTTGTCATCACCTAGTCCCGGTTGTGATAGTGTGTACTAAATCCCACTTATAGGCAAGCCAATTAAACAACCTCGGGGTACCTGTCTTAGCTCTCTAGTCATAACTATATATATATATATATATATATATATATATATATACTTTCATACATACACACACATAACCATAACCAACTAAGAACCTGTAAGTCAACTATACAGAGCTATAATAAACACAAGAACATTTCATATACATATATCAATAACTATAATGATATACAAACTAGGAGTGCTCCTACAGATACATAATAGTACTGTACACAGCCCAATGTCTGAAAGCAAAAGAGGACCATAACAAGGAAGGAGACTATGACAATGCTAGAGTTACCGATACTCACCTTAAGGAAATCTCTGGAGCGCTCTCGAATCTTTAACTCAGCAATCATGGCTTATGCCTAGACCTGCACTGAGGGAAGATGCAAAGATATAGGGGGTGAGTACCAAAAAGAGGAACCCGATAGGCATCATTGGATAATCGAAGGAAATAAAGTAAATCCAGAAGATTCAAATATAAAGAGCTGCAGCAGTTTAACAACCCAAACCTTAGATTAAGGATAAGCACATCTGGAGGAATCTCAAACCCTCAGCTGAACCAACCCAAGTGATGAACGATGATAATTGAATGAACCCAAGGGATGAACAATGATAACTGAACTAACCCAAGTAATGAACAATGATATTGACTTACGAAGTTGTGTAGATGTATACCACAACTACCCCTGTTTGGGATGTAGTGTCATACATGAGTAAGGACCTAAGATGTATGCTTATACACTAATTGGCCCCCATATGCCCAGAAAGTGGACCAACGCATAATTTGATCAACGGAATCCCAATAGAACCAAACTCCCAACATCATATGATCACAGGTCAGTTGTACATGGGTGTAAGGCCATAGTGTCTAAGCCTGGATGCCCCCAGAGCCCTTATAATCCTAGAAGGTACACCCACTAACAATTAGGGTGTGAATAGGTAAGTGGATCCATGGATAATCAATCGTGGGGCCTCGCCTCAACAATCACAAGTCAACTTGGTCCTCGACCTTGTGCCGGTACGTGGCACCCTATCAAAAATATACATGCATCATGTTGGGACATATCCTCTGCGGGAGAAAGAATCACCCTTTCATAAAAAATGTGTCTCATCTCAAAATGTTAATCATGACGCCTGGCCTCCAAATGAATCAACGGGGTCCTCAACCTAAATATAACCAATAAGGTCTAAGACCCATAGTCAACTGGGTCTCAGACCCAGTACAATCTGTATGTCATATCTCTTTCTAAGCAAATAGTAGTGTATCAAACCCAAAGTGTAAAGAAATCCCAGTCGTCTCTCGGTCCTTAGAATCTACATTCGCCACCTAGTATCATAATTGTGCCCATTTGGAGACAGACCCCAAGAAACATCACCCCTTACTCAGACTCATCAAACTTGACTACCGATGCTCAAATGGCGATGGGGAGCGTCATTTGGGACTTGAGACATCAATTAGTCACTCACTCAACTAGTCTATCTAGATTCGAAACTCGAAAGTCATGTTATGCCAGAGTGAATGTAGGCTACGACAATTATATCGTTCCAGAGTGCACGTGGGCAACAACCTCACAACCTAGGTATTTGACAATGTCAATCTAACCAACACAATAATAACTACCACCTTTCTTAGACACAACATACATCTCTACATCAGATGGA
>JAABOM020000101.1:11704721-11744280 GCA_011800125.2 Solanum clarkiae
TAGAATCAGTAATGCACAAGTTTTTCATTGTATTTCTGTCTTGCGACGTGGAGTGACCTTAAGGTAAATATACTTTCATCTGTCATGAAAATGCTTTTAGAATCAGTAATGCACAAGTTTTTCATTGTATTTCTGTCTTGCGACGTGGAGTGACCTTAAGGTAAATATACTTTCGTCTGTCATGAAAGCTTGTACTTTTCTTGGTTTTATATCTTGTTGAATGCCTGCTTCAGTAAATAAAGGAGTGCCACTTTATGGTTATTGTTGGAAAGAGGCTCACCTTGATTTTATGCCTTTTGTCCAATATTAGGACTCCTTATACTCAAGAGCAGGTCAACATTGGGTCTGGTCCACCAGGTTCAAAAGTTAGATGGTTTCGATCATTGAGCAATGAACCGAGATTTATCAATACTGTTACTTTTGACAGCAAAGAGGGTTCTCCTACTCTTGTTATGGTCCATGGATATGGTGCCTCTCAAGGTTTTTTCTTTCGGAATTTTGACGCCCTTGCAAAGCATTTCAAAGTAATTGCTATTGATCAGCTTGGGTGAGTATGTATTATGTGTGAATTTGTGTGCAAATTCGTAAATTCATACAGATGTTTTTCTCCACATGAAACATGCTCTAGTGGTACTTACACCATATATGTCGGTGATATAGAAGAGTCAATTAAATGACTTTTGTTTTGATTCAAGATGTTTAGTTGTTTGGTAAGTTGCAATACCAAAGCTATACTGAAAGTGAAATTGTCTTCTAATTGCATTTTGTTGCGGATAAATGTGTACTATGACACATTTGGGTCAATGTAATTGGACAGTTGCTCTTAACCAAGCATTCAAATCTTCATTGGATGAAGATATTTACTTATCCTGCTAAATACCAACTGAAATAGATACCCTTTGGGTGAAGCATTGTGAGGTTTTCTTTATTGGTTTGCATATTCGCTTGAGTTATAACTTGAACAATCTCTTTATTTAGTCCTGCTAGTAGCTGGAGTTGTTGGATGATCATCTTTGCTAGTTTCTTTTTATTTAGAGCCTGTGTGGAAGGACACTCTGGTAATTGGATTTGGTGTAATTGAGTGTAGTTACACTATTTGACCTGTTTGGTTGACATGTAATTGCTTGGTTAGCAGGTAATTGGGTGAATTAATAGAGTGTAATTACACTTTCCAATTCACAGAGGAGGTTGTGAATTGCTGCTAATTACATGATGTAATTACATGCGGATTACTTTTTAATTTCTTTATTTTATTTTTACTTTTATATTTTCATTTTAGTTTATTTTTTATTTTGAGTATTCTAATTTTTCCTAAAACTAAGTTTTATTTTATAATATTTATTTTTCATTTGCTTCTCTTACTCAACCTTTATATATCATTTGATTCCATAGAATTTCTCATATTATCATTTTTTATTTATTTTTATTCTATGTTTATACTTTCATTAGCATGTTTTTATTAGCATTCTAAATTTTATATTAAAGTTAAATTCATTGTTGGATAAAGTTATAAATATACGTATTTTTTTCTTTTAAATCATATTTATGTACGTTATATTTAAATTTGACAGAAGAGTATTATGTTAATTTTTTTATTTTAAATTTAAAACTTTTGTTATATTTTTAGTTTCATTTGTTTTTGTAGTATTGACTTGAGATTTCATATTACAAGCTATTTATGTTTTAGCTAGCTTAGGTAGAATTTTTTTTATCAAATATTTTAAAATTTTACTATGACATTATATTTCAACACAACAACATTCCTAGTGAAATCCCACAAGTGGGATCTGAGGAGGGTAAAATATACGCAGACCTTACCACTACCTCACCACTACCTCATAGAGATAGAGGCGCTGTTTCTGGAAGACTCTCAACTCAAATATATTAGCCCCTAAAGCAGAAAATACTAGATACAAAAATGGCTATAGTGGAAAGCAATTGGAAACTCATAAATACAATACAGGTTGGAAAATAAATGACGGCCAATAATGACACAATAATGACACGACTAGTCCTACAGTCCTATTATCACAAAGCAAGACATATGATATTTTATTTATAATATTAAATAGGGAAAAACATAAATACACCCTTAAAGTTGTACCGAAAAGTAGATTACATACTTTAACTATTGAGGCAACCTATTACACACTTGAATTACCCAAAAGTTTATTTATTTCCACCCTGACGCACATTCAACCAGTCACATGATGGAAAGTGCTTCATATTCACCCCACATCATTACCACATCACTGCCACATCAACAATTATGTTAGATTTAAAAAAAATCCATGTCACCCTAATTTCTTCTTCTTCCTTATACATCATTAACCCACCATTATTGTTGCCATTATGACCATATTTACATCTCTACCACTGTATATTTCACCACCCACAACTAAATTCGCTATCAGAATCTTTCCACAATCATTGCCACCATAAAAAAAATTGATGAACGTAATAAATTCGACTAAATCATCATCGGAATCAAGTCACCACCATTGTCACCATTGAAATTCATCACAATCATAGTCATAAATTTCATCATCAACATCAAAATCACACTAATTTCGTTGTCAATTATTGAAATTAAAAGTCATACCATCTAGGGATGGCAACAGAAGGGGTGCGGGGCAGGTTGAGCTCAACCCGCACATTCTTTAAACCACGCCGCTCTGCATTATTACTTTTTTCATTTTCAACCCGCTCCGCATAAACCGCTTGGCTTAAATTTTAAAGTTCTTTTATTTCTTAATTGAATTTAGTTTTTTTTTTTTTCTGTTAATTAACGTCTCAACAACTAATTAACTACTTTTAGTTGACATTTTAACAATTGTTTCTTAATAGTTAACTAAAAGTTTCTAATTAATATTTTAACAATTAACAATTTATCAAAGATGTCTAGCTTAAATTTTTTTTTAAAAAAATTAAGTCAATTTTTAATATAAAAAGTTTATGTCTTTGATTTTTACTAATTTACAAAGATTTAATTTCTTCGAATTCCTATTTGGTTTTTAAACCCGCAACTCGCGCCGCCCCACATTAGTTTTAAAAATAGCTACTTTAATCCGCCCCACCCCACATAACTTTAAACCTACCCCGTCCCGCATAGCTCTAAACCCGCTTTGTACCCATCGCCCCAATCCGTAATACCATCACTAATTCTATCACCCATCATCAAACCCACCACAAATGCAAAATGAAGACATGAGAATTTTCTTATTTCATGTGCTCACAAGCAACAAAAATAGAAATAAATTGAGTAATTGGTGCCTGATTTGACAAATTTAATGATGAAAATAATAAAATTAGTTAATTTTGGATGTCTTATCAGAAAGTGTTTTGAGCAACGAATAGATTGAACAACTTGGTCGATATTTGCAATGAATGCTACCCCTCAATCTTGTTTTGTGTTCTCTCAAAAAAGCTGCCATATTTTTTTTCATAAGCCATAGCAAGAAAAATGTGTGCCATAAGAAAAGTGAAGGAGAAGAAAAAATAGGGTCGTGTGAAGGGGAAAAAGAGCATAAAGTAGGAGAAAGAGTTGGAGAAAAAATATTTTTTGACTTTATTTTTGACCAAATGTGCCCTTTTTATTTAAATTATTTCCACGTCAGTTTTGAGGGTGGTAATAATATCACATTCAATAAGAGTAGCTGTGTTATAGGTCGTTCTAATAGTTTAAACGTGTAAACTGCTTTTCGGCACAAATTTAAAGGTGAATTTATGCCTTTTTCTATTTAATATTTTTGTCAAACATAATGATGTTCGCATAGAACTTATGTTTTTAGTTCTTATAATTAATTTAATTAAAATATATTAATTTAAAAGATATAAATTAAATTTTATATATTTACTAATTACTATATTTTCAAGACTATATATATCTTAAATATTTAATTTAATATTTGTTTATAAATACGCTTATTTGTCTAATATAAATTTTTAATTTTAGATAATTAACTTTTGTTTTTGTAAAATTTAATATAATCTTGTAACTATACTCTCGTGCAACCAAACAGCTAACTTGTAATTATAGTGTAATTACATTGTGGCAGACAAATATGACAGAGTAATTACTAGGCCGTGTAATTACTAGGGTAATAATTACCACCCTAGTAATTATACCAATTCCAATTACAAGGTGGCTTTCCAAACAGACCCTTAGTTGATGCTTCAGTGAATGGGTAACAGTGAATGATTTGAGCGTCACTAATTTTTCAATTGAAATCTCCGTGATGTTATTATGGGTTGATACAATGATGTTGTAGCCAAGTTATATTTATTAGTAGTTAAGAAGGCACCAAGTGTGCCATTGCCGGTTGCCGTCAAACTGTATAGATCACAACGAAATTATCCAAGGCACTACCTGACTTGAAAGTTTAAAGTTTTAGAAGATTATCAAAGTTGACTTTCAGCTTTTTCTATGTAGAAACTATTTATATATGTGTCATCTGATTTCTTTCCATGTCAATTTAGCAAATAGGAACTATTTCTGAGAATGGAGACAAAAAAAGGATGTATCTGTGTTGTGATGTTGTCACTTATTCGTTCCGCTGAGAAGTTTGTTGAGGCTTATCGGTCTAATTGATCATGCATTGCTTCCATTTGGTTTCTTTTGTTATAAGTCCAAGAGTAGAACTAAAGGAGTGGTGGAGGTCTTTCAGTAGATGTTTCTTTTATGTAGACTAATGAATGAAAGAAACACATGACCAAACTGTTAGTTCTCTTACTGGTTAATTTGTGATGCAGCTGGGGTGGATCGAGTAGGCCTGACTTCACATGCAAAAGTACTGAAGGTTAGCCTTACAAGTTTATTTCAAACTTGAGCATCTTTATTCATTTTCAAGATACCATATCTGCAACTTATTTACTGAACAATATTGTTCTCAAAGAGGCACCTCTTCTCTGTAAAACATAAATGCAGAGACTGAAAATTGGTTTATCGATTCCTTTGAGGAGTGGCGCAAAGCCAAAAATCTTAGCAACTTTATTTTGCTTGGGCATTCTTTTGGAGGATATGTTGCTGCAAAATATGTTCTCAAGGTGATCAATTTTCATAGAAATCTAGTTTTCAAACTAAATAAATAAACAAAAAACGTAATGATAATTCATAGAACTTTGAAATTATAGTTTTTGATGTATATAGCGATGTATATTTTCCTGCTGACTGACAATTGTATTTGTTTTGCAGCATCCTGAGCATGTTCAGCAGTTGATTCTGGTAGGACCAGCTGGATTTACATCAGAGACTGAACATATGTCTGAGCGGATGACCCAGTTCAGAGCAACTTGGAAGGGAGCTGTCTTGAATCATCTGTGGGAGTCTAATTTTACCCCAATGAAAGTTATCAGGTAGATGCTTTTCTAGACACTTGCTTCTACTTCTAGTCTAACATGCTGCTGAACTTTATTTTTGCATGTGTTTCTGCATTACACGAACATTTTTACAATGATTCTTTCATATGTCTGATTTTCCAATTTGGTGCTTCTTCTCACTGTAGCCTCTGGTTAATGCAAGCTTTTAATTTACTTGGTGAACATAATTCATTTTAAGTGTAACGCCGACTGCTGTTTATGATTCATCTCTCCTTTGTTCCCCGTCTTCCAATGATATGATCATATGGCGAGCATATTGTACTTCCGTTGCAATTTGCCTGGCTGCCAATGTTTTTCGAGGAATGCATGGTAAAGGACCTGGGGAAACTCATATAAGAAACTGGTTGATGGATTCAATATAATCTTGGTTTCTTAACTATCTAAACTTAACTACTGTTCCACTCGATGGTTTGCTTCGTCTTAATTTAGTTGTCACTTTCCTTGAATGGCTCACAGACATCAAGCACTTAATCATGCCTCAATCCGAAATTAGTTGGCATCATCTGTATGAGTTCACTACATTGTAAGTAACACAAAATGTCTATAAAAAAAGGATATCATTTCAAGGAATACCCTATATCCGCAATAATGCAAGATAGTCTTTCCAATGGGGAAAAAGGGTAAAATTTACCATTTCATACAAAATACAATTTGGGAGAGGGAGAGAAGGTTAGATGTCATTTCTTTGAATTTTGGTGTTAATGTGGCATCTTCACCATAATTTATCCTATGTTCAGAACTCAGCTATCAAACCTTTTCTTTCTCCTCTTAAAAAGATGTTTGGTTGGGATAATAGGGTAACTTTTCATATTAGTATATAAATAGGAAATCAAGGGACTAACTTCTCTTTCTTTGATTTATCACAGTTATCTGTAAAATTAAGCCATTCGTCATGCATTTGGATTTTATGTGACACATGAGGCATTAATATATTTTTTTTAAAAAATTTATGAAAAGAAAAGACTGCAGTTGTCCTGATAAATGCCTTTTATAAGTAAGTGTACACTTGTGCTAATCTTTCCCTGCCTCATTCTCTCTTAATCTTGTAGGTTTTCAGTTAATAAAAGAGTTACTAAGTGCGAGAGAGATTTCTTTTAAGTATTTATCAATGATTTGACAAAAAAGAATGACTCCACAAATGGTTGTTTCATATGCGGGACCTTTGACAAATCTTTACATGTTGATGCCTGGGAATATTTACAACCTTGTGGAGTTGATACTACTCATATACTTGATATTTGGTAGTTTATCTTTTGTATCGGCTTTTGTTTTACTGTAAGATGCTCCCAGCAGCTGTCCGGGATCCTTTCCCAGATTGACGATTGAACTGGGCTAGTAGTTCTGACAGGATTTTGTATAATATTGCTGGCAATTTAATAATGCAGAGGCTTAGGCCCATTGGGTCCAGACCTTGTTCGCAGATACACAAATGCTAGATTTACTGCATATTCTAATGGAGATGATTTGACGGAGGAGTCGTCCAGACTACTCTCAGGTACTTTGCTTATTGATTTGCATGGTTTTTTATTCATGATGGTTGTATACTTTGCACATCTTATGTTTCTAATATGGATTATTTGTTTTATGGAAGATTATGTTTATCATACTTTGGCAGCAAAACCTAGTGGAGAGCTATGTTTAAAATATATATTTTCCTTTGGAGCATTTGCCAAGAGTCCTCTTTTATACAGGTGATATACCCATACCCACTCTTTCTCTTTTCCTCTCTCCCTCTCCCTCTCCCTCACCCCCTTCTCTTTCTTTTCACACACAAGAATACATGCAAATGCATGGTAATTTTTATTACTGAGTTGCAGAATACAGTGCTGAAAACCTAAGATTCCTGCTACTTTAGATGTCATTCTGAATCCATTTAGTTTTGTTCAGTTTCTGTTCTTATAATATTGCTATAACTAGCTATCGACTATACCTGTTTCACTCGTTCTGTCTAATATCGCTAGAACTTGGATTTCCCACATATTTACATGTGATATTAGATGTATCAATTTAATTGCATGCATGGATCATGGGAACTATTGATTTGACATATGAATTCTCTGTTTCTTCTCAATCAGCAGCGTGGCAGTAATTTATACTTGACCTGCAGGAAGAGGAAAAACATATGAGAGTAAATGTTTAAGACAATATGTGCCACTCAATAGTCCTTTACTTACGAGGGTGGGAATGAGGGAGCTAAATGGAAGACTGCATGATCTCTTTGGCATTATAGTTGATGCAGTATGATGAACCCTCCCTTTACATCTTTGCAATAAGGTCTTCTCGAAAGCTAATAGGAACTATTCCTTAGCTTATTTAAGAATGCTAATCCAATTAAATTTGCCTTGGGATATAAATGAGTAAAAAATTTGGATGGTCCTGATATGTAGTTATTTCAAGCAACTAAACATGAGTAGGAGCCTCAACTAAATGGGAATTTATTCTCCAAACAGATGAGGGCTTTGAAGATTTAATAATAATAACCTTTTCTGCTTCCCATGCACTGTAATTTTAAGCATTCAAAAAATGGCTGGATTGATGTGGCTTAATCAGTTGTTATTTGTAACTGTATACTGAATTCCCCATTGCTAGGAGTCTCACCCTCTTTGACTTTTGAAGAAAATAAAGTTCTTGAACTGGCTGTGATGAATAGTATACAACCATTATAAATTTAAAAACACTTTTTGTGATATTTGTATCGTTGACTGTGTTAAATTGATTTTGTCTTGTTTAGACCTTTATATGAACTGGCATTGTAGGTGCAATAACATAGAGAGTGAAACTGATAATAGAGGTCAAGGTAGTCCTAAAATCACATTGAGAAAAGTTCCAGAAGACCTGTATCTCTCTCTGAATCAGTGCAGGTTTTAGCTTGAAGTGACACATCTATCTAGGCTATAACAACTCGTAAAATTAATGTTTGGTTATTGTTAAGTTTCTCTCTGTCCTATATGCAACTGGAGTCTCCTTTTTTCCTAAGAGACATTTCTGTCCTAGTGGAAATGTTAGAGTTAGAGAACCTCAAGTATCCATTGAAATACAAATTATTTTATATTGGAATAAAATACGCTTGAAATGTGGTCGACTCATTTATTGCTTGCGGTAAAGTAAAATGCCAGGGAGAATTATTGCATTTGTTTGATGGAATGAGTATATTTCTGTAACCAAGCTGATTTGGCATGCTATTCATAGTGTTTAGTTAATACTCTGTAGGACGATATTATAGAAGTTTATAAGTTCAAACAAAATATGTAAGAATGTAGTAGTATTCTGCTGATGGATGGGGTTCACATTACTTGAATCCTGTAATTTAACGTGTCTGTAAGTAATTGACCTCTTTTATGCAGTGAAGCATTTAGTGGCCTTGTGACTGCAAATACTTTTTCTTTTTCCCAAAGTTGAATTCGAGGAATCATGTTTGGTCATAAAATTTCAGGGGATCATGTTTGCATAAAGTTTCAGAATTCAACTAGACACGTCAAGTTGAATTCCAGAATTTGAATAACACCTGAAAGTCCAAAAACAACTCCAATTTGTATTCATGGCGAAACACAACTCCAAGTTCCTGATGCCATTTTTCACTTTGAAAACAAAAACCACTTGTTTCATGGCCAAATGCTTTGCAATCGGTTTAAAAACTACACTTCATTTGTCTCCTGCTTTAGTTGGTTTCAGCTAGGATGCACTGATTCTTATGGGGCTTTGGGATTTCAGAAGCCTCTTAGGTTATCCAGTCAAAATAGAACTAGCTAGGGGAACATAATGTTAAATCTCTTAAGTAACTTGATGCTCTAAACCTTGATGAGTATTTTAGTCGTGATTCTCTACTATTATCTCTGACTTGTTATATTCACAGAGCGCCAGATTGGAAGGTGCCAACAGCTTTCATATATGGACACGAAGATTGGATGAATTACCAAGGAGCGCAACTGGCAAGGAAGAATATGAAGGTTCCATGTGAAATCATTAGGGTCCCTCAGGTTCTCTCTTTCTTTCCCTTTCTTGTCCCTCTTTAGAAAATACTCTTTACTTTTAGTTATTGTTTCCAAAACTACATAGTCATATAAAGTGAACCATTCCTAGTTAATGACAAAAACCTTTACTTTCCTGCAGGCTGGTCACTTTGTATTTATGGAGAACACATCGGCATTCCATTCTGCGGTACTCTATGCTTGTCGTAGATTTATCTCACCACAGAAGGACAATGACTCACTCCCGGAAGGCTTGGTATCTGTCTAAAGGAGACGACGCATTGCGGTGGTGCTTTAATTATGTGTGGTATATGTGGATAGTGTACAATAGATAGCAGTGATTTAATGCTCTGAAATGTGTTTACTGGTCTGAGTGACGTATCCTTATGATTTCTCAGAACATAAAATCAATGTTGAGGAGGTCTTGAATGAGCAGCATTCTTTTCGGCTACTTGGAAGTCAATGTACAGATAGCTTGATGATGTATGTTGTTGGAATTACATTTCTGTTCATATTATATCTGGGTTGTTGCTAAATGAACTAGATGGTACAGTATATAATAAAATTTGAATCAACTATCATGTTTACATGATTCTGATGTGCTTTGTCAAGAAGTGAAGTTACTATCTGTAGATATTGTCAGTCACAAGTGCCTCAGCAGGGCCCAATAATTGTACGACCGTCAGCCAAATGGAGATCTAAAATGCTATCTGAATGCTCACTTGATGTATCTTTTTGTATGTATACAAATTCAACAAGGGGCACATATTTATTTTGATTACTTGCAAAATTAATTACTCAGTCTCTCAATAAATTCATGGTTCTTTTCGCCTACCCATCTATCCGAGGATGAAAAACAACGCTCAATTGACAGGAGTTTCTAGACCCTTTTGGAATGATTTTTGAAAATAGTAAATTGTGGACTTCTGTTTGATATAATGGATGTTGCAATGCCATGCAACTATCTCTTTCAAGTATGATTTAGCATAATGAGTCATTGTATTGATTTTCATAGGTAAAAATTTAGTATTGTCATTTTTCAATTCCATCGTGGAATTTCAATGTTTTGGGCCAAATCACCAAGTCGTTGATGCTCAACCTTCACTTGATGACAATTCAAACACTTAAGAGCCTGGTTGGAAAGCCATCCTGTAATTGAGATTTTGTGTAATTGAGTCTATTTACACTCTTTGATCCCTTTGGTAGACCAAGTAAATTACTTGGCAAGAGAGGAATTTGGTGTAATAGAAAAGATGTAATTACACTCTTCAATTCCCAAGAGAGGATAAAGAATTGGTGTAGTTATACCATGTAATTAAATGAAGCTTTTAAAAATTCTTTTCTTCCTTTTATTCTTATTCCTATTGTTTTATTTTTTTATTTTTATTATTCTAATATTTTCTAAAAATATATTTTATTATGTATATTCACTTTCCTTCTCATTCTCAACATTTACTTCTTCATGTGATGTAATGACCCTCCAGATCATTTATTTATTTATTTATTTCTTGCATCTGTTAGAGCTTAACTATAGAGATCCAAAGGTCATTTGTGACTTGATGGCGCTGACAGTTCGGTAGTCCTGTCGCAGTGCAATGAAAGATGTGCAATTTTTCGTATTATAGACCTGGTTAAAGTTGAAAAATGTGTTTAGCTGTAAAGTTTGAGTAGACAACCTCATAACGGAATTCTGATAGTTCCATTGGCTCTGGAATGACCAAATTAGGCTAGAAATACGTTTGGTTAGAGTATCAAGATTTTCGGTATTAGTTTATACAAAATTTTGCATTTTAGCCTTCAAAATAAATCAATAGTTGACTTTAGTCAACATCCTTGGTAAACGTACCCAGATGGAAATTTTGATAGTGCAGTTAGCTCAAGAATATCGAGTTTGGTCTAGAACAATCTTTCGTTTGATTCTCGAGACTTCTAGGTGCGTTCTGAGCCTCTTGATGGAAATTAAGTAATTTTGAGGTTAGAAAGTGGGACCCTCATTTAATCTAAATGACTTCCTATGAGAACTTTGAGTATGCCATTGGATTTGAAATGTCAAATTTGGTGTGGTTACATAGTTTGTTTGTGTGTTTTTGATTTCAAATGAATTCTGGACCTCGATCGAGAAACATTGAACTGGAAAAAAGTAAACCCAGTTGAGGCATTTTGTGCAACCCAGGGCTCACTATAGCAACATCCGCCTCATAGAGGTAGGTCGCTATAGCGACTACAGTGTCGCTATTGTGTCGCTATAGCGACATTCGTAGGGGTTTACATACGAGCTCATTTTCAAATTCCATTAGGGAAAAGTGTGAAACTTTCCGCTGCTGTATCTTACTCAAGTTTGATCCAATTTTGGTGATTCAAAAAGCTAAGACTGCTTAGAATTTTGTGGAGAACGTCGTGGGATTGTCGGAAATTGCTTTTGATACGTCTTTGAGGTACTTTTTACTATCTTTCTGCTATATTATGGTTTTAGTTTTGAAAATTTCGAGAAGTGATCTCTGATGAGTCAAATTTTTGTGAATTTTGGGTCTATCTTGTATTCTTTTTCAAGACGACACTATGGTATGATTGGAATCTACTGATTGGGTCGCGTTGAGACGGAATAACAACGAAACTGTTGTTATTCATGTTTTGTCCAAAATGAAATGTCGTCTCATAATTTGATATCAAAAGGACCCTAATTGATGTAATTACTCTATTTTGGTAGCTCAACTATATTTGGAGATTGCCCGAAAAGATAAAATGCTCATAGAGTGAAGGAAAGTGCGTGATCAACGTCTAGTTAGGATACAATCTTCCCCCCTCTCTTAGACTGAGTCGAATATGTAAATTTTGTGTGGATTGATTGAATAGGGAATAGGGGAAAGGGTTAAAGTCCATATATGTTGAGTAAGAGAACACTAGTTGATATTTGTGATTGTCTGGACATCTATTGGCATGTTAAGGGCACGTGTGGCTAGCTTGTTGATTTCCTATTGTATCTTTGGCTGTCTGGGTTGACAAAGAGTATTTGACCGGTTGGGGACCCTTTGGAGACTGATATACTGATTCTCAATCGTACACTAATTGGTTGTTGTACTTCTGATTGTTTGCGATTGACAAAATTGTTGTTTGACTTGCTGAACACGCCTGTGACTATTGTATTCACTATCTACTATACTTATGTTTGTTGTCGTGATTGTTGGACCTTAGTCTAGACTTAGGCTAGTGATGTCCTAGACCCATGTTGATCCGGATCGGTAAACATCTACAATTATGTTCGGTGTGACTTGAGAGGCGTCGATCCCTATAGAACGGACTAGCAGACCAGAGTTTGTAGAGTTGAGCCTCAGATAGGCTGTAATGAGCTGGGAACCTGATTACTCTTTCTACTGGCTAGCCTTTTGTATAATATTCCCGCAACACATCAGATTCTGCTCGGATATAAAGGGACCGATGGCATCACCTGACACTTAGAGTAAAGTCTCTTACGGCTAAATGCCCGAGCTTTTCCTATACATGATTATGTGTCCGTCCACTAAGACAACGTGTAGACAAGGATGTGTTACTCTTTGTATACCCTTGGTTAAAGGCTATATAGTTAAAACCTATACAACTACATGCAGCTGGGATGAAGTCCTATAGTTACCGCTAAAGTCAGCATTGATGGAGGGCATTTTGGACTAGTCCGGGCCTATGGGTCAAGGCAGACCATTGGCCATGTTTGATCTTTTCCTGAGTTAAAGTCCAAGTTATTGTTTTTGTAATGCCACACAAGTTAGAGCTGGAGACTAAGGCAAAAAAGTTGAATATGGTCATTGGAATAAAACCATGAGACTTATAGGTTGTGGTTTAGTTCACAGACCATACAAAGTCCTCGTGGATTAGGGATATTTTGTTTGGGAAAATCTAAATCCTGGAAGTGAAGTACGAGAAGGGTCTACGGGTCGTGAAGTCCCCTACGGGTCATAATAGTGGGTTATATATGAGAGTCTCCAATATGAAAGGAATTTGGTGTTTCTTGAAGTGGCCTACGAGTTACCAAAATGGTCCGTGGAACAATGTATGGCTCATAGAATCCCTTCATGGAACGATAGAAGAAAGTGAGAAAAATGGCTAAGTATGGGAGGACTCTATGAGTCCATCCATGATCTGTAGATTAGAAGACTACCCAAGGTGGTTTCATAGTTTTGAGTTCAACAAATCAGTTTCAAGGATTTTAGAAAAAGTTACTAGACGAGTAGGACTTATGGCTCATGGATTGACCTACAACCCGTAAATGAGCTTTCGTGGGTGCAAGATCCCACTTATGGGGTGGAGAGATGCAAGAAATAAACTTAAGAAAGAATTTCGATGTTGATATTTATGAAGGGGTTCATGACTCATAAGTCAGAGTTGTGACACCCCATAACCTTATGCTCTTATATACCCATGTTTCAAACCTCATTTGGTTAGGTTGAGGGTGTCTTAGGTTCATGGGAGACTCCTAGTACCTAAATGAGTTCAAGACTTCCATAAAAGTTGAGTTTTGGGTGATGGTTCATGCAAGGATCAATTTTAAACTATCATAACTTTTTTTACATTTGGAACTGGGTGGCCCACAACATGCCAAATGAAAGCCGTTTGAGTTAGTTTCGCAACGCACTTGGTTTCACCCCATTTCGAGGTCGGGTGAAGGAGTTATGATCATTTTCGTGAGGCCCTCCCGTGTAGTGTTGTCACACGGGCAGCTTGACGGCCAGTGTGCCCTTGGACGGGCCGTCTTGGTCACTTGGGGTTGGAAAGGGCCATTTTTCACCTACGGAAGGTGACATAGCCAGTGGCATGGGCCGTGTGGCTTGCCACTGACCATGTGGAGGGGTCACAAGGTGTGTCAAGGAGGCTTGTTGGACATGGGAAAAAATGTGGCTAAGGGTGGTGCCACTGGCACCCTTGACGGGCTGTTTGAAGGGGGACGAATCATGTGGCCTGAGTGTGTGGTGGCTTGGCCTCATTTTTGCAATCAAGTTTGGTGCAATGGACCATCAAACGGACCATGAAGCATCACACGGCCTGTGAGGTGGTCCATCAAAGTGACGGGACGTCAATTTTTCCAAGTTTTCCCAACTTCCATTTTTTTTCTAAGGCACTTCACACGGGCACTCCACATGACCCGTGGAGTGCGACACAACTAGTCAAGTCTCCAGTGATATGACACTTTGCCAATTTTTTCATCCGTCCACTAATGGTATCTTCATAAATTTTAATTACTCTAATGCCCTTTTTAGACTTCCAATGCTAAAAAGACCTAAACACTACTCCGAAGGATCAAACTCATTACTCTCATCTCAAATACACTCTCAATTCTCTCAAGAGCCTCCACTAAGACCCCAATACCAATTTCAAGGAAACTCAAGAACAAGTTCGGATTCCAAGACTCACTTCCAAGCTTCCATTCTTTCTTAACACAATTTCAAGGAACTTAAAGTCTAAGGTATGTGGGTTTCTTTAATGGGTTCCTTTCACACATGATACCCAAGCCTCCTTTTACTCAAATTGCATGATTTAAAATTGATTTACAAATGGGTCTTGCTTATTATGAAATTTACTGCACACTATGTTATGGATATGTGAAATCGTGACTATTTTGCTATGTTTTGAGCTATAAATCTTTGATCTATTGTAAGATTTGATGAGGGGTTTTGATGTATATTGCTTGAGGGTGTTGTAAGGTGTTGATTGATGGTTTTACAATGTATTTTCTTGCATGATTTCATCTCTAAATTGCATGGTTTTGTACCCCTATTACATACCTGCCAAGTGTTTGATAAAATGTCCGGATATGGTTTCTTGAGGAGTTGAAGGTCCAAAGCATGAGATATGATATAATTGACTATATGATGATGAAATGATCTTATGTATATGATATACTCTATGTAAAATGTTGCATTAGGCCATGCCCGATCTGGGTAACCTAGTTGAGGGGTTAATGTCTCAAGTACTAGGGTGATGGGTGCTATCATCACTAACCTTGATGAGGGGTTTATACCTCACACACTAGGGTGATGGGTGCTATCATTACTAACCTACCAAGGGGTTTGTATTTGGAAATCTAGCTTGGTCTCTTCTACACATATGATATCTTATATGAGCACGAGTTACTTAAACATGTTTTCCTTATACATTGATCATACATGCCATATTGATATATTATGCCTATTGCCTATTGTAGCATTTTGATTATGATGCCTATCTCTTGTTGCATTGCATCCTACATACTCACAACATTCAAACGTACTAACACATACTCTTGTCTACATGATATTACCATGTAGGAACTAGTGCCCAAGTTGATCATCCTCCTTCTCCACATGGCTAGTTCGATACTACTCAAGCTAGTTGGTGAGTCCTTCATTTCGGGGACCTTAGTCTATGTTGTTCATATTATGTAATGTGATATTCTTCTTTATGTTCTATTTTGACTAAGAGGGTGAACCCAATTGCTTTGTTTTGGCCCCCGCTCTTATCTTGTATTAAAGGTGTTTGTTGGAGATGTTATGTATCTATGATATGAGCTTGACTCTTTGTCTATTGTTTATGATGTTATGCAAGCTTTCCCTTTGAACCCTTTTGCCCTATTCTTACGCCTTATGTCTTTTGTATGCTTCTGCGACCAATGATGTGCAACGATAAGTTAAGAGGCTTATTTGGGGTTCCCTCGGGTTCCCTATTTGCTGTGTCACATCTAGGCCCTAGGCTTGGGTCGTGACATGAGTACGACCCATAAAGTAGGTCTCGTAGAATCTGGCAGACTTGGTGAAATTTAGATCTTTCTGAAGTTTGATTCATGACTCATCATATGACTCGTAAATCACTCTACGAGTCGTAGGTCCTGTAATAGGAGTTTCGTGACAAATTCTAATAACTCAAATTTTGGGATCCTTAGTTTACCAAAGGCTGTCAACTGCTCCTAGAGTGCTCTACGACCCGTAGACGGGGTCTCGTAGACCCATCCGACCAGGATTTTAAAGGGGTAAATTAGACCTTTCCTCTTTCTTCTAAGTCCAAACTACGTCATTTTGACCCCACCTATGTTCCTTATCAGTTTACATAACCCAAATACATCTCATTCTTCTTCATTCCAAAAACCTTAAGTCTCTAAACTCTTTCAAACAATCTCAAGTTCCTTCAAGGGTTCAAGCAAGAAGGTGCAAGCTAGGTTTCCGAATTCCTCATCATCTTCCAAGGTTTTTCTATCTCCTATCATCAAGGTATGTGGGTTTGATTATCGAAACCTTCCTTCCCACAAGTTCAACCAATCCTCTTCACAAACTACATGAATTTATTGATTATTTTATAGGTATTTATGAACTCTTTCTTATGATAATATTATTATGCATTGTACACATGACTGCTATTTGGGTTCTTCAAGAATGATGATTTATTCTAAAACATTGTTGGAGTTTTCATGATACATAAACAAGGGTTTTACTATATTATTGGTGGATTGATTTGCATAACTTCAAAATGAATTGATTTTACTCCTCCCTTGGCTCATACTCTTGAAATGCATGATTTTAGCTACATGTACATATACTATATACCCACCATGTTTGACTAAATCTGCACGACAAAGATTCTTATGTTGATGAAAGATTATTACATGAATTTCAAGACAAACATGTTATGATAAGTTATGGGCTCCTGAGCATGTATTAAACTCATGAAAAACTTTTATGATTTGCAAGTTGATATTAAGCTCTTGTCCTTTATTTTACCCTTTTGGGAGTAACTAATATCCACATGCAGGGGCAAGCATGATACCATTTTACTCTCATGTACCAACTCTCACTAGAAGGGGCAAGCATATTATAATCTCTACCCTCATATATAATGCGATGCCTACTAGAAGGGGCAAGTCTATGCATTGTTTTTACCCTCTAGTACAAGGTATATGCCATGTGTAGGGGCAAGTATTCGAATGAGCACTCATGCTATGTTATTATGTTCTTACAAGTTATGCAGGTTATGATTAAACTTATGATTACTTCAAGTATTCCGTGGGACTAGACTTAGCACTGAAATGAGGCTTAAGGTGGGGCTCGATCCAAGAGGTCCTTATATAATGTCTTGGCCTCTTAACTATGTACCACCATAGGTTTATATTATTTCCCTAAATGGGCTTTTACTAGTGGATCCATCTAGGAAAGTTCTCCATTTTGTAGGGACAAGTTTGGTTTACCTTGGCAAGTAGACCACTCCTTTATTTGGTTTGGAGTGAATATCGGGATTCCAAGTAGTAGCTCGCTTGGTCTTATATGTCGGTTGGAGTCTCCTCCCACATATGTATGATATATTGTGCAAGTTTGATTATCTTTATGCATGTTTTAATTCAAGCATTGATTGTACATATCATATTGAGCTTATTTCTATTGATTATGATTATGCATCTTGATTATTATGGCTTGTGTTCCTTGTTGCATTGCACATCGTATACTTAGTACATTCCAAGTACTAATGCATACTTTTGCCTACATGATCTCACCATGTAGGGATTGAAGCTCCTATTCATCCTCCTTCTCCTCCACGTGGTTAGCCGGATCATTGAAGATTACTATTGGTGAATCCTCCACTTCAGGGACAACATCCACTTTACTTTCATGCTTTTGTTAAGACTTATTTATTTATACTTTCTTTTATCTTTTGAGGGTGAGCCCGGGAGATGTTTTGGCCCCCGTTCCACTCATACTAGATGTATTGCTGGATATGGATTTTTGTATTGAGCTTGACCTTTATTATTTTTATGTATGGTGAAAGTTTCCCTTAGTCCCATTTCCTTTAGATACTATGTGATATGCGATCCTTTCTCTTTCATGTTTCCATTAAATCGAGGATGTGCCATGTATGCTTAAGAGGCTCGTTTGGGGACTCCTTTTGGGTCCCCATTCGCCGTGTCGCGTCTAGGCCCTAGGCTTGGGTCGTGACAAGCTTGGTATCAGAGCATTAGTTTTATGAATATTCCTCAGAAATTCCACTGACCGCATCAAGTAGAATCCTCTTCATGGTTGTGAAGCGCACTACAACTATGAATGGGGGGCTATGAGGCATTTTAGGTAATGGTTCACTTTTTCATGATCTATCGTGCCTTAGAATTAAAATAAGATTTCCTTCCCTAGCAGGTGGTTTTTTCTCTTTTAGATCATGTTGTAACTAAGGAGAGTGGCTCAAAGATCTCCGTCACCTGAAGAGGGCCTGATCCCTTCGGCTCCTCAAGCTCCCAAGAGGAAGGGGTTACTCACACCGAATATCGGAATGTCATCTCCATGTTGGTACAAGCTGTAACCAACCAATTGAACCAAGGATCCCAAGCTCCTCATGCTTCCACGATGACTACAAGAGTTAGGGATTTCACAAGGATGAACCCTCTGGAGTTTCATGGCTCCAAGACGAAGGAGGATCCCCAAGAATTCATTGATGAGGTATACAAAGTGCTTGCTATTATGGGGGTGAGTTTGGAGGATAAGTGTAACTTGCCACCTATCAACTCAAAGATGTTGCACAAGGTGGTATACTCAATAGAAACTTGATAGGAGAAATGACAATCCCATCCCATGGGAGGAATTTAAGGCCGCCTTCCTCAACCAATTCTTCCCCTATTGAATCGAGAGAAGCCAAGATGATGGAATTCATGAATCTTAAGCAAGGCTCCATGAGTGTGAAGGAGTATTCCATCAAATTTAACAAGCTCTCAAAATATTCTCCTCACTTAGTTGCCAACCATAGGGCAAGGATGAACAAGTTTGTATCGTGGCTTTCCAACTTGGTGAATGAAGAATGTTGCATCGCTATGCTTGTGGGTGATATGGACTTGTTTCGGCTCATGACTTATGCTGAGCAACTCGAAGGGGAGAAGCTTCGAAAAAGAAAGAGTGATGAGTTCAATAAGGCTCGATATAATGGTTGTTTTCAAGGTACTAAGGATGGTCGTTTCCAACAAGGTCACAAAGTCCAAGGCCAGGGATCCTTCAATTCTCAAAATAAAAGGTTTGGTAATGATAGGGTGCCTAACCCTAAGGTCCAAGGTACTGTTGGTGGAATGGCTCTCCCAAGGTGCCCAAAGTATGGAAGAAATCATGGTGGCAAATGCTTGAAGGATTCAAATGCTTACTATGGGTATGGAGTAGGCCTCAAGATTGTTGATTGCCTTTATGCTCTAATCAGGGGTAAGGACGGTCATCCTGAAGGACAAGGTGCTCATGTTGATCAAATGGCATAAGGTGACTAAAAAGGGAGTGCTCTACATCATAACTGGTTCTATGCCCTTCAAAGGAGGCAAGGAACGGAGGAGGTACCTGATGTTATTACTGGTATATTAAAGGTTTATGATCATGATGTGTACACCTTATTGGATCCGGCTGCTACTCTCTATTTCATTACTCCTTTTGTTGCTAATAAGCTTCATGTATGTCCTTAATTGTTGAGTGGACCTTTTGAGGTATCTACTCCCATTGGTGAGTCCATTGTTGCTAAAAGAATCTATAAGGGCTTCCCCATGTCTATATTGTATAAAATGTTGCCTTGTGATTTTTTGAACTTGACATGGTGGATTTTGATGTTATTCTTGGGATGAATTGACTACATACTTACCATGCTTCCATTGGTTGTAGGACTCGTAAGGTTAAGTTCCAATTTCCTAATGTGCCTATCTTTGAGAGTGAAGGTCATAATTCGTCGATTAAGGGTAGGTTTATTTCTTGGCTTAAGGATAGAAAATTTGACTGCCAAGGGTTGCATTTATCTTATAAGGGTTTGTTATACTGAGTCTAAAGTTCCTCCTATCAAGTTGGTTTCAGTTATCAATGAGTTTCTTGATATTTTTCCCGATGAACTTCTCAGTGTCCCTCCCATAAGGGAGATAGATTTTGATATAGATCTCCTCCTAGATACTCAACCCATTTTCATTCTTTCTTACTATATGGCCTCGATAGAGTTAAAGGACCAACTGAAAGATTTGTTGGAGAAGGGTTTTATACGGCCTAGTAAATCACCTTGGGGTGCACCTATGTTGTTTGTAAGTAAAAAAAGATGGTTCACTTAGAATGTGCATCGATTATCGGCAACTCAATAAGGTCACAATAAAGAACAAATATCCTTTATGAAGGAGAAACGACCTATTTGATCAACTACAAGGGGCTAGTCATTTTTCTAAGATTGATCGTTAGTCTAGGTACCACCGAATGAGGATAAGAGAGTATGACATTCATAAGACGACTTTTCAGACTAGATATGGGCATTTTGAATTTGTAGTGATGTCATTTGGCTTGATAAATGTACCGAAAATATTTATAGATCTCATGAATAGGGTCTTTAAAACCTACCTTGATATGTTCGTGGTGGTCTTCATAGATGACATATTGGTTTACTCTCCGAGTGAAGAAGAGTATGTGAAACATTTGAGGGTAGCGTTCCAAACGTTGAGGATGAGAAGTTGTATGCTAAATTTTATAAGTGTGAATTTTGATTGGAGGAAGTAGCATTCCTAGGGCATGTAGTGTTGGGTGGTGGAGTCAAAGTGGACCCTAAGAAAATGGAGTTGATAAAGAATTTCCTAGGCCCTTGAATCCTATGGATATTAGGAGTTTCTTGGGCTTAGCAGGGTATTACTGGAGGTTCGTGGATGGTTTTTCCTCAATTGCTTCCCCTTTGACGAAATTGACTCAAAAGAAGGCAAAATTTGTGTAGACCAATGAATGTGAAAGGAGTTTTTAAACTTTGAAAGATAAGATTACATCCGCCCCTATTTTGGCTCTACTGGAAGGGTTGGAAGTGTTTGTGGTCTATTGTGATACTTCAAGGGTTAGTTTTGGGTGTATTGATGCAAAGTAGTAAGGTCATAACATATGCTTCTTGGCAATTAAAGGTGCATGAGCATAATTATTCCACCTATGATCTTGAGTTAGCGATAGTGGTATTTGCTTTAAAAATATGGCATCACTGTTTCTATGGGATTGATGTAGATGTGTTCACCAACCACAAAAGTCTTCAATATGTGTTCACACAAAGGGATCTCAATTTTAGGCAAAGAAGGTGGTTAGAACTCCTCAAGGACTATGACATGAGTGTGCACTATCATCTCGATAAAGCTAATGTTGTGGCCGACGCTCCAAGTAGAGTGTCCATGGGACGTGTAGCTCATATTAGTGCATTAGCATATGCTGCATGAACCCATTTCTTAGAGCTTGCCTTAGTAAATTCGGGGACGAATGTTCCCAAGGGAGAGATAATGTAAGACCCCACTTATGGGGTAGGAGAGATGCAAGAAATAAGCTTGAGAAAAAAATTGGATGTTGATATTTACGAAGGGGTTTACGACTTGTAAGTTGGAGTACGACCCGTAAAGTAGGTCTCGTAGAATCTGGCAAACTTGGTGAAATCAAGATCTTTCTGAAGTTTGATTTATGACTCATCACACGACTCATAAATCACTCTACGAGTCGTAGATCTTGCAATAGGTGTTTCGTGATAAATTCCAGTAACTCAAATTTTGGGACCCTTAGTTTACGAAAGGCCCTCTACGGCCCATAAATAAGTCTCGTAAACCTGTTCGACTAGGATTTTAAAAGGGGTAAATTTGACTTTTTCTCTTTCCTATAAGTCCAAACTACGTCATTTTGACCCCATCTATGTACCTTATCACTTTATATAACCCTAATATATCTCATTCTTCCTCATCCCAAAAACCCTAAGTATCTAAACTCTCTCAAACACTCTTAAGTTCGTTCAAGGCTTCAAGGAAGAAGGTGCAAGCTAGGGTACCAAATGTCTTATCATCTTCCAAGGTTTTTCTATCTCCTATCATCAAGGTATGTGGGTTTGATTGTGGGAACCTTCCTTCCCACAAGTTCAGCCAATCCTCTTCTCAAACTACATAGATTTGTGGACTATTTTATGGGTATTTATGAACTCTTGCTTGTGATAATGTTATTATGCATTGTACACATGACTGCTATTTGGGTTGTTCAAGAAATGATAATTTATGCTAAAACATTTTTGGGGTTTTCGTGATACTCAAACAAGAGTTTTACTATATTATTTGTGGGTTGATTTAAATAACTTCAAAATGAATTGAGTTTACTCCTCTCTTGGCTCATACTCTTGAAATACATAATTTTAACTATATGTACATATATTATATACCCATCATGTTTGACTAAATCTACAAAGATTCTTATGTTAATGAAAGATTGTTGCATGAATTTCAAGGCAAGCATGTTATGATAAGTTATGGGCTCCCAAGCATGTATTAAACTCATGAAAAACTTCTATGATTTTGCGAGTTGAATATTGAGCCCTTATCCTGTATTTTACCCTCTTGGGAGCAAATAATATCTACATGTAGGGGAAAACATGATACTATTTTACCCTCATGTACCAACTCTCAGTAGAAAGGGCATGCATATTATAATCTCTACCCTCATGTGTAATGCGATGCCTACTAGAAGGGGCAAGTCTATGCATTGTTTTTACCCTCTAGTACAAGGTATACAACATGTGTAGGGGCAAGTATTTGAATGAGCTACTCATGCCATGTTATCATATTCTTACAAGTTATGCAAGTTATGATTAAACTTATGATTACTTTAAGTATTCTGTGGTACTAGACTTAGCACCAAAATAAGGCTTATGGTGGGGGCTTGGTCCTAGGGGTCCTTATATAAAGTCTTGGCTCTTAACTATATATTATCGTAGGTTTATATTATTTCCCTAAATGGGATTTTACTAGTGAATCCATTTAGGAAAGTTCTCCAGTTTGTGGGGCGAAGTTTGGTTTACCTTGGCAAGTAGATCACTCCTTTATTTAGTGTGGAGTGAACATCGGGATTCCAATTAGTAGCTCGCTTAGTCTTATATATCAGTTGGAGTCTCCTCCCACATATGTATGCTATATTGTGCAAGTTTGATTATCTTCATGCATGTTTTAATTCAAGCATTGATTATACATTTCGTATTGAGCTTATGTCTATTGATTATGATTATGCATCTTGATTATTATGGCTTATATTCCTAGTTGCATTGCACCCCGCATACATAGTACATTCCAAGTACTAACTTATATTTTTGCCTACGTGATCTCACCATATAGGGACTGAGACTCCTATTCATCCTCCTCCTCCTCCACGTGGTTAGCTGGATCGTTGAAGATTGCTATTGGTGAGTCCTTCACTTCGGGGACAACATCCACTTTATTTCATGCTTTTCTTGAGACTTATCTATTTAGACTTTCTTTTATCTTTTGAGGGTAAGCCCGGGAGATGTCTTGGCCCCCGTTCCACTCATACTAGAGGTGTTGTTGGATATGGATGTTTTGTATTGAGCTTGACCCTTATTATTTTTATGTGTGGTAAAGGTATCCCTTAGTCCCATTTCCTTTAGATACTATGTGATATGTGTTCCTTTCTCTTTCATGTTTCTGCTAAACCAAAGATATGCCATGTATGCTTAAAGACTTGTTTGGGGACTCCCTTTGGGTCCCCATTTTTCGTGTCGCATCTAGGTCCTTGGCTTGGGTTGTGACAGTGTGATTGATGCGACCAATTTTAAAAAGAGTGTTTTGGTCATTTCTTCATAGCCTATATCCAAAACTATGTCATTTTGACTCCTAAATTGCCCTATATATGTTTTATACTACCCCATTTACCCCCAATCCTAAACCATTCTCCTAAAAACCTAAGTGCTAAATTCTCCCAAGTTTCCTAAGGTTCTCTATTGAAGGCAAAGTTAGGGTTTCAGGATTTCTTCACCAAAGTTCATGATTTCTTTCGTAGACCTTCGACCAAGGTATGTGGGTTTGATTTGTGGAGCCCTTTCCTTCACAAAGCTCAAGTTCCTTATTCAATTTAGGGTTCAAGGTTTATGTGTGTTGTGAAATTTTGGAAAGTTGATTTAATCATTTAGTTTATGATGCATTCTTAGCTATATGAAGTACGTTAGTATCATGTTATGACCTATGATGAATATTGAGTTGAATTTCATGATTATTCTAGTTAGGGGTTTTCAAGGAACATGTTGGATTGATTTAAATGATTCTAAATGATTACATCCTATCTTATGTATGAATGATATATATGAATTTCATATTTTTGAGTCTTTACCCATGGAAATCCCATGTTTTGGACCTAACCTGTATGAGGAGGATGTTTCATGAAAAAAGGAAGCCCCAATTTATGCTACATAAGAACATGAAGGTTCTAAATGTTAAGAGTCATTATTTATGTTATTAAAGCATACACATTGAAAAAAACCTTTATCTTTGGATTTTCTGTTTTGATAGATCTTTCCTCTCAAAATAGGTTTTACCTAACCCACTATGTCCTTTGTTTAATACCCATTTTCAGGAGCGGGAATCTTGAATTGAAAACCCTTTCTTCTGCCCTCGCCACTTCTTTCGCTGACCCTATCCACCTCCTTTGCGGAATACCAGAAAAGAGATGAATTAGCGGATCATAAGGCTAAGTCGAAGCATGCCTGAACCTTTTTCGTCGGAGATTGAGTTAATATACAATCCCATTTTGGAGACTTCCCTTCGGATAGGTAGGATATGGTGCCACAAATTGTAGTCTACTTGGCATGCGTCGATTCTTTGCTGGAGAAGCCTAGATCATTCGTTTTGGATTCCGGAGGAACTACTTCATTAGGATTGAAGCACCTTTGGGCAGCAACTACTATTGGGATCAGGGAATGAGCTTATAGACAATGGGGATGAGATCATAAGGAAGATCTCAAATAAGCATCGAACCCACGGCTCGATGGGAGCGGAGTGTCTTTCACAACTGACAGGACAAACTTTGAGCGAGCGGATGGGCTGGTTAGGCGATGTTGTGGTGTACAAGTTTATGCATTTCATAACTATACTCTTGTTTGTATGTTATTTGAGACTAGACTCGTTGGAGTTAACAATAAATAAATTAAAGAAATGTGAGTCCCTACCTAGCTATGATCATGAGACTATGATAACTTTTTAGTAGAGGGATATGAGATGATGTTAGCCGATAGTAGAGGCTTAGCCATGACATATGAGCTATCTTTATGATGATGATTACTAAATGCTTAGAGGACGGGTTAGTAGAATACCTCTCCACTACTAATTCTATGATTTATATTTATGATTATTTTGTAAGAGTTCTACTTAGCACCAAGTGGACTCTGGGATGCTTGCCAAAGCTCCCCATTAGAAGAGGTATGAGACCATTAGTAGGATCTCATTGTCCTATAACTACGTGCCACTGTAGAAAATAGGAGTCACCTACTAGTAGAGGTTGATTTCTAGACCAACTGATAGTAGAGGTTACTTAATAGCAGGCTTTAATGGATCAACTAAGGAATCTTACGAGGTCACCTTGGCAAGTGATCTCCCCTTTTCTTCTAGTGTAGGGGAAACATCGGGACTCCATGATTGAGCTCACATGGTTTATGTCGGTTAAAGGGTGCTCTCAAATATGTTCAAGTCCTCCTTATGGCCCCGAGATGTCATCTTGTGATATTTTATGATGGTTTCTTCATATTATGTCCAAGGTGTTTTTAAGTTCATATGACTCATGGTTTCACAAGTTCAAATGATTTCCTTGCCTAAGTTATGCTCCTTTGTTACTCCCGAATGGTATTTCTTTTAAAGGTATATGATTATTTTTTAAATATGTAAAGTGGTCTCCATTATGATACTAATATTTCTTTTATGGTAAAATAGTCTTCTATGTAAAGTGATGCATTCTTTACCTAAGGAGACTAAATACTTTAATTGTTCATAATAACATGTGTTCTCTCACTAAATTAAGTATATGTGCCTTATCATGCATCCAGGTGAGGTTAAGTGCCCTATTTCTCATATGCATTATATCATGTTCTATGGCTAAGGTAATGTGTTAAAAATCACCTATATGCATGTCCTCCTCATACTTCATAGATGTTTCTTCTATTGGATATATGATTTGACTCCCTATATTTCATATATGTCCCAAGTTTATATGATTTCCTTATTCACTACTATGTTCATCCATGCATCGTACTACGTTCTTTCTAAAGTTGCCTTTGTATGTTTAAATGATATTGGCTTGATTAAGACTTACAAATGCCCTTGTAAATGTATGATTTTAACATGAGATTTAGCATGAACCATCTTATCTTTTTTTTTATGTCATGCATTGCATACCTACGTACCTTTATATTCAAAGTACTAACATATACTTCTATACCTACATGATTTAACCATGTGGAACCGATGCTCCTCGATATCTTTCATATGGATAGCTTTGGATTGTTGAAGATGAGAGTTGATGAGTCCTCTAGGTCGGGGACAATATCCTAGTTTCTTTCTTTATTGATGTACTTAGACATTTTAGTTTCCAGTTGTATATTTCTTTTGCAATGGTTGTATTTGAGGGTGAGCTTGAACATGTCTTAGCCCACAACCAAGTTTATGTTAGAGGTAGTGTTGAACACATGCTATGATTGTATCTCATTCTTTATTTCCATTATGATTTTTGAGTTGTCGCCCTTAGCCCCATTTCCCCTAGTTCCCTATTTCATTTCGTTATATTTATGCCTATGAATGCACAAGATACTTCAGATGGATTAGGTGAGGTGCCTTCGGGTGTCTCATTCACCGTGTGATAACTAGGCCCCTAGGTCGGGTCTTTACAAACTTAGTATCAGAGCACGAGGTTTTGAAATGATTCTTGGAGTCCAACATACCACGTCGAGTAGAGTCTTATTCATAGGTGTAAAGCATGCATCTATGAGTAGGAGGCTATAATTTCTTCTTTCATGATCTATGTCATGCTTTAGAGATGTCTAAAGGTTCCCTTTATCTAATGGATCGTTCTTTGCAGTTTTCTAGATAATGCCTCCAAGAAGAATGCCTCAAGCCCCTCAAGATGAAAGAGTAACTCTTGCGGAATTTTGAGCCGCTCTCACTAAGCTAGCACAAATTGTGACCAAAGTTGCCTTTGTATATTTAAATGATATTGGCTTGATTATCACTTACAAATGCCTTTGTAAATGTATGATTTTAACATGACATTTAGCATGAACCATCTTATCCTTGTTTCCATGTGATACATTGCATACCTACATACTGGTACATTCAAAGTACTGATGCATACTTTTATGCTTACATGATTTAACTATGTAAGAACTGGTGCTCCTCGATATCCTTCAGGTGGCTAGCTTTGGATCCTTGAAGATGAGAGTTGGTGAGTCGTCTAGTTCGGGGAAAACATCCTAGTTTCTTTTTTATATTTATGTACTTGTGCATTTTAGTTTCTAGTTGTACATTTCTTTTTGCTATGTTTGTATTTGAGGGTGATCTTCAATATGTATTAGCCCCCGCCAAGTTTATGTTAGAGGTATTGTTGGACACACGCTATGATTGTATCTTGTTCTTTATTTCCATTATGATTTTTGAGTTATGGCCCTTAGCTTTGTTTTCTTTAGTTCCCTATTTCATTTCTTTATGTTTATGCCTATGATTGCCCAAGATGCTTAAGATGTCTTAGGTGAGGTGTCTTCGAGTATCTCATTCACCATGTGATGACTAGGACCCTAGGTCAGCTCATTATAGTTTTGGTTGAAGCCTAAGTTTTTTGATTGACGTCCAGTTGTTTTAGCTGAAGTCTAAATTGTAGTTCGGTTAAAGTCTAAATCAGGATATACAAAGTAGGTTAAAGGCTCAGTTAGAGGTTCTTTCAGAGTTATAGTGAGTGTAATTAGTGGATTCACAAGCTCCATCTAATCTTGGTACCCGAACCTTACACATTCACTTTGTTTATGCATGATTGTACCTTCTGGGCTTACGGGGACACGATCAGTATACAAGTATAGAAAGTAGGGTCTTATACCCATGTACATCACTAGCTAGTCATCTCATCCTTGGTTATTTCTACATTCGTCGGCACATGTACCTAGTTCTTATGATTGGACATCTGTGGAGTTAGATTTTTATGTATCCTTACTTTATTTACTGTTCTTGCTCAATCGGCCTATGATGGCTATTGGGTACCATATCCATGGTACTCACCCCTTCTTTCTGCATCATTTTTATGGTGCAGTACCTAGCATGAGCTAGCAACGTTGACCCTTCCTACGATATCTATATATTCAGAGACTAATGGAGAGCATTGGGTGGCCTTGGACCCTTCAGGTCTCCTTTTGTATTAGTTGCTATTTTTTGTGACTTAAGACTTGCCTTGTACTCTATTTTGGTTCTATGTATGTATATAGAGTTTTGTTATGGTTTAGTGTATCGTATCTAGCCCAAGTATGGCACATTCAATGGAAAAGTGAGAGGAGTGAAGATTGGGGTCTTGTATCTTGGGGAGGGTCCAAAGTTACATTCCTAGATCGCTTCTTTCCTTTGGAGTCGAGGGAAACTAAGATGCAAGAATTCATTAACCTTAAGCAGGGGAATATAAGTGTGAGTATATATTCCCTCAAGTCACTCAACTTTACAAATATGCCCCATCATTGGTTGCCGACCTCGTGCTAGAATGAGGACATTCATGTCGGGGTTATCCGACCTTCTCATCCAAGAGTGCCGGACCGCTATACTAGTCAAGAAATGGATATTTCAAGAATGACTTACATAGAATGAATTAAGGATGAAAAGACGAGAAAGAGTGCAAGAGAATCAAAGAGGGCATGTTTTGAGGAGGTTGGATCATCATCTAATAGGGCTTTAGAACCTAGGAGTAAGGGAGAGAGAAACCCCTATCCTACTTGTAAAAAATGTGGTAGAATGCATTTAGGGGAATGCTTGATGGGACAAGAAGGTTTCTTTGAGTGTGATGAGTTGGGCCACAAGAAAAGGGATTGCTTGGTGGCTGCTAGGAAGGGAAGAGAAAAAGCTCGAAATGCTTTGCCTAGTAAGTATGTGTTCCTTCCTATCACGACCCAAGCCTAGGGCCTAGACGTGACACGATGAATGGGAAACCCGAAGGAAACCCAGAAAAGCCTCTTAGCATGTCATTTGCATATCCTTGGTTCATGGAAGCATGAAAGTGCAATAAACATATAACACATAATTTCTAAGGGAAACGGAGCTTTGGACTCACAGTATGGGGATGTTGTAGGGAAGAGGATAAACATGAATCAAATAGTAAGTAAGTCTAAGGGACAAGTAAGTATGACTCATGCTATGGGGGCATTTAGGGACTTGGAACTTCCATCACATCAACAACATACAGGAAGCATAGAGGGAAAAAGGGACTAAGGGAAGTATTTCATAATTATAGACATAATATGAGTCAAGCTTGATACATAAACAATCATATCCAATAACATCTCTAGTACGAGTGGAACGAGGGCCATGACATCTTCCTGGTGCACCCTCAAAAGATAGAAATCCTGTCGCGCCCAAAGTCCCGTTAGGGTGGACTGGCACCCGTTGTCGATAAGGCTTGGGAGAACCAACCTGTATCTATGCACTTTCTATACATATTATGAGATTTCTACGTTTGACATGCCTTTAAGAAAATAAACAATGATAACAAGCCAAAAGGAAATACATATGGCTAGGCCATTGGGGCCATAGTGTTTAAAGTATGAGACATGACCACACTTTAATTTACATAGTCTACAAAGCCTCTAGATAAGGAAAAGTATCTGATAAGGGTCGGGATAGGCCTCGCCTCGACTAACTGTACACTACAAAAATATAAGCTCCATATACAAAGCTCCGAAGAAACCTGAAGCTTGGTAACAGTAGCTGGATATCATGTACTCCTTCTGGGGAGATCTACTAGCACATGTACCTGCGGCATGAAATGTAGGTCCCCCTAAAGGGACGTCAGTACGGGATAATATACTGAATATGTAAGGCAGGACATACTGTACATAAAGTAACAACTCAAATGAAAATATGCACTGGTGTAAGATTACAAACCACTTTTGGTTATACTTTGGGATCATGTACTTTATGTTCTTTATATTACTTTACCTTTAATGTATAGTCTGTGCACAACATGTAATACAACTGACCAGCTGATCAGTGGTAAAACTGTATCAGGATCGTCCCTGGCTAGGTTCTTCCTTAACCCCTCAGGCTACCACCCGTGATAGGGTCGTCCCTGGCTAGGTGATTCTTCCACCCCTCGGGTTACCACCCATCAATAAACAATATGTTTTATCTTTAAATTATCTTTGAGATGATTCTTTTAGTGGTCACAATATTAAGTTATAGGATGGTAGATGCAGCATATGACATATAAATAATCTTACAAGACAAAATGACAGTGAAAAGAGTACGTTATACAATTAATGAAACGCGTATGAAATAAAATAATTCGTGAACTTTATTTAGCGACAAGGACTCATGTGACTTGGTATCCACGTATGTATGCAGATTTGAAGTTGACTATGTGTGGGAGCATATGAACATGTGAAAAAGGGAAGATGCGGTCAATAGTTGTGTTGGAGTTGGTAAGTCTCTTTGTGTGTCAAGGAGGGATCTAAGTTTCATGCCAAGTAATACGAAATCAAGTAGCCTTACATACCTCGTTGTATGACTTCGTTACTACCTTGGGATAACCTTCCCTTCTTCAAAGTATTTATATACAACATAGTAGGTGATAAAACTAGCATTAGAAGCCAATAGATACATCTTGGCAGCCCAATCACATAAAAAAATAACACATGGGCAACAAGCGGGTATTTACAAACCCGAGCATATTCTTTCAATCTTTCCGCCCCTATCGTATTTTTTAATATACATTCGCATGTACACATCATGTGAAGCCTGTTTTAGTTCCAAAACAGTCTTACAAGAGACCACAAAGCAGAACACATAACAATTCTACACAACCTACAAATGGACAGCATAACGTTACCTTCCTTTGCTACATTTCGACGTCGACAATTCCAAACCTGTTCCAACTCTAACCAAACCGTTCCAACAACATTAATACATACAAACAGTCCTAAAACAGTCTTTAAACAACACTCAAGAAGTCATGAAGGACGTGAGCCAATAGCCTTCCGTCCAACAGCCTACAAGTTCCAATCAACATTACACTTAAGATAGCACAATAAAATTTGTTTGTTAAATGAAACCAAAAATCAGGGCAGAAATCTTAGGGTAATATCTATAACTCAAACCATGTTAAGAACATTGACTTATCCTCATAATACAGTCCATAAACCATAGAGAAGTCACTAAAACAAAAGGCAAGTGTGCAGCAACTTTCTAAACACATGCTATCCAAATTTTCTAGCACAACATACTAGCATATACTTCTTGATTTTTATAAGAAAAACATACTAAATACATATGTATACTTACTTACCACTACCTTCAAGGTGTAGGAATTCTCCAAGAACCCTAGAAGTTCCCTTGTGGCTGCTTTGCTAGGTTAAGAAAGTGTAGAGAAAAAGTCGTGAAAGCTGAAATTTTCCAAGTCTAAGAGTGAAATGAAATTTGCTGCTTGTAACCCCTTTTTAAAGGACCAATTTGGCCGACTTTATTTTGACCTTTTGACCACCTAATATCACATATAATTAATCTAGTTATACAGCATCTTGGCCCTTACACTTGGGCCTAAAAGGGTCTCAAAGTTGATGGGATTTGGCTTCCCATTTTCCAAACTTCTCTTCACTTGGTTTGGGCCCAAATGGTTAAGTGTGTTGTGATGTACTTGGGCTCTTTTTATATTCTTCTTGGGATGAAAATAAAGTCCATTTATGATGCTAAAACACAGGCTTAAGTTATACCCTTAACACGGACTTCATTCATAATCAGACTTGGACAAATTCGACGTCGGGCCTCGTCTCCGTTTAGCTCGCAAATTTGAGCTAAGAAAGTAGGTGACTCACCTTCTAGCTTCTTAAGTCCTACAAGCACCTCAATTCTCTTACTTCATTTAAGGCCGTGATCTCCTCAATTTTACATAAAACATGTATATACTTAACCCTCTTAAACGTTAGACGCACATATCCCCCTATAATATGAAATTCGAGCACTTTTAAAAATGGGCGCTAATTTGACCAAACCATATCATGTTTCATTTGCATGGTGCTAGTATTGTAAGGTGTGGGTTGTTACATCCTCCCCCCTTAGGAACATTTGTCCTTGAATGTTAGCATAATTTGATAGCTTAACTAAGTAAACCTTTACTTACACAAACTTTTGACAACACATTAAGTGTTCAATCACACAAACCTATTAGTGTACCAATTATGCATGTTGGACTTCCTCTTTAGCATCAAATAAATAAGGATATTTTGATTTCATCGCGTCCTCCCCTCCCATTTCATTTCTTCTACTTGCTGATTTCTCCAAAGTACTTTTACTGAAGCTATTTCTTTATTCCTTAGCTTCTTAACTTGATGATCTAGAATATCAATAGGTACATCTTCATATATGAGATCTCCTGTAACCTGCACATCCTCAATAAGAGTGATACGATATGGGTCACCTATGCATTTTCGAAGCATTGAGACATGAAAACCTAGATGAACCAGTGAAATTTCTTGGGGTAGCTCTAGTTCATATACAACCTGCCCGAACCTCTTAATAATCTGATATGGTCCTATGTAACATGGGCTCAATTTTCCTTTCTTACCAAATCTCATAACCCCTTTCATTAGAGACACCTTTAAAAATACTCAATCCCCTGCTGAGAATTCTAGTCCTCTCCTCCTAGCATCTGCATATGATTTGTGACGATTTTGGGCTCTTTCTAGCCATTGTTGTGTTACCTTAACTTTTTCCATGGCTTGTTGTACTAGATCTGGCCTAATTAAGGTGTTTTCACCCACTTAAAACCATTCAATTGGCGACCTACATTTCCTCCCATACAAAGCTTCGTAAGGTGCCATCTTGGTACTCGCGTGGTAGCTATTATTATAGGCAAACTCAATAAGTGGCAAATGGTCCACCCAACTACCTTTAAAGTTCAATGCACAAGCTTGCAACGTATCTTCAAGTGTAGGAATGGTGTGTTCTACTTGATCGTCTATTTGAGGGTGGAATGTTGTACTCAAATTCACTTGTGTTCCTAAACCCCTTTGGAAGGACTTCCAAAACATTGCAGTGAATTGAGCTCCGTGGTCAGATATAATGGAGACTGGAACTCTATGTAGCCTAACTATCTCTTTAAGGTATAGCTTGGCATACTCTTCAACTGTATAATCACTCCTAACTTGCAAGAAGTGTGCTGACTTTGTGAGTCTGTCAACTATTATCCATATGGAGTCAAACTTCTGAAATAAGCGAGGCAACCCGGTAATAAAATCCATATTGATCATATCCCACTTCCATGTTGGAAGCTCTATATAGTGCATATAACCTCCTGGCTTTTGGTGTTCTAGTTTCACTTGTTGGCAATTTGGACATTGAACTACGAATTCTTCAAGGTCCCTTTTCATGCCTTCCCATCAAAACATTCTCTTCAGGTCATGGTACAACTTAGTTGATCCTAGATAGATGGAATATCGGGAATGATGGGCTTCTTCCATTATCCTCTTTCTTAATCCATTAATATCAGGCACATATAATCTATTTTGGCAGTAAAGTACTCCATCTTGTGCAAGGTCATAGCCCTTATCGTACCGTGACTCACCTTTTCCTTAAGTTGTCGTAGAACAGGATCCTCAAACTATTTTTCTTTCACCTCCATTACCAATGAAGACTCCACAGCATTATACACATTAACCCCTTCCTTTGGAGTTTCAAGAAGGCAAACTCCCAAATTGGCTAGCTGATGTAGATCCTTAGCCACTCCTTGACTTACCGTAGCTTGATCACCACCATTCATGATTGCCTTAGGTGACTCACCTGCTAGCTTCTTAAGTCCTACAAGCACCTCAATTCTCTTACTTCATTTAAGGTCGTGATCTCCTCAATTTGATATAAAATATGTATACACTTGACCCTCTTAAGTGTTAGATGCACATATCCCTCTATAATATAAGATTCGAGCACTTTTAAGAATGGGCACTAATTTGACCAAACCATATCATGTTTCATTTTTATTGTACTTATATTGTAAGATGTGGAGTGTTACATTTATTCTTAATTTAGATTTTCTGTGAACCTATCAGGCTTATGAGGGTCCATTAGGGTTTTACCTCAACTTGCACATAAGTGGCCTTCTAGGCTTATGGGGGCTCAGTTAGATTTAGTTTCTTAGGCCCTATTGTATTTTACACTCGTGTGCATATATTTACTATTATTGTTCTTGACCTCTGTCTATATTTTATTCTTGTATTTCCTACCACATTTACTATTCTTATTCAATCGACCTACGATGCCTACTAGGTACCCTTTCATCTAGTGCTCATACTACACTCTGCATCAGCTTTGTGATGTAGGTCCAAGCATTAGCTTATCAATGTTGATTTTTTCCAACTTATAGCGGCCAATCTCAGAGACTAGGTGAGCACCAAGCATTTTGGATCATTACGGTCTCTTTCTATATATGTGGTTTGTATTTTGTATTTTGAGACTAGCCAGTTGTGTATATTTATGTTTTGACCCACTTTGGAGTTCATATCTATCTTTACAGTAGCTCCATACTTGTAACTTCTAGGTTCTAGGAGGGGATTCTTTTTGGTTATATATATATATATATATATATATATATATTTCTGTTTAGTTGATTTATGCTCTTATATTTGTTACTCTTTTCATCTGTTATCTCCTAGATAAATAAAGGTTGGCTTACCTGCTGATGGATTATGATAGGTACCATCATGACTCGAGAAATTGGATTGTGACATTGGGATTGTCCAATAGAGTGTTTATGGATGGAGCGTCATTGTGGAAAAAATGAAGCTCACTCTATTATTTATCAAATAGTCTTGGCTGGATTAATGTATCAATTGTGGTAGGAGTGGCAAAGGAAAAAAATGAACATTGACTACAGTTGTGAGATTAATAGTCCAAGATATGTACTACTGTACTTACAAGAAGCAAGTAACTTTAACAAAAAACTTCAAGTAGCTTAGGATTCTTAAGTTGCACCATAAGCAGTAACTTAGAAATAAAAATGCAGCCAATTTTTAGGAAGCGAATAACAATTAAAATAGAATTTGAAAAATCAAACTAAAAGTAATTATAATGAAGTATATACTTTTGAAGTTCTTGGGATCACTCAACTTTAATTCAGTAAAGAACATACTAAATTGATCTAAAGTAACCAAAAATAGAGGTTGTCGAAAGTATGCTAAAGAAAAACTTTCTAGAGTTGTTGAGACAAGCCAACCAAGTTCTCTCACGATTTTAATATCACGTCGTCTTTACAAGACAAGTAAAACAAAATAAATAAATCAAAATATTTTAGTAAAGTTCAACTTACCTTATTATATTATTATTAGTATAGGTCACCAGAGTGTTATCCTCAAAAATGAAGGCAATTACCCACCGTGATTCTTTTTCGTTTAAAACTTTGATGCTTTTCAAAGTCACGTCAAACATTCTCAAAAAAAATATATGCAAAAATGAGAGTATTATTATTTTGGAGAGAGCATTTCTCAACAAAGTAAATACAAATATTAATAAGAAAGAGCCTGCAAATATTTATTATTGTACTGTACATGACATCATCCAAGTGAGAGGGTGATTTTACTTTTTAGTTAGTGTTTTTAAAAGCAAAAACACATACATTTTACTAATGTCAACCACATAAGAGTATTGAGAGAAAATAATGGTCTATTAGTAATTGACTTTCCAACAACTCTTTTTAAGTGTATTTTATTAAAGGATTCATGATTCAAATTGACAAGCTGATTTAAAGTCTAATTTTCTCAAGAAGACCGCTAAAACTTGGAAAGAAGAGCTCACTGGAACCTTATGCTATTGGATAAACAAATTAAAAAAATTGAGATGTTGTAACAATATATAGATTCTTTCTCATTCAATGTTTTAGTGCTGGATTAGACTTATCAAAATCAAATATGGTGATCATACAATAAACTTCATTTACAAAGAAAGATGTAATGGTAAAAGTACTTTACCAATTCATAGGAAAAAGATAGCCCTACAAAAATTTCAAGCAAGAAAATCCTATAATAAACTCTCAAATATCTCATCTTGGACCCTCAACACCTACTTTTACATACAACAGTATAATTTTCAGTATAACTACTATCTCTAAGAGATCAATCACATAGCACTGAAAGAAGAGTAGAAGAAAGAATTACTTTTATTTTACTTGAAAATAAGGAGGAGATGAATAAAGAGGAAAAAATTGTAGATACAATGGTAGATGACAAGTTTTGCTGCAATAATGCCTTCAAACTTTCATCTTTTGGGAATTTGATGGAGATCTTCAACAATTTAGGTGTATTATTAGAGAGGAAAAAACCTATGGTCTTCAGCAATCTACAGAGAGACAACTATTTAAAGCCCTTTTTGTGTTTTGTTTGCACTTCCCGCTCCTTCAATATGTTATTTTAATTTTAGGGACCATATTTTTTTTAATAAAAAAATGAGACTGATAAATAAAATTATCATTAAAATACATTTTAGGGACCATATTTATAGCTTGTCACTAAATTTAGTCCTTAATAAGCTTTTCTTGTAGTGCAAGTCACGGGTCCCTTTGTGGTCCCCAGTTATTGCACTTCTGGCCAAGGGTGGGTTCCACAAGACCTTGTATGCTCCATATAAAGGACATAAGTCTGCACCTTTCGTGATCTTGAAAATTTTCTAGGGCTAGACCACAAGTGCCCCACATGGCTTGTGGTTCCTTGTATGGGGGCCTCATGAAGGGTATCTGGTGTCTGAGAGTTGCATTTTTACGAGAAAATATCCTTTAGCTTCATTTTTTGACTTTTCAACTTATAGGCTACTATAACTACTCTAAAAAAAACAAGCATAGTAAATCTCTCCTTGCAACATATTTTGCTGAGGGGGTGTTAGTTATTGAAGACAAGTATATTGAATTTTCTTTTCCACTTAAATCTCTCCTTATGCAGGCAAAGATGTTTTTTTTTTTTTTACTTTAAATTTTAGTTGGAGCATTCTAACAACGTATAAAGAGATTTGTCATTTATAACATCTGAATTAGAAGATTGTGGAATATGAAGGTAGAGAACACGGAGAACAACAACAACAATAAGAGCAACATATCTAGTATAATTTTACATGTAGAATTTGAGAATCATAGAGTGTACGTAGATGTTCTTACCTTATGATGTAGAGAAATTATTTTCAATAGACCATTCGACTCAAGAAAAATATTTCAAAATAGATCTGATAAATACAAGGTGAAAGAAGCTCGAATGAAAATACTAAGAAAATATTGACATTAAAAATAGTAAGACAATCAAAGCAAAAGAACAAAAATAGTGACAAAGTTGAAGAATAAGAAATAATAAAATAATGATGATAATATTGAAAAGAAAAAGAGGGAGCAAATAAGATACTCCAAACCTAAACCATGCTCCACACAACTATCAGTTCAACTATTTGTTGACCTTCTATTTTTATCCTCGACTTTAATATTTTTTTATTTCGGATCATGTCTTTGATAAGCTTAAAATGTGTCATGACTTGTCAAATCACCCATCTGAATTCTTTTTTAGTCTGCTATTTTTTATTAGCCTTATCATTGTCAATCTCTCCTACCTTCTTACTGGAGCATCTGTGCGCCTCTTCTCCACATATCTGAATCATATGGTCCCACTTCCCTCATCTTGTGCACCACAGAAGACACTCTTATTTTTTAAAACATATCTTCATTCCTAATTTTCTTTTTTTACTATAACCATACATCCATCTAAATACTCTTTCTTCTTACTTTATGTAATCTTTTGAAAAAGATAAAATTCATTTTCACAAAAAGAATTTTAAGCATAAACCTTTACAAAGGAAAGGTTTCTATACTAATTAAGCATATTTTCACAGTAGATATGACAATATATCTTTTTCTTTGTTTGAATTTATTTTGGTATGATTATGTTATTCCTTTTCTTTTTTTTTCTTTCTTTTTTTGGGGATGATTAGTTCAATATCTTCTAGTAGAGGTGATAAATGGTTGGATTGAATCGAATTTAGATGGATTGAATATGAATTGAGCCAAGATGGATTGAATATGGATTGAGCTAAAATGGATTGGAACACAATCCATCCATATAAAATATGGGTAAATATGAATTTGATCAAATATGATTTGGGTAAATGGTTCTGACCACTTTAATATTATAAAGACAAAAAAATATTAAATCAAAGCTGAATTGTTAATACTCAAACCCTATCGCCCCAACCCCACTTCCAAATAATTTTTTTAAAAAAAATATTTTTCATATAAAAAAGAATATCAATTTTTCTACTTCTGTACTCTAATCTCCACTCAATCTCACCCCACCCCCAACTTAGCCGCACCTCTTTCACCCCCAATTTTTAAATTAGAAATTATCAAGAAAAAAGTCGTCCACGCTACTCGTCCCTCACCTGTCTCCTACTCTTCACCCTACCATCATTTTTAAAAAAATAATTAAAGTAATTTTTAAAAATAAAATAAAATTTTCACATCCCAAACCCCACTGAATCCCCTATCCCCAATTTTTTTAAAAAAATAAAAATAAAAAAGGTTAAATTTTTTCATCACCCTACCTCCCGCTTTCACCCTTTCTCTCCCTACCCCACCCTTTCCCCAGCCCCTATCCCCACCCCCATCCCAAAATTGTTTTTAAAGAAAGATAAAGAAATTCAAAAGAAAATTAACTTTTTTCACCATCGCAACCTCTAGTTCCACACTATACGCCCACCCTTAGCGGACCCCGACACCTACCCCACTCCAAATCTTTTCTAAAGAAAAATAAAAAAAAAATAACAAAAAAGTTAAATCATTCCACCATCACCCCTTTCACCCAAGCCCTACCCCCATTGTCACCTCTAAATATTTTTAATGAAAGATAAAAACAATTTCAAAAAAAAAAAAATTCCACCCCCTCTCCCACCCTCCTTCACTGGACCCTAAACCTCAATTTTGTTTTTACAAGAAAAATAACAAAAATTCAAACAAAAGATTTTTTCACCACCCCCAAATTTTATTTTTAAAAAATAAAAAAAAAATATTTTTTCGCCACCTCCTCTCATCCCCCTACTTCTACCCTACTCCCTACTATCAATGCCCACTCCTAAACTTTTTACAAAAAAATTAAAAAATTTAGAAAAAAATCCCCCCCCCCTCTCCACTGCCACCTACCCCTACCGCTACCCCCTCCCTCGACTCCGTACCACCAAGCCCCAAATCTTTTTA
>JAABOM020000101.1:11746697-11809791 GCA_011800125.2 Solanum clarkiae
TGATTTATACTAGTATTTTCTTAATTATATTTCAGTTTTGATTAGTTAATTTTTCTATATAGTATTTTTAATTTAAAATAATTTTCTAATATTTCATTATATTTTATTTTATTTATTTATTTTCTTTCTTTTCTTTTCAATGACCAAAAAGAAAAAGAAGCAAAAATAAAAAAAATAAAATCCTACAACTACCCAACCTCCCCACTACACACTCCCTCACAATGCATCTGCATGACACCACATCACTCCCCATTTTTTTTTCAACTCCCACTCCCTCACATTATATACAAGACAACACATTCTTATATAGAATACAGACACAGATTCTACACAGAATACAAACAAACACACAAAAATACACACAACAGAAAAAGAGAGAATACACAATATACTAACATCTACACACGAACACACAAGAAAACACCCATTTCCACATACACTCACACATATGTCCTAAAGAAAAAAATATACTATAATTCAACCTTCACACATACCTCATAGATTCACAAAAAAAGAAGAAGAAAAATCGCCACAAAAAACACACCCCAAAAGAAAATCATATGCAACATTAAAAAAAGACGGAGTTTGAAGTTTGTTTTCGCGGTTCGAGTTCATAGTTCCTATTGTATTCTACTCTTTATAATTATTCTCCACAAGAGGTAACACTTACCTTTCTTGTCCAATTTAATATGATTGTAACATACTAAAGTTGTCAAATTTTGCATATGTTTGACCCATTAATATTTTTTTGACATTGCCATATGAATTATGTTCAAATTTTTCATATCAACTTTTTATTTAGATATTTCATGTTGTTAAATTTAGTGTAAAACCGTTAAATAGTGTATTTCATGTTGAGTAAATTTAGTGTCCAATTATGATGATGGAGTAATTACGATTTAATAAACTCAAATGACAAAAAATAATTAATCATATGGATTCTTTACATAAAATATTACTTTCGATTTGTAGGTTCTTATTTTTATTTTTATGACTAAAAAGATAAGAAAAGATTGTAGGTGCCTATGTAATTCATAACATGTACTAATGTGGCATGTATAAAATGTTATGAAAATGTATATTATATTTTTAGTAAAATTTTATTTACTTTTTCTTTACATAAAATAAGAATAAGAATAAAATTTGTATCTTTGTTTGCATTATATTTGAGTGATGATTCTTTTAGAATATTAAATTAATAATAATTTATTAAAAAATAACATTTTATTAATAATCATTAAAAAAATTTATTCTCCATGAAGAATGTGGTTGCACATCTTTGTGCAGACGCTAATTTTTTCCTCAAGGATGCGGTGACGCACCACGACCGAATGAGTTTGACAATCAACTTCTTTTTTGATCCAGATTAAAATTTGGTCATAGAGAATTCTTAATATGTAGAGAAGGCAATCACGTCTCTAACATTTAGACGAAGGATGCGGTGACATATCTAAGTTGAGACTTATAAAATCAATAATTTTATATAAAAATAAGCAAATTAAGGTTCATAGACACAATATATCCTAAAAATAATCAAGACAAGTATAAGTTGATAAAAGCGACCGTGCTACAACCATGAGACTCGAAGGGTGCCTAACACCTTCCCCTCGGTCAACAGAATTCCTTACCCGATTTTTGTATTCGCAGATCAATAATAAAAGAGTCAACTTTCTTTTGATTAGGGATTTAAATAAGGTGACTTGGAATACCAAAACTCAATTTCAAGTGGCAACTCTGAATAAATAAAATAAAATCCCTTTTCAATAACGTCTCTTTAATTGGGAAAACTTATTTTGTAAAACTCACATGTCGTGAAAAAATAGGGGTGTGACAATATGTTATATGTTCTATTTGGAGCTTATGATTATGACTATCTATTGGATGTGGTTATTATGGATTAATTATGAGAATTATGATAAGTATGTATGTTTTGATGTGACCATGTGGAAGATCCTAAGTCTTATATTGCCCCCACGGAGTGAGTTACACTTACCTGCCCCTTAGTTCTTATATGCTATGTGAATCCATGTTAATTCCTATTCCCTATGACATCCCCATAGCGTGAGTCCTACTTTTTCATCCCTTAGAACTATGTGTTTACTATTTATATATACGCTTCCGAACCAATGATATGAATATAGATACTTGAGGCTTGTTTGGAGACTCTCGGGTCCCATTTGCCATGTCACTCCTAGACCATAGGTCTGGGTTGTGACATTATCTCTCAATTGAGGGGGGGTTGTTGTAAAATGCAGTAATTAAACTAAACTAGAATCAAGTTATCAAGAGCAAGTGTTGTGAAATCAATGTGTATAGTAACTAGGGTATTGTGTTCCCCATGATTTCCTAAATCTGTATAGCCAGATAATCATAACCTTTTCTAGTGTGTAGCATATAGAACTGGTAAGTTATGTTTACCTAACCCTTCGATCTAGGCGAGAGAAAAATTTCATGCCATGATTTGATCCATCTCCATAATGTTTCATTACTAATCCTTACCTTTTGTTCCAATACAACTATCCCTTGATCCGATTAGATTGATTAGATGAGAAGAATTACAATGAATTCTGTTAATTATCCTATATCCCATTCATTACCCCCTTGATCCAATAAGTAGGGATTATGAGAGTTCTAACATTGGCTACCATTAAAAAGAATTCTAAACAAAGGGATAACTAATACATGTATGCACACTTTCTAAGAATTATGGATTATTTGGTTTCTACTTTATTAGTTCTTCTTAGTTCCCATAAACCTAGTTGTTGATTTAGCTGTGGATGATCATTATAGATGATAGAATCATGCTACGAAATAGCACAAATAAACACTTACAATGATGAATTGAAGAGCAAGAAATCCAAAATCTTCACAAAAAATCACACTTTAATAAACCCAATGTAATGTAAAAAATAATCACAATTATCAAAGTCTCAATGTTCTCACTGCTCTCTGGTTCGTCCCCCTCTTTGGTTCGTCCTTCTCTAAAAATGATCTAAAAAATCCTATTTATAATAAGTAAAAATCAAATCCAAAACAAAATAGGAAAGCTGGAATTGGCAACTCGGATGAACAAGGTTAAGGGTAGTAGATGGAATCATAGATTGTACTTGGACTTTGTATCGTGCACTGAGCAAAATCCTTTCTTCAACTTAGAAGTCCTTCTATGGGCCGTCTTCTGACTTACGGCCCGTAAGGAGTTTCGTCTGCTAACTTTCCAGCAGTTCTTCAAAATCTTGATCCTCCAGGCACGATCTTATCCAAGACTTATCATTTGACTTATGACATGTAGGAACCCTCATCTGATAATAGTTCAGCACTTAGCATGTACTCTGATTTTTAACATTCGATCTCACATACGGGTTGTAAATGATTCTACAAATCATCTGAAAACTCGTACATTTAACATCTGAAAATCGCTCTTTCACTGGATCTAACCTACAAACTCATCCTACGGCTCATGGACTAATCCACGACCCATAGAAAGCTCTGTACATCCTAAAAAACTTGAAGAAATCTTCAAAACTTTTCCCAAAATCATCCTGATTTTTAAAATCCTGAAAAAGAAACACAACAGCACATCAAACCTACTAACATCACTATGAGAACACACAAAATTCCAAGTTTAAAACATCAAAAGTGCCACATCAGTTGCCATGTGGTCTACTTCCTTGAGCTTGGGCACCTCTTTGAGCTTGCCCTCCTTGAGATACTTTGCCTTGAGGATGCCCTTCTCTACCTTTATTAGCAACATTAGGACACTCAAATATCTTGTTCCCCATCTTTCTACAACCATAGAAAGCACCAGAACCTCTTAAACAATCACCTCTATGATTCCTTCCATACTTGGGACACCTAGGAGGAATAGCACCACCACTCTTAGGACTATTGTCACAACCCAAGCCTAAGACCTAGATGTGACACGACGAATGAGAAGTCTGAAGACAACCCAAACAATCCTCTTGTTCGTAGCATACAGACATCCTTGGTTGCGGAAGTAAAATAAACAACAATAAGTGATTTAAATAAAAAGGGAAATAGGACTAATAGAAATTTTTGAATATCATCAAGGCATAAAAGAGTCAAGCTCACTGCATAAATGCATCATAAGATCCCTTATACACCTCTAACCAGCTCGTCGAAGCTACCGCCTATCGATTGAAATTTCCCTCCTCAGCCGGAGGCGGAACCGACTTAGAATAGAGCGGGGGCCAAGATACTTTCTAAGCTCACCCTCATAATATCAAATGTTCAACATAATAAAGTCTTAAAATAGCAAGATTAAAGTAGATATTGTCCCAAACTTGAGGTCTCACCAAAGCTTATCATCGAAGTATCTCACTAGTCACGTGGAGGATGATCAAAAGGAGCTCCGGTCCCTACATAGTGATATCATGTAGGCATAAAGTATGCGTTAGTACATTTGAATGTACTATACATTTGAATATACTAAGTATGCGAGATGCAACGCAACAAGACATAAGCCAATACAGTCAAAATGCATAATCATAGGCAATGGATGGATACAACCTCAATATGGCATGCATGGTCAATGCTTGAAGTAAAACATGCTTGTAAATCATTCAACTTGTATAATGCATAATACATGTGTGGGAAGAGACCTTAATCGATATGAATAATACCAAGCGAGCTATAACTTGGAATCCTAATGATTATCACTCATCGATAAAGAGGTAGTCTACTGGTCAAGGTAAACCATACTTCACCTTACGGGAACTCGTCCCATTTCGTATGAAGTAACCCTTCTTATGGGAACCCGCGTATTTCAGAAAAGATTACATGATAAAGTGCACTAGATTGATCCACTAGAATAGCAAAGGTAAAGTATAATCCTATGTTGGCACATATTTTGAGGAATGTAGTATGGACCCTTAAAGATAGTCCACGCCAACATCCAATCCATTGATGTTAAGCCTAATCCCACGGAATACTTGAAAAAAATCATAACTTTAATAACTTGCAAGAAACATGGAAACATGATATGAGTAGCTCTTAAACAGGAAGACCTCTAATGGTGAGCCTAATATGAAAACATGAGAATAATAAAAATAATACATGACCCCTTGCTTTAACGTGAATGACTCACAAGAGGTAAATATCTTGAAAATAGGCTTAACTTCATACTTGCATAATCATAGAAAATTTCATGAATTAGATACATGTTTGAAAGCCCTTAAGATCATGTAGTCACTTGACTTGTAAATCATGTAAGTAACTTGAGAATTCTTGTTAAGTCATTTTATCAAACACATGGTGAGTTCATGATACTTGTCCAAAATCATGCAATTCAAGAGTGAAAAAAAGTGAGTAAACTCAATGCAAAACAACCTACCAATATGTAGTAAAACCCTCATATAGAGTACCTTGGATCACAAAAGCTCATAATAAATCTTAATTTCATAGCTCAAGACATACATAGTCTCAATAGATAAATCAATCAACGGAGTAAGCTTAAAATAGATAGTCATGCATAATCAATCAACATTACATAAGACCACATCATAATTTATACTCATAATCCATAATAAGAGATACCCATAGGTAATACAACTTGAAAACATGCAATTTTCATGAAAAAGGAAAGTTGGGCTCCATGGGTGAAAGGACCCAATGGATGAAACCCGCATACCTAAACTTGGAATTCCTTGATGTAAGCCTTGAAGGAGACTTGAAGCTTGGATTGAGTTCTTGAGATCTAAAGTGAGCTTGAAATCCTTGGATTTAAATGAGATATTTGGTTAAGTCTTGGAGAGGTTGTTGAGAGGGTTTTGAGTGATATAGAGCTGAAAAATGGCTAAGTATGGGAGATTTTACGTTTAAATGGGCATGGGGCCAATGTCTTTGGCCGAAATAGAAAAATAAGAAAAAGCCAACACTGGTCTACGTCCTGTCCGCAATGCGGAGCAAACGCGAAGGAAAAAATAACACTGCTCCATGCCCCTGGCGCGTCGCGGCCAGGGCGCGGATGCTCTATGGAATTTGGAAACTAGAGAAAATTATTTTTCGCTATAGGTCTTATAAAATCCAGATTATACCCATTGTTCACTCAATTTTACCCCTTGATCAAGAATATAAAGTCGTTTTTCAAAATCATGCACAGATTTTAAGATATATGGAAATTATGATTATGGACATTCTGAAGCACATTTTTAGGGCGTTTCAATATCTCCCCCTTGGGAATATTCATCCCTAAATTTCAAAGAAACATGCACAAGAGAAGTAATCATGAAGATTTTAGCCTGACAAGAATGCAACAAATGCACCTAAATATCATTTTCAAAAATCTCAACATGAATATCAAAAATCATCATAAACTTGTTACCATGACATGAATACATGCAACATGACGTGAGGGTTGAAACTTAAGACTTGAAATCATAGATGAGACTTAATATGTTATCTCAGGCTTGAATAGAGTGAAAGAGGTACGAATATCGCTTCTTTATTCTTTTCTGCTTACAAGGGCACTTTCAACTTGTTGATTCATCCAAAGGACCTTGACGGATGCTACATCTTTGTTCCTCAATCTTCTCACTTGCTTATCTAGTATCTCAACCGGGACCTCCTCATAGGTCAAATTATCCTCTACAACACCCACAACCTCTAAGGGCACAATAACACTTGGGTCACAAACTCACCTCCTCAATACAGATATATGGAAGACCGGATGAATCATTTTCATTTCCATAGGCAACTCCACTTCATATGTAACCTTACCAACTCTCCTCAAAATTCTATAAGGCCCTATAAACCTTGAAATCAATTTACCTTTCTTGCTAAATCAGACCATACCCTTCATGGGTGAGACTTTCAAAGAAGCCCAATCATCAATCTTAAACTTAAGATCTCGTCTCCTCACATTAGAATATGACTTTTATCTACTTAGGGCCATCTTTAATCTTTCCCTTATCAACCTTACCTTCTTCAAAGCTCCCATAACCAAATCTGGACCTAACAAGGCCACCTCACCGGCCTCACCAAGATACCTCCCTATACTCTCTAACCATTCTCATGGAATCAGGAAGAATAGGATAGGATGAATTATGAGCCTCTTTCATAGTCAACTTCCTCAAGTCATCAACATCAAGAACACACAATCTACCTTGGTACCATTTCCCTCTTGGGAGAAAACCTCCACTTACCATCTCTTACCAAGGCCTTCGACTCTAGCAAGGCAGGATCGAGGCCTTGTTTTGACTTGTCAATCAAAGAAGATTTGAAACTATCAACAACCACTACACCACTATTTTCTACCTCACACAAATAATGACGCCAAATTTTCAAAGCAACCATCACGACCGCTAGTTCAAGATCATGGGTGGAATAATTCCTCTCATGCACCTTAACTTGTCTAGAGGAATATACTATAACCTTGACATTTTGCATCAAAACACACCCCAAATCAATTCGTGAGGCATAAACCACAAATCTTCTCAACCGTTTCAGTAGAGCCAAGATAGGAGTAGAAACAAGCTTATCTTTCAAGGTTTGAAAAATCTTTTCACATTCATCGATCCAAATAAACTTTACCTTCTTTTGGGTCAACTTAGTCATAGGGGAAGAAATAAAAGAAAACCCATTTACAAACCTCCGATAATAACCTGTCAAACCCAAGAAACTCTTTATATCCGATGGAGTCAAAGGTATAGGCCAATTTCTTATCACCTCAGTCTTCTTAGGATCCACTTTGATGCCATCCCCTGACACCATATACCCCAAACATGCAACCTCTTTCAACAAAAACTCACATTTTTCATATTTAGCATATAACTTCTCATCCCACAAAATTTTCAACACCACCCTCAAGTGATTCACATGATCTTCCTCACTGGGAATAAATAAGGATACCATCAATAAAGACCACTACAAACATATCAAGGTAGGGCTTAAAGTCTCTATTTATGAGATCCATAAATATAGCCGGTGCATTAAACAACCCAAAGGACATAACCACAAATTCAAAGTGCCCATACCTAGTCCGAAAAGCCATTTCAGGAATGTCACACTTCCTCACTTTCACTTGGTGGTATCTGGATCGAAGATCGATTTGTGAACAGTGACTAACCCCTTGAAGTTGATAACAAAGGTTATCAATCCTTTGTAGATGGTACTTGTTCTTTATGGTGACTCTATTAAGTTACCGATAATCAATGCACATTCTAAGAGAACCATCCTTTTTCTTCACAAAAACACTGGTGCACCCCAATGTGACTTGCTAGGTCTTATGGAACCCTTTTCCAAAAAATCCCGCAACTGGTCCTTTAACTCCTCCAATTCTGCCGGGGCCATATGGTAAGGGAAATAGAAATAGTTGTGTATTAGGAAGGAGGTCTGTACCTAAGTCTATTTCCCTTTAGGGAGGAGTATCAGGAAGCTCATTAAGAAAGACATCAAGAAACTCTTTGACCACCAAAACTGACTCAATAGGAAGGACTTTAGACTACACATCCCTAACCCTCAAGATATGATAATGAAAACCCTTTAAAATCAACTTTTGGGCTTTAAGACAAGAAACGAATTTACCCTTGACCACCATATTACTATTCTCCCACTCAAGGACGAGGGACTTGGAATTTCACCCTATAGGTTCTACAATCAATGGAGGCATAATATGTATGCAACCAATCCATCCCAAGAATAATGTCAAAATCTACCAAGTCAAGTTCAACAAAATCGCAAGGTAAGACTTTATGCAATATGAACATGAGACAATTTCTATAGACTCTTGTACCAACAATGGACTCAACAACCGGGTCGATACCTCATAAGGTTCATATAATATTTTAGGACACACATGAAACTTTTAGCAACAAAAGGAGTAATGAAAGAAAGAGTGGCACCTGAGTCTATCGATGCATACACATCAAAATAAAAAAAACCTTTAACATACCTGCGAAGCACTATGCCAAGTCAAGTGACCCTAGAAGGGTATGGTTGAGAACATTGACGGTCATCATCATAATCCGTAGTAACCCATGGACAATGCCTCGACTAATGATCCTTTGAATCACACTCGAAACATGCACTCAAACTGGTTAAACAATCTCCCGGATGGTACCTTCCATATTTGTGACATGTAGGGGAAACTTGAACACCAACACCTTTGCCTTTCCCTGGAACATATGGACAATCAACGATCTTATGGTTCCACACCAATAGCAAACATTCGAATAACTCAAGCACTTTCCATTATGATTCCTTCCACATTTTGGGCACCTCGGATGAGTCACTCGACCATTGCCATTGGGCTTAGCATATGGAAGCCTTTCTTCAAGTTGAGCCCATCTTCCCCTTCCTTTGAGGCCACTGGACAATCTGTCATCTTATGCCCAACACCACCCCACTTGAAACAACTCTCAGTGCCCACCAAACATTTCCCATGATGTATCTTGCCACACTCTTGACAACTAACGAAATGGATCCTTTCTTTTTTCTACTTAGGCATTGGTATCTAGAAAAAGATAAAGCACCCTCAACTCGGTCCCTCTTAATCATTCTCTCCCATTTTATCATTAGAATACTCGAGAATACTAGCTTTTTGGTAGAGTTGAGTGGTCACCACTTTGGCCAAAATCCATAGAGCATTGTGAATCTCCGCATTCGATATGTCGCCGTTGGGAAGTTGACACTCAGGGAAGGGATGGTCACCACCTTGTCCACCTCCCTGAATAACATAAGACATGTTTAGAAATGTAATGATTAGAAACAAGCCTTAGGGTACCTAGCTCTAGCGCACGACATAGATCGTGAGGAAGTGAAACATTTCCTAAAATGCCTCATAGCCTCCCATTCATAGTTGTGGCGTGATTCACAACCATGAATAAGAACCTAATTGATGCGGTGTGTTGGATTCCGAGGACCATTAACAAGCTAGTGCTCTGATACCAAGTTTGTCATGACCCAAGCCTAGGGCATGGACATGACATATCGAATAAGAAGTCTAAAGACAACCCAAACAAGCCTCTTGTTTGTAGCATACACACATCCTTGGTTGTGGAAGTAAAATAAAAAACAACAAGTGATTTAAATAAAAAGGGAAGCGAGACTAAGGGATATGTTTGAATATCATCAAGGCATAAAATAGTCAAGTTCACAACATAAATACATCATAAGATCTAGCATACACCTCTAACTTTGAATGGAGCGGGGGCCAATACACTTTCCAGGCTCACGCTCATAATATCAAGTGTTTAACATAATGAAGTCTTAAAATAGCAAGACTAAAGTAAATAGTGTCCCCGAACTTGAGGGCTCACCGAAGTATCTCACTACCTACATGGAGGATGATAAAGAGGAGCTTCGATCCTTACATGGTGATATCATGTAGGCATAAAGTATGTGTTAGTACGTTGAATGTACTAAGTATGTAGGATGTAATGCAACAAGACATAAGCCAATATAGTCAAAAGGCATAATTATAGGCAGTAGATAGAGACAACCTCAATATGGCATGCATGATCAATGCTTGAAGTGAAACATTCTTGCAAATCATTCAATTTGCATAATTCATAATACATGTATGGGAAGTGACCTTAACCGACATGAACAAGACCAAGCGAGCTACACATGGTATCCCGATGATTACCCCTCATTGGTAAAGAGGTGGTCTACTTTCCAAGGTAAACCATACTTCACCTTATGAGAACCCATCCTATTTTCTATGAAATAACCCTCCTCACAAGAACTCATCCCATTTCATAAAGGATTACATGATAAAATGCACTCGATTGATCCACTAGAATAGAAAGGGTAAAGTATAATGCTATGTTTGCACATAGTTTGAGGAAAGAACTATGGACCCTTGAAGATAGTCCACGCTGACATCCAATCTATCTGTATTAAGCCTAATCCCACAGAATACTTGAAATAATCATAAATTTAATAACTTGCATGAAACATAGAAACATGACATAAGTAGCTTTTAAACATGAAGATCACTAATGGTGAGACTAACATGAAAACATGAGAATAATAATAATACATGAACCCATGCTTTAACGTAAATGGCTCACAAGAGGTAAAAATCTTAAAAATAGGGCTTAACTTGATACTTGCATAATCATAGATAATTTCATGAATTAGATACATGTGTGAAAGCCCTTAACATCGTGAAGTCACTTGACTGGTAAATCATGTAAATAACTTGAGAATTCTTGTCAAGACATTTTATCAAACACATGGTGGGTTCATGATACTTGTTCAAAATCATGCAATTTAAAAGTGAAATAAAATGAGTAAACTCAATGCAAAACAACCCACCAACATGTAGTAAAACCCTCATGTAGAGTACCTTGAAAACCATCACAAAAGCTCATAATAAATCATAGTTTCATAGCTCAAAGTATGCATAGTCTCAATGGAAAAATCAATTCATGGGTAAGCTTGAAATAGATAGTCATATATAATTAATCAACATTACATAAAACCCCATCATAATTTATACTCATAATTCATAATAAGAGGATACCTATAGGTAATACAACTTAAAAACATACATTTTTCATGAAAAAGAAAAGTTGGACTCCATAGGTGAAAGGACCCAATGGATGAAACCCACATACCTAAACTTGGAATTCCTTGATGTAAGCCTTGAAGGAGACTCGAAGCTTGGATTGAGTTTTTGAGATCCAAGGTGAGCTTGAAATCCTTGGATTTGAATGAGATATTTGTTTAAGTCTTGGAGAGGTTGTTGAGAGGGTTTGGAGTGATATAAAGTTGAAAAATGGCTACGTAATGGAGATTTCACTTTTAAATGGGCATGGGGCTATGACCCCAATGTCTTTTGGCCAAAACAAAAAAACAAGGAAAAAACAACACTGGTCTATGTGCAATCCGCGATGCAGACCAGACGCGAAGGAGAAAATAACACTGCTTTGTGCCCCTGGCACGTTGCAGCCAGGGGGCGGATGCTCTCTAGATTTCGAAAATTAGCAAAAATTATTTTTAACTACGAGTCTTCTAAAATCTGGGTTATACCCATTTCCCCATCAATTTAGCCCACTGATCAAAAATGGGAAATCTGATTTTTGAAATCACACAGAGATTTTAAGATATATGGAAATTATGATTATGGGCATTTTGAAGCATATTTTTAGGGCATTTCAACTATTAACTTGGGCCTTAGGGTTAGGCATCTATCATTATAAAACCTTTGAGGAGAACCTTTAGACGACCATTGACCTCATTGGAAACGACCACTACCGAACTTAGCATGTGAAAATCCACCATCAAAATAAGCCTTTTTAGACTCCCTCATCCTCATCGTTTGAAGCCTTTTTACTTGTCATGCCCCAAAGTCCCATTAAGTCGGACCGGCACCCGTTGCCAATAAGGCTCAGGATAACCAACCTATATCTATGTGCCCTTTACACATATTATAAGGGATTTCTACCTTCAATGTGCCTTTAAGAAAGTAAACAGTAATAACAAGCCAAAAGAAAATGCATATGGCTAGGCCGAGGTATGAGACATGGCCACACTTTAATTTACATAGTCTACAAAGCCTCTAGATAAGGAAAATTATCTGATAAGGGTCGGGACAGGCCTCGCCTCGACTAACTGTACAATACAAATATATAAGCTCTAGACACACACAAAGCTCCGAAGCAACCTGGAGCTTGGTAACAGCAGCTGGATATCCTGTACTCTACTAGGGAGATCTACTAGCTCCTATGCCTGCAGCATGAAATGCAGGTCCCCCGTAAGGGACATCAGTATGAGATAATGTACTGAATATGTAAGGCAGGAAATACTATATATGAGGTAACAACTCAAATAAACTATGCACTGGTATAGGATTAGAGACCACCTTTAGTTATACTGTGGGATCATGTAATTTATGTTCTTTTTATTACTTTACCTTTAATGTATAATCTATGCACAACATGTAATACAAATGACCAAATGATCGGTGGTAAATCTATATCGGGATCAGCTCAGGCTAGGCTTTTCCTTTGGCCCCTCGGGCTTCCCCCCGTGATAGGATCGACCCTGGCTAGGTGATGCTTCCACCCCTTGGGCTACCACCCATCAATAAGCAATATTAGGATCGGCCTAGCTAGGATTTTCCTTTAACCCCTTGGGCTACCCCCAGTGATAGGATCGACCCTGGCTAGGTGATTCTTCCACCCCTCGGGTTACTACCCATCAATAAGCAATATACTTTATCTTTCAATTACCTTTGAGGATTCTTTTGGTGGTCAGAATATTAGAGTTATAGGACTGTGGATGTAGCATTTAACATGTAGATAATCATACAAGACAATATGATAATGAAAAGAGTATGTTACACAAATAATGAAATGCGTATGCGATGGAACTACTCGTGAATTTTAATTAGCAACAAGAACCCATATAACTTGGTATCGAAGTATGTATGCAGATTTGAAAGTGACTATGTATGGGAGCATATGAATATGTTAAAGAGTGGAGACATGGTGAATAATTGTGTCAGAGTTGGTATGTGCCTTTATGTGGCGAGGAGGGATCTATGTTTCATGCCAAATAAATACGAAATCAAGTAGCCTTAGATACCTCGTTGTATGACCTCGTTACTACCTTGGAGTGGCCACGCTTTCCCTCAAATATTTATCTACAGTATATTAGGCAATAAGACTAGTATTAGCAGCAAAGAAACACTTGTTGGCAACCCAATATCATAAAAACTAACACACGGGCAGCAAATGGGTATTTATAAACTCGAGCGTAACCTTTCAACCTTTCTGCCCATAATCGTATTTCCTAATACATATTCTCATGTACACATCATGTGCAGGATGTTTTAGTGCCAGAACAGTCTTACAACAGCCCACAAAGCACAACACATAACAATTCTACACAACCTACAAATAGGCAGCATAATGTTACGTCCCTTTGCCCCATTTTGACGTAGATAATCCCAAACCTGTTCCAACTTTAAAAAACTTTTCTCAACATATATATGCATAAAAATAGCCTTAAAACATTCTTAGAATAGTACCAAAGTAGTCATGAATAATGTGAGGCAATAGCCTTCCATTCAACAGCCCACAAGTTCGTATTAAGAACACAATTGCGATATCCTATGAGGACTCACTGTTGTGGACTATAAAAGTGGTGCAGCAGCTAAGTTACATCACTACCAAACTAAAACATATTAGAAACATAAGTTTTACTTCATAACTCAGCCAACCAAAGAGAGAAAATCCTCTTGAATAACAAGAAACGTTCACAATAATACTTAGGACACATGCTGTCCAAATTTCTAGCACAAGCATAACTAGCATATACTTCTTGTTTTTCAGGAAAAAACCTTAATAAATACACAACTATAATCACTTAACCTTACCTTCGAGGTTGTGGGTCTCCTTAAGAACCCTAAAAGTTTCTTTTGGCTGTGTTACAAAGTCAAGAAAACTTGAGAGAAAACTTGGAGAACAATCTAATTTTTTTAATCAAGTTGTAATGACTTATGGGATCTGTTTTAAACCCGTTTTAAAGGCGGACTTTGGCTGAATTACTAAGGAATTTTTAGCCTTACATTACCAAGCTGCTGATGCAGATCCTTGCCCTTTTTACTTGGGCCTTATTGGGTTTAAATTGGTTGGGCCTTTGCTGCCCATTTTTCAGCTTTTTTCTTCTTAATTACTTTGGGCCTAAATTATCAAAGAAATTGTGATGTCTTTGGGCCCTTTTAATATCCTCCTTAGGCTAAACATATAGTCCATTTGTGATGCTAAAACATGGGCTAAAGTTACACTCTTAACACAGACTTCATTCATAATCATACTTGGACAAATTCGACATCGGTCCTCGTCTCCGTTTAGCTAGCAAATTTAAGCTAAGCAAGTAGGTGACTCACCTGCTAGCTTCTTAAGACCTACAAGCACCTCAATTATCTCACCTTGTTTAGGGCTGTGATCTCCTCAATTTAACACAAAACATGTATACACTCGACCCTCTTAAGCGTTAGACGCACATTTCGCTCATTAACACGAGATTCAAGCACTTTTAGAAATTGGCACTAATTTGACCAAACCATATCATGTTTCATTTACATAGTACTAGTATTAGTACAATTAAAATGTGGGGTGTTACATCCTCCCCCCCTAGGAATATTCGTCCTCGAATGTTGGCACAATTAGATAGCTTAACCAAGTTTAAACCTTTATTTACACAAACTTTTGACAACACACTAAGTATTTAATCACGTGCACCTATTAGTGTCCCAATTCTGCATATTGGACTTCCTCTTTAGCTTCAAATAAGTAAGGGTATTTTGATTTCATCGCGTCTTCGGCCTCCCATTTTATTTCTTTTGCTTGCTGGTTTCTCCGAAGTACTTTTGTTGAAACTATTTCTTTATTTCTTAGCTTCTTAACTTGACGATCTAGAATAGCAATAGATGCCTCTTCAGATGTAAGATATTCTATAACCTGCACATCCTCAATAGGAGCGATACGGGATAGGTCACCTATGCATTTTCAAAGAATTGAGACATGAAAAATTGGATGAACCATTGAAAGCTCTTGGGGTAGCTCTAGTTCATATGCAACCTTCCCAAACTTCTTAATAATCTGGTATGGCCCTATATAACGTGGGCTCGGTTTTCCTTTCTTTCCAAATCTCATAACCCCTTTCATTGGAGACACCTTAAAAAATACCCAATCCCATACTGAGAATTCCAGTACTCTTCTTCTAGCATCCGCATATGATTTATGATGACTTTGGGCTGTTTCTAGTCGTTTCTGTATTACCTTAACTTTTTTCATGGCTTGTTGTACTAGATCTAGCCCAAGCAAGGTAGCTTCACCCACTTCAAACCATTCAATTAGCGACCTACATTTCCTTCCATACAAAGCTTCGTAAGGTGCCATCTTGATACTTGAGTGGTAGCTATTATTATATGCAAATTCAATAAGTGGCAAATGGTCCACCCAACTACCTTTAAAGTTGAATGCACAAGCTCGCAACATATCTTTTGGTGCATTCTGCTTAACCATCTGTTTGAGGGTGGAAAGCTGTACTCAAATTCACTTGTGTCCCTAAACTCCTTTGGAAGGACTTCCAAAACTTTGAGTGAATTGAGCTCCTTAGTCAGGTATAATGGAGACTGGGACTCCATGTAGTCTGATTATCTCTTTGAGGTACAACTTGGCATACTCTTCCGTTGTATAATCACTCTTGACTGGCAAGAAGTGTGCTGAGTTTGTGAGTCTGTCCACTATTACCCTTATGGAGTCAAACTTCTGAAATGAGCGAGGCAGCCCAGTAACAAAATCCATATTGATCATATCCCACTTCCATGTTAGAAGCTCTATACACTGCATATAACCTCCTGGCTTTTGGTGTTTTACTTTTACTTGTTGGCAATTTGGACATTGAGCCGCGAATTCTGCAAGGTCCTTTTTCATGCATCCCCACCAAAATATTTCCTTCAGGTCATGATACATATTAGTTGATCCTGGATGGATGGAATATCAGGAATGATGGGATTCTCCCATTATCCTTTTCCTCAGTCCATTAATATCAGGCACAATTAATCTATTTTGGCAATAAAGTACTCCATTTTGTGTAAGGTCAAAGCCCTTTATCGTACCCTGACTCACCTTTTCCTTAAGCTATCATAGAACAGGATCCTCAAACTGCTTTTCTTTCACCTCCATTACTAATGAAGACGCTGCTGCATTGTGTACAATAACCCCTTCCTTTGGAGTTTCAAGAAGGCGAACTCCTAAACTTGCTGGTTGACGTAGAGTTTTAGCTACTCCTTGACTTACCATGGCCTAGTCACTAATATTCATGATTTTCTTATGACTCAGAGCATCGATTACCACATTTGCCTTCTCCGAATGGTATAGTATATCAACATCGTAATCCTTTATAAGCTCTAGCCATCTCCGCTATTTGAAATTTAGATCAAATGTATTGCAAACTATTATGATCCGTATATATGTCAACATGAACCCCATACAAATAGTGGCGCCATATTTTCTATGCAAATACAACCGCTGCTAGCTCAAGATCACAAAGTTGGGTAATTTTTCTCATGTGGTTGTAGTAGTCTAGATACATAAGCAATTACCCTACTATGCTGCAGTACACACCCTAAGCCAACTCCTGAAGTATCACAAACACTGCATACCCCTCAGATCCTTCTGGAAGTACTAGCACAGGTGCAGAAGTTAGCTTATTTTACAGTTCCTAGAAGCTCCTTTCACATGCATCATTCCATTGGAACTTGGTTGCCTTATGTGTCAACTTTGTTAGAGGTGAAGAAATAGAAGAAAAACCTTCAACAAACCTCCTGTAATAACCTGCCAACCCTAGGAAGCTCTGCACTTCCATGGGTGTCGTTGGCCTTGGCCAATTTTTCACAACCTCTATCTTTTGTGAATTAACGCTTATTCCCTCATCGAACACAATATGACCTAAGAATGCCACTGAGTTTAGCCAAAATTCACATTTATGAGACTTGGCATACAACAATCGATCATGAAGAACCTATAACACTTGTCATAAGTGATTTTCGTGGTCATCTTCTGATCTTGAATATACCAAAATGTCGTCTATAAATACTATCACAAACACATCCAAGAATGGCTTAAATACCCTGTTCATCAGATCCATAAAGACTGCTAGTGCATTCGTTAGCCCAAATGACACAACAAGAAATTCAAAGTCACCATAGCGTGTTCTGAAAGCTGTCTTGGGTATACCTTTCTCCTTCACCCTCACTTGGTGATAACCTGATCTCAAATCAATTTTTGAAAAGCATTTGACACCCTATAATTGATCAAATAAGTCGTCAATCCGGGGAGGGGGTATTTATTCTTAATTGTCACCCTATTCAATTGTTGATAGTCAATACACATTCTCAAGGTGCCATCCTTTTTGCGTACAAATAACACTAGTGCACCCAAAGGGGACACACTAGGTTTTATAAAATCTTTCTCCAATAAGTCTTTTAACTGCTCTTTTAATTTACTCAATTCTGTCGAGGCCATTCTATATGGAAGGATGGAAATAGGTTGAGTGCCTGGAAGTAAGTCAATACCAAAATCTACTTCTCGTTCTTGAGGTAAGACCGGAAGTTCTTCAGAGAAAACATCAACAAATTCATTCACCACTAGAACTAATTGAAAAGTTGGCGATTCTGCCTCCATATCCCTTACTCTAACTAAATGACATATATACCCCTTAGATATCATCTTTCTGGCCTTAAAATAAGAGATAAACTTACCCTTTGGCACCCCAACATTGCCTTCCCATTCAAGAACGGCCTCATTTGGAAATAGGAATTACATTCTCTTAGTTCGGCGATCCACAGTAGCATAACAAGAAGCTGACCAACCCATACCCATTATAATATCAAATTCTATCATTTCTATCTCAATAAGGTCATCCAATGTGTCATGGTCACAAACAGTTATTACACTGTCATCATAAACCCTTCTAGCCATAATAGATTCACCGGTTGGTGTAGACACTTTAAATGGTTTGTTCAATAATTTGGGTGTTCTCTTAAGCTTCCCAGCAACTAATGGAGTGATGTATGATACTGCAGAACTAGGGTCAATTAATGCATATACATTATGTGAAAAGATGAATAATGTACCTATAACCACATAGGGTGAAGCTTATAAATTTTGCCAACTCCGCAGAGCATAAGTACTATTCTGGAATCCACTAGAGCTAGCTGCCCCTTTAACACCTCTACCACGACCTACAGGTGCTTGCTGACCCCTACCTAAGGGAAGAACTGATGATGATGATACAACAGCTGATCCGGTAGGTTGTGCTATATCACCCATACACCTCCTCGGGCAATCTCTTATCATATGCCCTAGCGCACCACACCAATAGCAAATGTCTATCCCAACACAATATATACCTGAATGACTTCTTCCATATTGTTTACAAGGCTGCTAAGGAGTCATTTGCTAGCCTGTCGAATATGCTATTGCCCGTGCATGTTGTCCATCACCTCATTGACCAAACTGATTCTCCTAGACCCTTGAAGTTGTGGTGGAGCACTAGCTGTAGAGTAGGAGGAGGATGGCCTAGGTGCTTTATTAGAAAAATGAGTCCTAAGATCACCTTGGGGAGGTGTAAACTACCCTGTAGACCTGGTCCTCTTGGACTGTGCCCTTTCTAACTCTTGTGTCCTTCTCCTTTGCCTCTGATCCTCCAATTTCTGTGCAAAAGCTTGCATTCTCGCTATATCCATGTCTTTGTTCAAGGAAGCAATGGTACACTCTCTGACTAGATATATATCTAATCTATCCACATATTGATGAACTTTATCTGCCATAAAAGCAACTACATTAGGAGCATACCTAGCATGGGAATTAAATTGGAGGATATATTCCCTCATGCTCATATTCCTTTGGTGGAGGTTCAAGAACTGATCTACACGAGCCTCTCCGATTTCCAACGGCAGGTAATGGTCGAGAAATGCCTCTTTGAATTCCTTCCAGGTAGTTGAAAGTGCATCTATACTCTTAGATTTCTTCCAAGCTTCATACGACAACGTAACCATACCCTTTAACCTATATGTCGCTAACTCGGCAGCTTCTGTACCACTCGCATGCATAACATCTAATGTGCATTGAATTTGATCAATAAAGTCTTGTGGATCTTCATTAAGATCTGACCCGGTGAAGGATGGAGGGTCCAAATTAAGAAAGTCACATATCCTCGTGCTAACTGCCCTCTTCGCACCACCTGCACCTATAACTAGGCCTTCCTGTCTTTGACTTTGGCCAGTAACTATATGAGTCAATAGTTGGACTGCATTTCTCAGATCTTGTATAGAAGCATCAATAGGTAGTTCTGGGGGAATTTCACTACTTCCTGGTTAGTCAGGAGCTGGAGGAGTTGGAGGTGCTTGTGACAGAGACTCATCTTGAGTCTCATTTCGTTGTATCACCCGACTGGGTATACCAACTACCACTTCTACTTCCTTGCCTTTACCTTTGTTTTTCCTGGTTCTGGCATACTTGTTGTATAAAACAATTTAGGTGTTAGACACAATCCACCTATTACACTTAGCTCTATGGCACGTCTAAAGAATAAAAAGAAAGTAACAACTCCTAAATGCCTCGTAGCCTCCTGCTTATAAATGTGGTGCAAAACACATTGATAAACAAGACTCTACGTAGACACGACTTTGTAGATTACCTAGGATGACCCGCTCCGATACCACTTCTGTCACGCCCAAAGTCCCATTAGGGCAGACTAGCACCCATTGCTGATAAGGCTCGGGAGAGCCAACCTGTGTCCATGCACTTTCTATACATATTATAAGGAATTTCTCGATTCAACATGTCTTTAAGAAAGTAAAAAGTAATAACAAGCCAAAAGGTAATGCATATGGCTAGGATGTTGGGGCCAAATTATCTTGAGTATGAGACATGACCACACTTTAATTTACATAGTCTACAAAGTCTCTAGATAAGGAAAAGCATCTGATAAGGGTCGGGAAAGGCTCCCCCTTAACTAACTATACAACACAAAAATGTAATCTCTAGACACATAAAGCTCCGAAGCAACCTGGAGCTTGGTAACAGCAGCTGGATACCTTGTACTCCTACTGGGGAGATCTATTAGCACCTGGTCCTGCAACATGAAATGTAGGTCCCGCATAAGGGACATTAGTACGAGATAATGTATTGAATATATAAGGAAAAGGTATTACCGTATATGAAGTAACAACTCATATGAAACTATGCCCTGGTGTTGGATAAGAGACCACCTTTAGTTATACTGTGGGATCATGTACTTTATGTTCTTTTTATTACTTTACCTTTACTGTATAATCTATGCACAACACATATTACAAATGACCAGCTGATCAGTGGTAAATCTATATCGGGATCGGCCCTGGCTAGGATTTTCCTTTAACCCCTTGGGCTAACCCCCATGATAGGATCGACCCTGGCCAGGTGATTCTTCCACACCTCGGGTTACCACCCATCAATAAGCAATATATTTTACCTTTCAATTACCTTTGAGATGATTCTTTTGGTGGTCTTAATATTAGAGTTGTAGGATTATAATTGTAGCATGTGACATATGAATAATCATTCAAGACAATATGACGATGAAAAGAGTACAATACACAAGTAATGAAATGCATATGAGATGAAACAACTCATGAACTTATTTAGGAACAAGAACCCATATGTCTTGGTATCCAAGTATGTGTGCAAATTTGAAGGTGACAATGTATGGGAGCATATGAACATATAAAAGAGTGGAGACATGGTCAATAGTTGTTTCAGAGTTGGTAAGTGCCTTTATGTGCCAAGGTGGGATCTATGTTTCATGCCAAATAATATAAAATCAAGTAGCCTTACATATCTCATTGTATGACCGAGGTTAGTGACCACTTTTCCTCCCAAATATTTATCTACAATATATTAGGCAATAACACTAGTATTAGCAGCAAAGAGACACTTCTTGACAGCCCAATCTCATAAAAAAATAACACACAGGCAGCAAGCGTATAATTATAAATCCTAGCATATCCTTTCAACCTTTCCACCTCTAATCATATTTTCTAATACACATTCTCATATACATATCATGTGAAGCCTGTTTTAGAGCTATAATAGTCTTATAACAGTCCAAACATAGCAATTTCGCATAGCATACAAAACATACAAGTAGGCGGCATAACGTTATGTCGTTCGCTACATATCGATGTCAACAATCCCAAATCTGTTATAACTTCAACCAAATTGCATATAACATACTTACACATACAATAAGCCTTAAAACAATCCAAAAATAGTTCTAAAATTTATGGAGGTCATGGAGCAATAATTATAATTCCCAACCACTAGCCCACAAGTTCGTATTAAGAACACATTTATGATACCACATAAGAACTCACTCTTGCAGGCTGTGAATAAGGTGTAGCAGCCTGGTTAAATCACTAACAAAATAAACCTTGTTAAGAACATAAGTTTACTTCATAACTCAGCCAACCAAGAAGAGAAAAGCCTCTTAAGTAACAAGAAAAGTGCACAACAATCCTTAGGACACATATTGTCCAAATTTCCAGCACACAAGCACAACTAGCATATACTTCTTATTTTTCATAAATAAACCATACTATGTACACAAGTATCATTACTGAACTTTAACTTCAAGGTTTAGGCTTGCTTTAGGAACCCTTGTAGTGTTGTGAGGGCTACTTTTCACACGTTGAAAGAGAGCAAAGAATAACCAAGAAAAGCAGATTTTTTTGTCCGAACTAAAATAACTTAAGGGAGCTGTTTTAAATCCTTTTTAAAAGGGGATTTTGGCCAATATACTAAGGCATTTTAACCTTACTTTGTTAAGCTGGTGATGTGGCTTCTTTCCTCTTTCAGTTGGGCCTTATTGGATTCAAATTGTTTGGGCCTTGGCTGCCCACTTCTCCCTTTTCTCCTTACTAAGCTTTGGCCCAATTCACCAAGTGAGTTGTGTTGTACTTGGGCCCTTCCTCTACTATTCTTAGGATGAAAATATTGTCCATTTACGGTGCTAAAACTTGGGATAAATTTACAACCACAACACAGACTTTATTCATTATCGGACTTGGACAGATTTGGCGTTGGGCCTTGTCTCCGTTTAGCTAGCATATTTAAGCTGAGCATGAAGGTGACTCACCTGCTAGATTCCTATGTCCTACAAGTACCTCACTTCTTTCACCTCTTTTAAGGTCATGATCTCCTCAGTTTGACTTAAAACTTATTTACACTCGACTTTCTTCAGCGTTAGACATACACATCGCCCTCTAATTTGAGATTCAAGCACTTTTAAAAATTGGCGCTAATTTGAAAAGCCATATCACGTTTCATTTTCTTAGTAATAGTACTATAAAATGTGGAGTGTTACAGTTCCTCTTCATGCCTCCCCACCAATACACATCTCTCAAGTCTCTATACATTTATTGTGGAACCGGGGTGGATAGAATAAGAAGAATTATAGGCCTCATCAAGGATTTTGTCCCTCAAACGTTCAGCACAAGGCACACACAACCTACCTTAGTATCTTAAGGCACCATCTCCCCTATGAGAGAAAACTTCTACTTTTCCCTCTTTTACCAAGGCCTTCAATTCAAGGAAGGAGGAGTCAAGGTTTCTTTTGCTATCACCTCATCAACCAAAGAAGATTTTGAACCATCAACAACAATAACACCATCACCCACTTCTTCCAACCTAACCCCCAATCTAGCCAATCTATGCACCTCTCTAGCCATTTCTCTATCACCACCATCAACATGAGCTAGGCTACCCACGGACACCTAACTCAAAGCATTCGCCACCACATTTGCCTTACCCGGATGATAATGCACACTTATGTCATAATCTTTGAGAAGTTCTAGCCACCTTCTTTGTCTCAAATTGAGATCTTTTTGAGTGAAAACATATTGTAGGCTCTTATGATCGGTAAAGGCATCCACATGCACCCATACAAATAATGAGGCCTCACCTTTAATGCAAACACAACGGCAACTAACTCTAGATCATGGGTAGAGTAATTACTTTCACGCACTTTGAGTTGTCTAAAAGCATAGGCTATGACCTTACCATTTTGCATTAGCACACAACCCAAACCAAATCTAGATGCATTAAAATACACAACAAAATCCTCAAGCCCATTCGATAGTGACAATATAGGAGCGAACACAAGCCTATCCTTCAATGTTTGAAAGCTTCTTTCACATTCATCAGTCCACACAAACTTAACCTTTTTTTGAGTCAATTTGGTCATAGGGGAAGCAATGGAGGAGAACCCATTCATAATTCTTCAGTAGTAACTCGCAAGGCCTAAGAAGCTCCTAATATCCAACAGGGTCAATGGTCTAGGCCAATTCCTAATCCCTCAACCTTTGCAACACAACCCTCAAATAACCCATATGCTCCTCCCTACTATGTGAGTAGATCAAAATATCATCAATGAAGGCCATAACAAAAAAATCAAGGTAAGGTTTGAAGACCCTATTAATTAGGTCCATGAAGATAACCGACTCATTACTCAACCCAAACGACATCACAACAAACTCATAATGCCCATATCTAGTCTGAAAGGTCGTCTTGGAAACATCAGACTCCCTCACCCTCCCTTGATGATACTCGGATCGAAGTTCAATCTTAGAGAAGAAGCTATCCCCTTTCAATTGGTCAAACAAGTCATCAATTCTTGGAAGAGGATATCTATTATTTATAACACATTAAGTGACCCATCCTTCTTCTTCACAAACTACACCGGGGCACCTCAAGGGGATTGACTAGGTCTAATGAATCCTTTTGCCAACAAATCTTTGATTTGTTCCTTTAATTCCTTCAACTCCGCTGGGGCTATACGGTAAGGGGGAATGGAGATAGGTTGTGTGTCAAGAAGGAGATCTACGAAAAAAAGTCTATCTCCTTTTTAGGAGGGATACCGGGAAGGTCATTTGGGAAGACATCGAGAAATGCATTTACAATCAGAACTGACTCAATGGAAGGGACTTTGGACTCCACATACTTAACCCTCACAAGATGATACAAACACCCCCTAGAAATCATCTTATGGGCTTTAATGCATGAAATGAATCTACCCTTGAGCACTAAATCTTGACTTTCCCACTCAAGGATGGGTTCATTAGGAAATTAAAACTTGACCCTACGAGTTCTACAATCAATAGAAACATAGCAGACATGCAACCAATCCATCTCATGTATGACATCAAAATCTACCATTCTAATTCAACAAGATCACAAGGTAACAACTTATGCAAAATGTAAATATGACAATTTCTATAAACTTTCCTAGCAATAGTAAAGGCACCAATAGGAGTAGACAGTTCATATGACTCATGCAACAACTCGGGGACAACATGGAACTTTTTAGTAACAAGAAGGGTAACAAAGGAAAGATTTCCACCCAGATCAATCAAAGTATACACATCAAAGTCAAAGATTTTCAACATACCAGTAACAACATCAGGGACCTCACCAACCCCCTTGCCTTCCATGTAGACCATAAAATCAATTGTGCCTTAGGGAACCACCTCTACCTAATGGGATTGCATTAGCACCCCGGACCTTGCCACAGTTTCTTAGACAATCTACCTTCTTGTGACCAAGCTCCCCATATTCACAACATGCATTCGAACCCTTCAAACATGGGCCTCCATGGGTCTTTCCACATTTAGGGCTCATATCAGTAGGATTCATCCCACCAACACCTTGAGGCCTAGGGAAGTCATTGCCAAACCCCATATTAGTAGCATGAGGAGGCCCTTGGCCTTGATGAAATTTAGCACCCTTTTGGAATTTACCCTCAAATTAGGCCCTCTTGACCTCATGCCCCTTTCTCTTGCTCAATTTTTCCTCCTCCACTTGCTTAACATAGGTCATCAATCGAGACAAGTCCATGTCACTACTTAGCATGGAGGACCGACATTCTTCACTTCAAGTCGGAGACCCCATCATGAACTTGTTTATCCTAGATCTAATATCGGCTACCAAATGAGGAGCATACTTTGAAAGTTGATTAAACTTGAGGGCATACTGCCTCACACCCATAAAACCTTGTTTCAAGTTCATAAACTCTACCAACTTTGCTTCCCTAAGCTCAAGAGGGAAAAACTAATTAAGGAAGGCCAATTTGAACTCCTCCCAAAGCACCACATCACTAACCCCGTTCTCAACCTTCCGTTGATCATACCATATTTGAGCTACCCTTTTTAGTTGGTACGCTGCCAACTCCGCCTTATCATTCAGCCTAACACCTATGATATTCAAGATTTTGTAGACCTCATCAATGAACTCTTGTGGATCTTCATCCCCTTTTGACCCATAGAAAAACTGAGGATTCAACCTCATCAAGTCTCTTACCCTAGCTCCTGGTGTAGTGGCATGAGGGGCTTTGGCCCCTAGATTGACTTGGTTGGCCACCACTTGGGAAAGCATAGTGAGTGCATCCTGGAGCACACCATTGGTAGGTTTCTCCTCGGGAGTTTGAGCCCTTCATCCTCGAGTATTTGGTATGATCTAGCATAGCAAAGAACAATCGTTAGGGGGACAACTCACTATGATTCTATAGCGCGACACAGAACATGAAGAAGGGAAACATTCCCTAAAATGTCTCATAGCCTCCTATTCATAGTCATGACATGCTTCACAACCATGAATAGGACTCTAATCGATGCACTCTGTTAGACTCCTGCAATCTATCAACTTAGTGCTCTTATACCAAGCTTTTCACGACCCAAGCCTAGGGCCTAGACGTGACATGATGCAAGGGGAACCCAAAGGGACCCCAAGCGAGCGTCTTAGAGCATCATTACACATCTTTGGTCGTGAAAATAATAAATCAATCTCAAGAGATAAAAGAATGAGGAAACTAGGGCTAAGGGAAAATACTTGCATATCATCATAATCAAGAGACGACAGTCAACTCATATCATACATACATAACGTGTCAAACAACAACCTCTACTATATAGATAAGAGTGGGGGCCAAGACAAAGCAACAAGGCTTACCCTCATAGTCAAATAGAACATAAAAAGAGTGTCTCAATACATATCAAGAGATAGCATAGACTAAGGGCCCCAAAGTGGAGGACTCACCAACTAGCTTGAGTTGCACCAAATTAGGCACGTGGAAGAGGCTGATCAACTTGGGCTCCGATTCCTACATGGTGATATCATATAGGCAAGAATATGCGTTTGTACGTGAATGTAATAAGTACGTAGGATAAAATGCAACAATAGATAGGCATCATAATCAAAATGCATAATATTAAGCAATAGGCACAGTATAACAATATGGCATGTATGATCAATACTTAAGTAAAATATGCTTAAATAACTCACGCTCAAATAGGATATCATATATGTAGAAGAGACCAAGCTAGCTATTCAAGGTATAAGCCCCTTGGTGGTTGTATGGTATAAACCTCTCACATGGTTGATGATAATCACACCTTATCAACACGGTGACGAAGTATAAACCCCTTGCACGATTAATGAGTAAAAATCTCCAACATCGTTACCCAGGCTCTTGTCCACCCAAATCGTGTATGGTCTAATGCAATACTTTATTTAAAGTATATCATATACATAAACTCATTTCATCATCATATAGTGATTCATATCATATCTCATACTTTGGACCTTCAACTCCTCAAGAAACCACATCTTAACATTTTATCAAACACTTAGAGGGTGTGTAATGCTAGTATAAAACCATGAATATAGAGATGAAATCATGCAAAAAATCCCATTGTAAAACCATCAATCAACATCTTGCAACACTCTCAAGAAATATTAAAACTCTTTCTCAAATTTTACAATAGATCAAAGATTTATAGCTCAAAACATGACAAACAGTCACAATTTTACCTAACTTTAACATAGTATGCAGTGAATTTCATAATAGGAAAGACCCATTTGTAAATTAACTTTAAAGCATGCAATTTAAGTAAAATGAGGCTTGGGTATCATCGGTGAAAAGAACCCATGAAAGAAACTCACATACCTTGGCTTAGAGATGAACTTGGTGAAGATTGGAGATGGAGACTTGAAAATATGACTAAGTGTTTGAGTGAGTTTTAGGAAATGTTTAGGATGATATGAGGGTGAAATTTGGCTAAGTATAGGTAAAAAAACATTTGAGAACCTTCGGCCTAGCACTTAGAAAATTTTGGATGAACTAAAAAAAATACACTGAAATTGGTTGCTGGCGCGTCGTGCCTCCATCGTGCAGATTTCACTTGAATTCTCCACTTAAAAATGTATAATTGCTAAGGTTTCACTCTTAGATCGGGGTTAGACCCTTTTTAATCTAATTTTGAGCCATTGATCACGAATATGAAGTCGGATTTTTGAAATAATGAATGGACTTTGAGATATACAGAATTTAAAGTTCTATGGCACATTTTTGAGCGCTTTTTGGGGTCGTTTCAGTGGAGTTAAAGGATTTCCTTGACTACTAGTGTTTGGCATACACTACTAGTATACCTTGTAAAGAAACAAAACAAAAACAAAAAGTAAAATACAAGGGAATGAAGGATTAACACTTGAATTACAATTACTAGTGAATTCAATCAAGTCTAGCCGTATTCCCCGACAATGATGCCATAACCTTTGATCACGCTCAACTTACACCTCTATTTTATGGGATAAAGAGGACATTGTCACATATAAAATCTAACTTAGGTTAGGGTCGAATCCCAAAGAGAATATGGAGACTTACAACTCAATTTGATTGAGTGTATAACCATTCTTAAGAAATAAGTCATCGTTTTGTCGAGTGTATAGCCATTGAAACCATGTGACAGTGCTAGGAAATAAATAAGCTTGTATTAATGTGTTGTGGTGGGTTGGTATGTGCATTTGATCCAATTTTCTTTGTGAAATTGTTGACGTTTTAGTGAATGGATGAAGAGCCTTGCCAGTCACAACAGGCGATGGTCATTTTGATCGCCTAAGTGTACTTGGTGATGCGCCCAAATAACATATATCTAGCCTTATTTAGCTAATTTTTTCAAGTGATTACTGCAATATTCGATGATGTACTTTTTTTGTTGCTGAGTCAAATCGGCCCATCACATATTGAATATGATCTTCACCGAAGTAGCAGTGACCCTAAGTCTTAAATTTGTTCTAAAAGGCGACTGCCTATTTGATCGCCGAATAAACTTGGCAATTCACCTAGTAGGATACGCGGTCTAATTGACTAATCCATTCTGAATGTTTTTGATATGATAATATATTGTGCTTGATTGCTTGTCAATACTTCTCACATGAATGTTGATGTCTGTTGTGCAGAATGACCAAGAAGAAGCATGTCCTAGCCAAATCTACAAGGCCCTCACTCTTGCCAAGAGAGTCTAGCCCAAAGAGGCATAATTGTATGTCGCTATTTCACAACCCTCTTAGGAAACTCAGGAAGCTACAACTCCAAAGTTCTTAAATAGGCTCAAGGCTGAAGGGCATAGAACAATCTTGGAGGAAAAGAAACTTTCAATAGAAAGATTGACTGATTGATACCCGAAGATTTGGGAAGTACTTAAATTCCACAACTTTCAGAGCTTTACAAAACTTCGGGATAGTCTTGTGCGTGAATTATATGAATCCTATGTCCAAGTTATTCTAAGGAACAGAAGCAGCGTACTGATGTCGCCCAAGCTACACCTCCTTTTTGAAGGCTAAAGAGGTCATTATCAAGATATATAACCTAACCGAGGTTAGGGTCGATGCCACAGGGAATATGGTAGACTTAGAAGAATTTAAAGTAGTTGGGGTGGATTAACTTACTGATATTCCCAAATGGGGGGGGGGGGGTTGTAAAAACTATGAAGAGTAATCCTAGACTAAGACAAAGGTGAGATCACTTTGAGGAGCAACTAGGGTATTTTGTTCCCCATGATTTCCTAACTTGGTATTACTAGATAATTAAATTCTTTTCTAGTGTGTAGTAAGCAGAACGGTAAGTTAAGTTCACCAAACCCTTTGATCCAATTGAGAGGTAAATTTCACTATGTGATTTGACCCATCCCTATAGTATTACATTACTATCCTTCACCTATTATTCCAATACAACCTCCCCCTGTCCCAGTTAAGTTGATTAGACGAGAAACATCTATCGAATATTATTAATTAATCTCTTTTCAAATTTATTACTACCTTGATCCAGTCAGCAATACTAGGCGAGTTCTAACGTTGGCCACCATTAAAAAGCATTCAAACCAAAGAGAATTAATTAATACAGACTTGTACACTTTCGATGAACTACGAATCATCTGGTTTCACCTTGTTAGTTCTTCATGGTTACCACAACTCTAGTTGTGGATTTAGCTACTCATTATCGGCGTAGATGAAAGAATCATGAATTTGAATAACATAATAGAGTACTTACACAATAGAATTAAGGAAAATAAATCCAAGCTCTTCACCAAGAATCACAAGATTGAATTAAAAGCAAAAAAAAAATTTTCTCTCAGGTGTTGTACTATTCAGTAAGGTTCTGTTTGAAATAAAACCTAAAAAATCTATTTATAGTGTTTAAAATACAAAACTAAAATGAATTTTGAGAAGTGAGTTGGTAGGCTCTACGTGCACTTCTGCTTCATTTTCAAGTCTAGGGACAACTCCTACGAGACCCATCTACAGACTATATAAAGTTCTACTGCCCGTAAAGAGTTTTGTCTGATGACTTTTCAGCAACTCCCCACTTTCTGATCCTCAGGCCATGAAACCATGCCTATAGCTCATGGAATATTTTACTGCTCGTCTGCATGTTCATAGACTAAATTTCAGAAAATCACCCTTCACTGGAATTGTGTATGAAACCAACTCTACGGCCCGTGGAATTTTTCATAGCTTGTAAAGGATCTTGTAAAACCTTAATTTCTACAATATCTGCACACTTAGCTGAAAAATCATGCCATCCCTGTAATCCTGCAAAACAAACACAAAAGCACATCAAAAACTACTAAAATTGCTATGAGAACACACAATATTCCAAGTTTTAAACATCAAAAGTGCTATATTTCGACATCACATTAACGCCCTCAACTTTAAATTGTTGCTTGTCCTCAAATGACAAATTCAATATACATAACCAGAACTGTAACACACATATCTCAATCAAATGGCATACATCATAGCAAACTGAATGACAAATATCCACACCGTTCTAAAAGAACATCAGATAGTTATCAAGCAAACCAATACAAATTAACATATATGACAAGCAAGACAATTATCAACAAGCAACACTCATAGAGTTAGTCCAATATCAGCAATACAATACAAGTTCCCTCACAGAAAGAAGCCCCATATCCCTCTCATGATGATATTTTTAGATTCAATGGTTGGGACTATACAAAATCATTCACTCTCACAAAAGACTCTCAAATACCATGCTCAATGCCATATGCTTGCCCCTATACTCATGACTATGACCTTTGGCTACTTAGACTAGGATCACCTTAGGACTTTATTATCTTGTAACATAGGCTTAGGGGACTTTGGTATGATGTTTTGGGAAGATCATAAGCTTTTTTGCCTCAATCAAGGTGCACAATGTTCAAGGAAGGACTAGGGATAATTTCAAGATTTTCCATCTAACAAGGCTAGGAAACTTAGGTTTTTACAAAGAAAAGGGTATATGCAAGTCTTAAACATTGGGATCAAGAAATATTTCACATATTTGATTGGTTATTTAGGCTAAGTAGACTATTATGATCAATAACCTAAGATCCTTTGCTAACCAACTAACCTACACTTTAGTTTAAGGAACAGGGCATGTTTTGAATTGAAACACAGTATTTGAATTTAGCAAAGAAAGCTCACGCTCACATGGAACTGATTAAACTATTAACAAAAACTCTCAGTTCATGCTTTTCATCTCAATTTATCCTGACTTATCAGTGATAGTGTAGTTTTTTTAGGTTGCATTTAGGGATTTGGTAGTGTAGCATATGGGATGTAATATCTTCTCTTGGTACTGTCCCAATACTACATCAAGCGCGGCCTCGCGTGTATTACATATGATTTCAAAGGGCTTTGACCAGTCTAGAGCTACAATGATAGAAGCCGAAATCAACTTTTTCTTCAATCCTTCAAAGGATTTTAGGCATGGTTCATCAAACACGAACTTTGCATCCTTCTCAAGTACTTTGCACAAGGGATGTGCAATTTTAGAGAAGTCCTTTATAAAACGCCTATAGAATCCCACATGGCCTAAGAAGCTCCTCACACCTTTGACAGAGATGGGCGGGGGAAGTTTCTCAATCACCTCCATTTTAGCACTATTAACTTTGACTCCAGTGATGGAGATTCTGTGCCCCAATACAATGCCTTCCTTCACCATTAAGTGACACTTTTCCCAATTCAGCACCAGATGACATTCTTCACATCTCCTAAGCACAATATGCAAGTGCTTCAAGTAGTCCTCAAATGAGTCACCTACCACACTAAAGTCATCCATGAAGACATTGATAGTGTCCTCTACCATGTCTGAGAAGATGGACATCATGCATCTTTAGAATGTTACTGGTGTGTTCCACAATCCGAATGGTATCCTCTTAAATGCGAAGGTGCCATAGGGGAATATGAATTTTATATTTTCAGGATCCTCTAGAACAATGGTAATCTGATGGTTGAAGCCTGAGTAATCATCCAAAAAGTAGTACCAGCCTTTTCCAGCTAAGCGGTCTATCATTTGGTCCATGAATGACATAGGGAAGTGAACTTTTTCTATTAATGTATTGAGCTTTCTGTAGTCTATGTATACCCTCCACCCGGTTACTAATCACATAAGACTCAACTCACTTCTAGAATTTGAAACCATGGTGATACCTCTTTTCTTTTAGAACACACTAAAATGGGCTCACCTATTCATTGTCGGCGATTGGATAAATCACCCCTGCATCTAAACACTTGATGATTTCCTCGCATATGACCTTTTGCATAGAGAGGTTGAGATTCCTTTCGATCTAAATACTTGGCTTGTAGTCCTTGACCAATTGGATTTTATGAGTATATAGCCGGGAAGAATATCAATGATATCTGCAATCGTCCACCCAATGGCCTTCTTGAATTGCTTAAGTACCATGACTGGAGCACTCACCTGTTCATTATTCAGGTCCGCAACAACTATGGTTGGCAAGGTGTTGTTGGTGACTAAAAATTCATATCTCATATGGGATGGAAGAGCGTTCAACTCTAGCCTTGGTGGCTCCTCAATGGATGGTTAGTAGGTGGTGACTCTCGATTCTGCAAGTCTATTTCTAGCTTAGTTTGATGTCTAGGGGCGTAAGATACCCCCAGTGCATTCATTGTCTCCTCATAGTCTAGGATGCCATCACCCTTAAATTTTATCAACACTTCTCCCAGGGTGTCAATGCCCCATCTCTTCTCAAGTGGTAACTCTAGCTCTGTATAAGCAACACTCTTAATAACAGAGACTACCTTCAGATCATTATCCTTCTTTGCATATTGGCAGATATTGAGCATGACCTTATCTTTACCCAATCTAAACTTGAGTTGGCCCTTCTCCATATCCACCAATATGCATCCAGTGGCTAGGAATGGACTTCCCAAGATGATTGGGACATGGAAGTCAATCTCATAGTCTAGGATCACAAAATTTGCGAGAAATATGAATTTATCCACTTTGGAAAGAACGTTAGAGAGTATCCCCATAGGCTTCTTCACTGTGCGGTCGGCCATCAACAATTGCATGCTCTTCAGAGTAGGAGCTACCAATCCTTGCTTCTTGAAGATCGCAAGGGCATCAGATTTATGCTGCTAGCAAGATCACACAATGCCCTTCGAACTCCATATCTTCAATAATGCAAGGTATGGTGAACGCGCTGGGATCTTTGCGCATTTGTAGCAAGGAACTTATAGCAGTTGCACTGTAATGTTGAAACTCTTAGGAGAGCTTCTAACTCACTGTCCCCTTCTTTGTAACCTAGTCCTTCATAAACTTCACATTCCCTGACATCTTCTCTAATGTTTCAATGAGAGGAATGTTGAGGGAAAGTTGCTTCAGCATAGAGAGAAAGTTCTTGAACTTACCCTCCTCCTCCTTTGTGATTCTTTGAGGGAAGGGAGGAGGATGTCTAGGAATAGGATTCCGCTTTTATGGCACTTGTGCATCATCCCTCACCAGATCCTTGGCGCGATTATCTGTGAATTTAGAATCTTTGACCTCAACTGTCTCATCTCAAACATCATTATCATCAACCAGCATGGGAGGATCAATGGTCTGCTTACCACTATGAGTAATCACTACCATGAACTACCCTTATTATTTGGATTATGAACGATGTTTCTATGCAATGTACCTCTTTGTTGCTGGTTGAGTTGAGTTGATACTTGATCAAACTATTACTTTAGTTATTTCATAGCAACAGAATAAGACTCGATTTTTTGTTTAATGTTGGAGATGTTAGACTTTATCCCCTCAAGGTCTCATCCTATGTGTCAGCCTTCTTCAACATCCGATCAAACGTCTCCTCAACTCTGGAACTACTAGAACCTATGTCATGATTATGTGGTGGCACATAAGGACTATTTGTGTAGCCATCTCTGCGACCCCAATCAACATTTCTATCCTGGCCCCTGTTTTTGTCATAGTAACCTCCATGATTATCTCTGCAGGCGCCATCTTTGTTATAGTTCCAACCTTGGTTTACTTGATCTTGGCATCTATAGTCTTGATTGGACCCTTGGGCATTGGTCCTAAAACCCTTTGTTTGCTCAGCAATGAAGTAAGTTTCCTCCTCATTGTAAGGCTCCTTATATATGGGTGCTTGCGAAGGTTAATGAACAACTGTATTAACTCATACCTGATTCTGCTTAATCAACCTATCCATGTTAGTACTAATCTGGGCATGCTCTTGCATCATCTCCTCATTTATTTTAGCTTGCTTCAAACTAATACTGACATCACACAAGCTCTTGGTAGAGGACCTATCTCTTGGACCCTATGCATGATTTATCTTTACCACCTTTTCTAGCTTCTTAGCAACCCTTGCAAATGGTTAATTTAAAAATATGTCACCTATGACGGTATCAACATATTCTTGGCTATTCTCGTCTAGGGCATGGTATAAGATCTCCACCAAGTCATGATTAACAATTTTGTGGTCAGGGAAACTTCCCAAACACTTTGTGAACCGCTCCCATGTAGTATTGATTGAGTACCAGGAAGTTGGTCAAAGTTGTTTATTTGATCCTTCAACTTGAGCTTCTTCGATCTCGAAAAGAACCTATCCCAAAAGACCTTTGGCAACTCAGTCTAACATGTGATCGAACTCTATGGGAGCTCGGATAGCCATAGTGTTGCATTGCCCATTAGAGATAATGGGAAGACACGAAACCCAATAACATCCATAGACAGATACTGAGTTCCCTTTACACTCTTACAGACAAACACTATGTTGTGTAGATGACTATGTGGATCCTCTGATGGTAGGCCCTCGAACAACCAACAATTCTACATCATCTGAAGCAACCCACTCGAAACCATGAACTTTGAGTCATCTAGTAGTGATGGTAACACAATGGCCCCAATCACATCCATAGACGTAGGATTTAGCCGATATTGATTTTGTTGATAAGCTTCAGTGTTGAAGTCCTGTGGCTATAGATCAATGTCCTCAAGATGAGGTGGGTTGTTATCATTCTCATTCTCATTCTAGTTTTGATTCAAAGCTTCATTAATTGGTTGTTTGTGTTATCTTGGGCCACCCTTCTCAATCTTCTCAGGATCTCTGGGTCAAAAAGAGTCAAGGGAATGCATCGACTATACATGTTGAGCATACACTACACCTGCATGCTGAAATAAAATAAGAACAACCAAAACTTACACTGAGGGAATTATAGACTAATTCCTGAACTAGTCAATTAAATGATTCTAGCCATATTCCCCAGCAACGGCACCAAAATCATGATGTTGCCCAAGCTACACCTCCTTTTTGAAGGCTAAAGCAGTCGTTTCCAAGATATGTAACCTAACCGAGGTTAGGGTCGATCTCACGGGGAATATGGTAAACTTAGAAGAATTTAAAGCAATTCAGGTGGATTAACCTACTTATCACCCCCAGGGGGAGCTGTCATGACCTAAGCCTACGGCCTAGATGTGACACGGCGCATGGGGAACCCAAAGGGACTCCAAGCAAGCCTTTTAGCATATCATTACACATCCTTGGTCACAAAAGCAATAAAATACAACAACAATAGAGTAAAATAGGGATAACGGGGCTAAGGGACAACATCCATATAATAAACATCAAGAGTCAAGAGAGAGTCAAAGCTCATAACATTACACATGACATGTCCAACAATACCTCTACTATATAGATAAGAGCAGGGCTCAAAATAAGCTACCAGGCTAACCCTCATAGTCAATATATATGTAAAAGAAGATAGTCTTGGAACATAGTATGAGATCATGAACATCATCCCCAAAATGAAGGACTCACCAAAGAGCTTGAGAAAAGTCACACTAGCCATGTGGAGGAGGGGATCAAGCGGGGCTCCGGTTCCTACATGGTGACATCATGTAGGCATAGAGTATGCATTAGTATGTTTGAATGTACTAAGTATATAGAATGCAATGCAATAATAGATAAGTAACAAAATCAAAATACATAAGCATAGGCAATGAGTAACAAATAATAATATGGATTGTTTATGAGAAGCTATGTAGTAAATCATGCTTATATAGAACATAGTACATGTGCAAGAAGAGACGACTATCATGTAGGTGGATCACCGGAACCTACCAACCTCGGTGTTTGAGATACCAACCCAATCAATTAGTTGGTGGATTATCGTACCCTACCACCCTTGGTGATCGAGGTACAAACCCCCCGACATGGTTATCTAGGTATAGACCCCTCGGCATGGTTGGTGGATCATTGCACCCTACCACCCTTGATGACTGAGGTACAAATCCCCTGACAAGGTTATCAAGATACAAACCCCTCGACATAGTTACCCGACACGCAACCCCTGAGTAGGGCATGGTCACATTCCAATTCTATATAGAAGAAACCATATACATATGTTCATTTCATCATCATATAGTCATTCAACTCATAAGACATGCATTGAGCCTTCAATTCCTCAAGAAATCATAATCCAGACATTTTATCAAACACTTTGCAAGTGGGTATTGCTAGTGTAAAACCATGCAATTCAATAGTGAAATCATTCTAGAAAATCCAATGTAAAACAATCAATAGATACTTGATAACACCCTAAAACAATATACATCAACACCCTTTATCAAATCTCACAATAGACCATAGATTCGTAGCTCAAAACATGCTAAAACAACCATACTTTCATGAAACCCCAACATAGTGTGCAGTGAAATTCATAATGAAGGACTCGCCAAAGAGCTTGAGAGAAGGGGTACTAGCCACGTGGAGGAGGATGATCAAGCGGGGCTCCGGTTCCTACATGGTGACATCATGCAGGCATAAAGTATGCGTTAGTACATTTGAATGTACTAAGTATGTACGATGCAATGCAACAAGAGATAAGTAATATAATCAAAATATATAAGCATAGGGAATGAGTAGTATATAACAATATGACATGTATGGGAGATGCTATGTAGTAAATCATGCTTATATAGAACGTAGCATATATGCAAGAAGAGACCACTATCATATTGGTGGATCGCCGGACCCTACCACCCTTGGTGTTTGAGATACCAACCTAATCAATTAGTTGGTGGATCATCGTACCCTACCACCCTTGCTGATCGAGGTATAAACCCCCCGACATGGTTATCTAGGTACAAACCTCCCGACATGATTGGTGGATTATCTCACCCTACTACCCTTTGTGACCATGGTACAAACCCCCAAATATGGTTATCAAGGTACAAACCCCTTGACATGGTTACCCAACACCAATCCCCGAGTAGGGCGTGGTCACATTCCAACACTATATAGAAGAAAACCATATACATACGTTCATTTCATCATCATATAGTCATTCAACTCATAAGACATGCATTGAACCTTCAATTCCTCAAGAAATCATAATCTGGACATTTTATCAAACACTTGGCGGGTGTGTAGTGCTAGTGTAAAATCATGCAATTCAAGAGTCAAATTATGCTAGAAAATTCGATGTTAAACCATCAATAGATACTTTGTAACACTCTCAAGAAATATACATCATCACCCTTCATCAAATCTCACAATAGACCTTAGATTCATAGCTTTAAACATGCTAAAACAACCATACTTTCATGAAACCCCAACATAGTGTGCAGTGAAATTCATAATAGATAAGACCCATGAGTAAATCCACTTTAAATCATGCAATTTAGGGTAAAAGAGAGCTTTTGTATCATGGTTGAAAGGAACTCACGAAAGAAACCCACATACCTTGACTCTTGGGGAATCCTTGAAGAAGATTGGATATGAAGACTTGAAGCTTGAATAAGAACCTTGAAATCTGGATGAGTTTTGAGACTTGAATTTAGGAGATGAAATATTGGCTAAGTATTTGAGTGAGTATTTGGGAATTTCTTGAATGATATGAGGGTGAAATAAAGCTAAGGGGCATGTTGGATGAAACGTTTGACATTTGTACAACTTTTTGAGTTAAACGAGACATTATAACCGTAAAATAAATTTTTAGGTAAAGTCCTAGTAAATAGCCTTGGAGCGGAATTCTAATGGTTTCATCAGCCTTAGGACCGCAATTTTGAGTAGGGGCATGTTCGATGCAGTTATATTGACTTTCGCAAATTAGCCGCCAAAGTAGGTCAATAGATGATTTTAGTTAATGTCTTTGGTAAACGTGTCCCAAATGGAAATTCTAACCAAACCATTGAATTCAAAACGACGAGTTTGGTCTAGAAGGACCTTTCGTTCAATTCTCGATACTTCTAGGTGTATTTTGGTCCCTTCGATAGACTTCGATATTGAGAAATGGGACCCATATTAACATAAAACGACCTCCTTTGAAAATATTGACTACACTGGTGAGTCTGGAATGCCGTTTTATATCAGATTTTATGTATGGATTATGTTTATGTAACTTCGAATGAGGCCGGAGCATCAGAATTAAATTTAAACGTATTTTAAAAATCAGAAGGTGATGCACCGACGTGGCCCAACCATAAGCTACCAAATGGAAAGTTGTTAAAAGAGAACAAAGGACCTACAAGTTTGGACATTTTTCCAGAATCCTTTTTTAATGAATATAGAACTTTGATCAACGATTTCTTTTTTGTTTTTGATAGGATTTGGGCTATTCAAAAACCTAACTTGTGTAATATTTGAGAAGAACATTGTGAAAGTGTTGGAATAATAATGTTTTCATGCCGTTTAACATGAAAGTTACTATTTTTGCAATCGTATTTTTAAGATATATGTGGAAACTTTGAGTTGCAATTTCTTATCCATTTTATGTCCAATTTTAGTAAAATATGGGTTTATTTTGTGTATTTTTATGAGACGCACATCGTGTTAATGTCAAAATTAATTGATAGTGCTTCATTTGGTGTGGAAATACGATTTTAGCTGCTGGCCACATTATATTTTTTAGGAAAATTTGGACTATGATATCTCAGTCATTTCTTATTGGAATTGGGTTAAATTTGGGTCTAAACTGTACTACATTTTGAGATATACATCATGCTATACTTAGATTCTATTAATTTGACTGCATTTTTAATGAATTTGGCTGAGAAGCTATTGTACGTGTAAGTTATTTTCCGATAAGAAATGTCATTTCTTTTTGGGTTGTTTCTAATTATTTCGAGCCTCGGTTTGAGCTTAATTTTTGGCTATAGACTTGGGGTGATGTAAGGATCATTTTATGGATGCTGTTTTGGTATTTTGGATGTAGGCCCCACTTTCTCCATTTTAGTTGCAATTGACCTATTCTCCCATGTTTCTCGAGATATTATAGTCAAAATAGCTATGTTTATATTGTGCTTCATATTTTAAAAGTTGAGCAGCATTTGAAGGTGTTCAGATAGGATACAACTCGTGTGGAATGCTCCGGAGTGCGTGGGTTCGCCTTCCAGGTAGGCTAGGCTTTCCTTACCTTTAGACTGAGCTACAATACATGTATATTAGGAAGTCTTTGTGGTTGGAAGTCCTGAGCAAGATATGTATATATGTCATGAGGGTACCTGTTAGTTATATTTCCTGCTATGCATTTTAACATTGGTGTCATGATTTGTTAACACCAATTATTTTGGGATACCTGTGGTTGTTCTAGACTGTACTAGTTGTGACCACCATAGTAGTTGAGTTCTGGCACCATAGAACCATGATAAGGCTTGGTAAAGGCTGGATATGGGCTAATGCCTATGACGGGTATGTATTCTGGCCTAACTCCTATTTGTATGAATGTGTAGCTTAATGCTACTGAGATATGCTGGCTGTGAGGCTATTGTTGATTATATACCATACTGTGGATTGACTCTGGAATATATATGATTATGACGAGCCAATTTGTTTGAGATAACTATGATACAGCTGGATACATTGGATTGATTTTGGTATATATATGACTCTACTAGACTTGGTTGTTCTGGATACTTAAGGTATACCTATTGGTTACATTTTGGGTGTGAAACCCTCGTGATTACATATTTGGTGCTAGGCCCCGCTGATTGTGTTCTTGGGTTCAAGACTAATATTTACTCAAAGTACTTATGATTGACCGGAACGCGGTGCATTTGGCTTTGGGTGGACATGAACCTATATTAGTCTGTGAGATATATACTTCTGTATACAGTTGTTTGTCCTTTTGCATTTGTTATCCTTATTTGAGGCTGACGTTAGCTAGTGTTATCTAAGGGATGGTGACATACAAATGTATGGGCTGGATTGAGTGGAATATATATATATATATATATCTGTTGTGAGTGTCATCGCCTACGTTCACTTTGGGCATGATATGACTTTGGAGTTCTGGATCCGAACAAATTGGTAAGTTAGGGACTGTTTCACTATCTCGATCCTAGATGACGCTCTCCGTCACTATTCGAGCTTTGGTGGTCACGTTTGAGTGTCTAAGACCCAGGACTCGCGTCCTGTGGTTTGAGTCCAGTGGACATGACTGGGATGCCGGGTGGCAAATGAGCACTAGTTGATTTTCATTAGGTTTGAGGCCAAGTTGATGTTTCTTAAAGTTCGAGGCATAGTTGATTTTCTTTGGGTTTGAGGCTCTATTGATTGTGTTAGGGGGATTTTTCTCCCGTAAGGGATATGTCCCACCATTATATATATTGTCAGACCATCTAGCGATGGTTGACTAACCTGACCGAAGGCCAGGTTGGGAAGGGGGTTCGAGGCCTCATTTGATATTATAGGGGTTCGAGGCCCCGTGTGACTTTTAGGGGTTCGAAGCCTCATGTGATACTTGTTATTGGACGGGTCGAGGAGCCAATTGATTTCCTATGGATCAACACACCTATACACTCTCTAATTGTGAGTAAGTGTACCCTCTGGGCTTGTAGGGGCTCAGGGGGACATCCAGTCTTAGACACGAGGGCCTTACACCCACATATAGCAAACCCTCGGATTATATGATACTAAGAGTTTGTTTTTGTAGTGATTCTATCAATTAGATTATACGTGGGGTGTACCTTCAGGGCTTATGGGGGCCTAGTTGTCGTAAAGCATAGATATGATACACCTGCATACAACACTATGTCTCAGTCAAGTGACAGTTTTGGCTTGGGCCTACTCGTTTTTCATCAATTATTATTATCATTGTACACCACTTGGGTTGGTTCAGTTGGGGTTGGGTGATTCTTTATACATGCTTACTCCTTGAGCCTTCTATATTTATAGTACTATATATTTGAGCCTTCTATATTTATAGTACTTCACTCAGTCGGCCGATGATGCCTACTGGGTGCCTGTTACTAGTACTCACCCCTACATTTCTGCATCTTCCCATGGTGCAGGTTTAAGGACTAGCTGAAGTCGTTGTGTTAGGGGTTCACAAAAGATTCAGAAGACATTAATGAGCATCAGTAACTTTGAATATTCTGCAGTCTCTTTTCTTTTCGACGACTATCTTTGTACTCAGACACTAGCTTTATATATGTAGTTTGGATTTGTATATGTAGATTGCTTTTCTGGTTATGTTTATATATATGTCTATTTTATTTGAGTCTATAGTAGCTCTGTAACAGTGACTTCTAGGTCTCAGGATAGATTTTGTTGGCTTATTTTGTGTGTCTATAGCTATTTTTATGCTTAGCTATTAGAACAGGTGCTAAGGGTTTCGGGCTGGCTTGCCTGTAGTTGTGATCTAATAGGCATCATCATGACCTGAAAGGTCGGGTTCTGATATCCTAGGATAAGAAAAAGGTGAAATCAGTATGAAGAGTAACTAAAGTAATGTGTTCCCCATGATTCCCTAACTAGGTATTACTAGAAAATTGAATTCTTTTCTACTGTGTAGCATGCAGAATAGTAAGTTGAGTTTACCAAATCCTTTCATCCAGGCAAGAGGTAAATTTCACCGCGTGGTTTGATCTATCCCCGTAGTGTGACATCACTATCCATTACCTATTATTCTAGTACGACCTCTCCTTAGCCTAGTTCGGTTGATTAAAAAAGTAACATCAACTGAATCCTATTAATTAATCTCTTTTTCTATTCATTACTACCTTGATTTAGTCTGTAACACTAGGGAGTCCTAATGTTGGCCACCGTTAAAAATCATTCAAACCAAAGAGAATTAATTAATACATGCATGAACATTTTCTAAGAACTATGAATTATCTGATTTTACCTTATTAGTTCTTCATGGTTCTCACTACCCTAGTTGTGGATTAAGCTACTCATTGTTAGCGTAGATGCAAGAATCAAGAATTTGAATAACATAATTGAGCACTTACGCAATAGAATTAAGAATAATAAATCTAAGCTTTTCACCTAGAATCACAAGGTTGAATTAAAAACACAAACTAATGTTCACAACTTTTTTATCAGGTGCTCTACTGTTCTGTTAAGTTCTGTAGGAAAAATAACTTAAAAAACCTATTGATATTGTTTAAAATACAAAATCAAAACTAATTAGGAGAATTGGGTCGGCAGGCTCTATGAGCACTTCTACGGGTCGTATAAAGTTGTACGGCCCGTACCATGAGACTTCATGAATTAATTCTTCAAGTCCAGGGACGACTTTTGCGAGACCCGCCTACAGACCATATATAGTTCTACGGCCCTTAAAGAGTTTCATCTAATGGTTTTCAGCAACTTTCCACTTTCTGATACTCAAGGCATGACACCAAGTCTACGGCTCATGGAATCTTTTAGGCTCATTTGCATATTCGTAGACTCAACTTTAGAAAACCATCCTTCAATGGAATTTTGTACGAAACTAACTCTATGGACGTGGAATTTTCCTCGGCTTGTAAAGGCTCTCATAAAACCTCAATTTTTATAATATCTACACACTTAGCACAAAAATCATGCTAACCCTATAATCCTGTAAAAACAAACACAAAAGCACATCAAATCTATTAATATCGCTATGAGAACACACAAAATTCTAAGGTTTAAGCATTAAAGATGTTGCATTTCAACAACATGTTAGGTACCAATTGCGTCAAAACCCCTGGATGTTGTAGAGGTTTGGGGTGTGCACATTCGGGAGACTGAAATTAATGATACTTTGGGTTGCACAGTTTAGAATCTAAGCCACTTGAAAGATCTAAGCGCAACTCCAAACCTTTGAAGATATCAAAGCATAGCTAGCTCCACTGATTAGAATTCCAACACTTCGTGGTTAAAGGAGGGGGCAATCGTTAAGAAGAAGGAGCTAAACATACCTACACGATTTTGGTTTAGTTTCATTAATAGTAATTTGATACCTTCTCAGAATGAGTCAGTACTATGCTATACCAGGGCCGTGTTGTTTGGTTGTGTCATGGACAAAAAGTAGCTGAACCTTAGATCAATCATTGCCTTAGAGATGCTTTCTCGAGAAAAATAGGAGCAAATTTCTTTGCCATTCCCATATCTCATTACAGCTTTATGCAAGCAAGCGAGAGTCCCAAAGAACAAAAAGATTGATACAAAGGTGATTCCATCGGCGACCATTGATATTCGAGGGATTGAGGCTGAATACCTGTGGGATGAAGAGGAAAGGGATAGGAAGAAGCCAGTTGACATAATACAGATGATTGATATTGAGGCCCTTGAATCTGGAGCTTCAGACCTGGGCATTGAGATAGGTATATCTTCTTCCTCCCTAACTTCACACTCTTCTTCTTCCCCTATTCCATCCATAGAAATAAAAGGGGAAGATGATAAGCCCCGACTCACTAGGGTCACTATTTTTGTGATTGGCTGCTTGGCCAAACCTATTGATCTTAAGGCTACAAAGGTTGAGTCATCTTTGCCCAAGGTAGTTGAGGCAGCCATAGCCAAGGCTTTGAAGCCATATATAGAGGCTGAGACTAAACATCATGAGGTAATAGAGGCTCACAAGCTAAGAATGGAAAGGCTTGAGGCTATGATTGATGACAATGGGAAGGAATTAGTGAGTATGAAAAATAGGATGACGGTAGTTGAGAAGAAAGGTGATGGTGTAGATGCATCACCTTTGAAAGTTGATATTGATAAATTGAAGAAGGAGGTGACATCCATCCTGTCCATTTACTCGAGCACATTTTTCAACGGGCTAGAAAATTCATCCTTCAAAGTGGATATACCCATGATCCCAAATAAAGGGTTGTATGTAGACACTCTAGGTGATAGTGACCAAGGGAATCAAGAGGTGAGAACCCCGAAGATTGCTGAGGAGATATTGGGGGCGGAGCAGAGTCAAGAAAACAGGGGGGAGAAAGATGGAGTGGAGAATGAGATGGTGGATGCAGTTCTTGCAACTTCTATCCTGGACCAGTCCATGATTGGCACATTCGGTGTGAGTACACTTGAGCCTGCTGGGCCTGACATTAACCTTAAGAGCACACCGGTAGAAGAGGGCATTGATGCCTCCGTGACATCTTCTTCAGCTCTACCACCACCACAACCACAATCAGAGTGACTTGACAGGAGAATTCTCATACTCTCTACTTTTTGTTATGCTTACTCTTTATTGTCCCTTGCATATTGAGGGGAATGTTTATTTTGTTAGGAAGGGGTGAGCTTGAGGAATCCCTGTCTTCTAGATGTTTTATTTTTGAGATAATGATGGTATTTTATTTTGATACATGGAGCTATTGATGAATATTTAAATAATTTTTAACTTTTTTGTTGTACATAATACAGGTGTACTGATCTTATAATGTGAGTTTGGCTGGCTATAAGACATGGGTACATATAAATATATTAGATATGGAAGATTTTGATGTTATTTTTGGTATGGATTGGCTATCTTCATATCGTGTTGTTCTTGATTTCTATGTCAAGACTGTTACCTTGGCCATGCCAGGTAATCCGAGGATAGGAGTCGATAGGTTCAAGGGGTTCTTGTCCTAGTAGAGTTATATCTTATATTTGGGCCCAAAAGTTTATTCATAAAGGGTGTTTGACTCATTTGTCTTTTACTCATGTTATTTTTGTTGAGCCACCATCTATGGAAACTATTCCAATAGTTTTTGAGTTTCCAGATGTGTTCCCTACTGATTTACCGAGAGCCCCTCTTGATAGGGACATTGATTTTGCTATAGATCTTGAACTGGACTCTAAAACCATTTCTATCACTCCCCATCACATGACTCTGGCAGAGCTGAAGGAGCTAAAATAGAAGCTCCAAGATCTATTGAGCAAGGGATTCATTCACCCTTGTGTTTCACCTTGGGATGCCATAGTCCTGTTTGTTAAGAAGAAAGATGGATTCATAAGAATGTGTATTGATTATAGGTAATTGAATAAGGTGACTATCAAGAATGACTACCCACTTCCTTGTATTAATGACTTATTTGATTATCTTGAGGGAGCTGCATTATTTTCTAAGATAAATTTAAGGTATGGGTACCATCAACTACATATTAGGTCTTCAGATATTTCTAAGATAGCCTTTTAGACTATGTATGGTCATTATGAGTTTCTTTTTATGTCCATTGATTTGATTAACACAACTGCAATATTTATGGAGTTCATGAATAGGGTGTTCCGATCGTATCTGGATTCTTTTATGATAGTGTTCATCATGGACATCTTGATCTATCTAAGACCGAGGAGGATCATGCGAGACATTTGAGGATTTTTCTCTAGAGGCTTATAAAGGAGAAGCTCTATGCTAAATTCTTCAATTGTGAGTTATGGTTGAGTTCCGTGGCATTCTTTGAGCATGTGGTGTCCAAGGAGGTCAATCGAGTTGACCTAGCAAAGATTGAGGCTGTTCAAGGTTGGAATAAGCCTACTTTAGCTATAGAGATTCACTGATTTATGGGTTTGGCTAGTTATTGTCATTGTTTTGTGCGGCCTTCTACTATTGCAGCTCACCAACTCACTCAGAAGAATGTTGTATTTCATTCATCTAATGAGTATGAAGAGATCTTTTAAAAGCTGAAACTATTGTTGATTACAATTCAAATTTTGACATTGTCGAATGAAGGTGTTGGTTTCACCATTTATTGTGGTGCTTTAAAAGTGGGGTTAGGTGGCATGTTAATGTAGAAAGGGAAGGTTATAGCTTATGCTTTAAGATAGTTGAAGGCCCATGAGAAGAATTATCCCACTCATGATTTGGAGTTATCCGTGGTGGTGTTTGTGTTGAAGTTGTGGCGTCACTATCTATATCAAGTCCATTGTGAGATCTTTACTGACCAGCGCAACTTACAGTATATTTTCATCCAGCGGGATCCAAATTTGAGGCAAAAAAGGTATTTTGAGTTCCTAATGCATTATGACGACTATTTTCTATCATCCCGAGAAGGTCAATGTGATGGCTAATGCATTTAGTAGGAAGGCTCCTAGAATGGGGAGTCTAGCAACTATTCGGGTTGAAGAGTGACCATTGGCTAGAGATGTTCAGAGGTTGGCCAATGGATTGGTGAGATTGCAGATTTCAGACCAGGGTGGGATGCTTTTTATTGAGGCTCACTTATCTTTGATGGATCAGATTCGTGAGAGGAAGTTTGAGGATGAGAAGTTGTGTATCATTTGGGATAAAGTGGCTAAAGGGGAAGCTAAAGAAGCGGTACTTGATTCTGTTGGCATTATGAGGATTGGGAGTCGGATTTCTGTGACCGAGATGGGTGATTTGATCAGATTGATACTTGAAGAGGGTCATTATACTAGACATTCCATTCATCAAGGGGAAACAAAGATGTATCATAACTTAAGCCAGCATTACTAGTGGTGTGGCATGAAGAAGAATGATATTCCAGAGTTTGTGGATAGGTGCTTGACATGTCGGCAGGTCAAATGTGAGTATTTTAGACTGGATGGAGTGCTACAAAGGATGCATATTCCCAAGTGGAAGTGGGAGCATATTACCATAGATTTGTAGTTAGGTTGCCTCCTTCAGCCGGGGTTTTTGATTCCACTTGGGTAGTGGTGGGTCGACTGACCAAATTAACCCATTTCATTTTGATCAAGGTGAAGTGCACAACCGAGAGGTTAGCCTTGATCTATATAATTCAGATTGTGAGGCTTCACAGAGTCCTGATTTCCACTGTGTCAGATCATGGTTCGTTGTTTACCTCACATTTTTGGAGGGCCTTACAACATGATTCGGGTACCTATGTTGACATGAGTACGAGTTTTCACCGTTAGACCGATGGCAGTCTAAAAGGACCATTTGAGTTTTGGAAGATATGTTTTGGGCATGTATCATTGATTTTGGTGCTAGATGGGATCGATGCTTAGCCTTGTAGAGTGTGCTTACAACAACAATTATCATTCTAGCATTCAGATGGCTCCATTTGAGGCCTCATATGGATGGAGGTGTCGATTGCCTATCGGGTGGTTTGACATAGTAGCGGGTGAGAGCATGAGTGTAGATATGTTTAGAGATGATCTTGAGCAGGTACGGTTGATTTACAGTAGGTTGATAACAACCTATAGTCATCAAAAGAACTATACTAATAGGCAGGATCGACCTTTGGAGTTTATGGTTAGTGGCATGGTTCCGTTAAAGGTCTCACCCTTGAAGGGTGTTATGAGATTTGGGAAGAAGGTCAAGCTCAGTTCGAGGTTTATTTGTCTCTCTGAGATTCTACATAGAGTGGGAGAGATTGCTTATAGTCTTTCCTTGCCACCCAAACCATCTTCAGTTCATCTTGTACTTTATGTTTTGATGTTACGGTGTTACATTCCAGACGAATCTCGTGTGATTTGTATGGATCTAGTTGAATTGAGGCCAAAATTTGACTTATGGTCAGCAGCCAATTGCCATTTTTGATAGGCTGGTGAGGAAGCTATGGACTAAGTAAATCACTTTACTAAAGGTCCAGTGAAGCCATAGGCTCGAAGTGAGGCTACGTACATGGGTTAAACGACTCCAAAAAGTGCCCGAAAATGTGCCTCTCAAATGCCCATAGTCGTAATTTCCATATATCTCAAAATTCGCATGTGATATCGAAAAACCGACTTCATATTCTTAAGCAGGGGGCAAAATTGAGTGGAAAATGAGTATAACCCCGATTTTAGAGCAACTGTAGCAAAATTTTGTTTTCCAAAAATTTCAATTTTCCAAAAGAAGTACGCATTGGCTTCGCAATGCGGAGCTGTGTCTTTTGTTGCTAGTTTTTCTTATTTTGGCCCAAGGCCTTGGGGTCTTGGGCCTAAGGCTCTCTATGCGTAAAAACACCTATACTTAGTCATTTTTCAACCCCATATCATTCAAGACATTCCCAAAAACCCTCTGTAACACTTAGAAAAATATTTCACCTAAATTCAAGTGTCCTAAACTCAATCTGGATCTCAAGAAATTCATTCCAGCTTCAAGTTATCATTCAAATCTTTTTTAAGAAAATCCCAAAAGTTGAGGTATATGGGTTTCAACTTTTGGGTCTTTCACCCATGGTGCTCAACCTTCCTTTATTTGTAAATTTCATGTTTCTAAGTAGATTTACTTATGTGTATTACTCATTATGAACTTGATTATAAAAAATGTTGGGGTTTCATAAGATTTGACTGTTTTAGCATGTTTTGCTACGAATCTATGATCTATTATGAGATTTGATGAGGGGTTTTAATTTATCTTGCATGAGGGTATTACCAAGTGTTGGTGGGTTGATTTATATTAGGTTTTCTCACATGATTTCACTCTTGAATTGCATGATTTTGAACTAGCATTACACACCTGCCAAATGTTTGATAAAATGTCCGGTTAAGGGTTCTTGAGTTATTGAAGGTCTATATATAGTGTTGCAAGTCGACCTACCTTGTTTAGAGAGGGGGGTACTATGCCTCAATCACTTTGTCAGGGCATGGTAGGCTCGCACTACCATGTTGAGGGGTATATACCTTGACCACCTTGTCGGGGGGTGCTAGGCCCATACTACTATGTTGAGGGGTATATACCTTGGCAACCTTATCGGGGGTACTAGGCTCATACTACCATATCGAGGGGTATATACCTTAGCCAGCTTGTCGGGGAGTGTTACGTCTATACTACCAATTGAGGGGTATATACCTTGGCCACCTTGTCGGGGGTGCTAGGCCCGTACTACTATGTCGAGGGGTATATACCTTGGCAACCTTGTCGGCGGTATGTCTGTACTACCAATTGAGGGGTAGATACCTCAATCACCTTTCAAAGGGGTGATATGCCTTGGATTCCAAGTACTAGTTGCTTCATCTATTATGATGGTCTCTTCTTACACATGAAATATGTTCTCTATAAGCATATTTTACTTCAAGCATTAATCATGCATGCCATATTTCTATTATACTCACTCATTGCTTATATATATGGATTTTGACTATGTTTCCTATGTCTTGTTGCATGGAATCCTATATACTTAGTACATTCAAACGTACTAACGCATACTCTATGCCTATATGATGTTACCATGTAGGAACCGGAGCTCCACTTGATCATCTTCCTCCTCCACGTGACTAGTACTATCTCTTGAAGTAAGTTTGGTAAGTCCTCAGCTCCAAGGACAATAGCTATTGATCTTATGAAATATAAGGACGCTTTTCTTTGTTTAGATGCTTATGGCTGTGAGGGTAAGCCCAAAAAGTGTAATGGCCCCCGCTTTATTCCATGTTTAGAGGTGTTGTTGCACAAGTATGTAATTATGCTTGAGATTTGATTCTTTTAATGATTTATGCTATTAAAGACATCCCTTAATCCCTTCTATGCTTATTTATACTCTCTTTTTGTTGTTTAATTGCTCCCATGACCAGGGATGTGTAAATGATATACTAAGAGGCTTGTTTGGGGTCCCTTCGGGTTCCCATTCACCGTGTCACATCTAGGCCCTAAACTTGGGTCATGAAAAATATGGTAGCAGAGCACTAGGTTGCTAATGGTCCTTAACATCCAACACACCGGGTCGATTAGAGTCTTATTCAGGGTTGTGAAGTGCACCACAACTATGACTAAGAGGCTATTAGGCATTTTAGGAAATGTTTCCTTTCTTATTGATCTATGTCGTGCTATAGAAGTTAAGGTAAGGCTTTCCCCTAACGAATGCTTTTTGCTATTTTAGATCATTCCTTTCCCAAGAGGAAGAAGAGCTCATACACACGAAGAACAACTGACTCATGAAGAGTTCCGGGATACTACTACCATGTTAGCTCAAGCTATGACTATTCAAATCAACTAGGAACCCAAGCCCCTCATGCTCCTACTTCATCATCTAGAGTGAGGGATTTTGTGAGGATAAACCCACCGGAGTTCCATGGGTTTATAGTGGATGAGGATCCTTAAGAATTTATTCATGAGGTATACAAAGTATAGTCTATTATGGGTGTTAAATCGGAGGAGACAACGGAGTTGGTAGCCTACCAACCTAAAAGGGTGGCCCAAGTATGGTTTACTCAATGGAAGGAGGAGAAGGGGAAAAAATGTGATCCTTTTGGAGGTGTTTAAGGCAGCATTTCTCAACTGACTCTTCCCTCTTGAGATAAAGCAGGACAAAATGACGGAATTCATATATTTAAAGCAAGGGTTGATGAGTGTGAGGGAGTATGCCCTCACATTCAACCAACTTTCTAAATATTCTCCACAATTGGTAGCAGAGCCAAGGTCTAGGATGAATAACTTTGTGATGCATATATCTGATTTGCTGAATGAGTAGTGTCGTACTGCCATGTTTATAGGTGATATTGATTTGTCCCATCTCATGACTTATGTCGAACAATTAGAGGGCTAAAAGTTGAGAAAGATAAGAGGTAATGAGGCCAAGAGGGCCCGTTTTGAAGATTCCAAGGTCCCAAGGGTGGCCAGTTTCATCAAGGCCAAGGGTCTTCAAATGCCTCTAATAGAAGGTTTACTGATGATTATACAAGGGTCCAAGGTGGTGGTGGTGTGGTGTCTAATGCTATGTGTCCAAGATATGGTATAGTCCATGATGGATCGTGCTTGATAAACACAAATACTTGCTATAGTTGTGGAGAAATGGGTCACAAGATGATTGATTATTCTCGAAATTGCAACAAGGGTAGAGATGGATGGCCACAAGGCCAAGGTGCAAATGCGAGTCCTAGAGGAAGGGGAGGTCAACAAGGTCATTCCCAAAGGCACAATAGGTTCTATGCTCTCCAAGCGATACTAGGGGTAGAGGAGGTGCCCGATGTCGTCATGGGTATGTTAAATGTCTTTAATTTTGATGTGTATGTATTGATAGACTCGGATTCAACTCTTTCTTTTGTTACTCCTTTTGTTGGCAAAAAGTTTCAAACTCGAATTGTTGTGTGACCCATATGAGGTATTTACTCCCATTGGTGCATCCATTATTGCTAGAAGGGTCTATAGAAATTGTCCTGTTTTCATTTTTCATAAAATGTTGCCTTGTGATTTCATGGAGTTGGATATAGTGGATTTTGATGTCATTCTTGGGATGAATTGGTTGCACGCATATTATGCCTCTGTTGATTGTAGAACTAGTAGGGTCAAATTTCAATTCACTAATGAACCCATTCTTGAGTGGGAGAGTCACGATGTGGTGCTCAAGGGTAGGTTTATTTCTTGCATCAAATCCCAAAAGTTGATCTCTAAGGGGTGTCTCTATCATCTTGTGAGGGTTGGGGATGTTGAGTCCAAAGTCCTCCCTATGGAGTCGGTTCCGGTGGTTAATGAATTACTTGATGTCTTTCCTAATGAGCTTCCCGGTGTTGCTTCCGAAAGGGAAATACACTTTGGCAAAGACACCTTCCTGATATTCAACCCATTTCTATTCCCCCTTACCGAATGTCCCTAGCGGAGTTAAAGTAGTTTCAAGGAGCAATTGAGGGATTTGTTGGAGAAGGGTTTTATAAGGACTAGTCAATGATGTCCTTTCAAAATATAGCATATTTGGTACCTAAAACAAGGGATCTGGTGAGTTCTTAATGTGACGTTTTATGATTTTTATGTGTTTTTATGTCGTTATAGTAGAAATTATAGGTTGACAAGATGTTGGAAGAAAATTGCAAATTTTTTGCTGAAGTATAGGACATATGAGTCGTCCTATGAATCATAGCCCAAGCTACTAGTCATAGGATGATCTCGTAGCAAGAAATAGTGAGCAAAATTAGAAATCTTCCAAGGGTACATAAGTTATACGAGGCCACTCCACGAGTCGTAGATCTCAATACGACTCGTATAAGTGGGGTCGTCGCAAGAAACAGAGAGATGAAGGAGTAGAATACGAGAGGAGTATACGAGTCGTAACTTAAGCAACGAGTCATAACAGTGGGTCGTAATAGTCAAGTCCAAAAGGTGAAGTGTTGATTACAAGACCCCGATTACAACTCGTAGGTCACCCTACAAGTCGAATTTGTGTGACGTACCTGCTTGCAGCTATCTTTTCTATTTAATTTTTAGGGTTAAATTGTAAATAGTATAAATACTTAATGATAGGGCTTTAGATTGAGATCTTAGACATTGAATATTTTGTAGAACACTCTAAATATTTTCTCTTGAGTATTCTAAATGTTTCTCTAGGGTTTAGTATAGATTCTTATTTTTAATTGGAAGACCCACTTTTGGGGATCGCAAACCTCACATTGTACGCATTCTCCACTAATTCAAGCTTGTGGTTTGCAACTTGTGGTGTTATTGTTCTTTATTGTTTTGGGTAAACTCTCAACTATGTCTTTGATGTTCATTGTTGTTGATTTTGCCTTAACTATTAGTAGCTAACTACCTACAACTTGGGGTTGTGGGAACCATGAGTAGTTGACTTGCAATAACCTAGACTTTGCACATTTCTTTAATTGGGGTTTTGCATGTATTGTTTATTTCCCTTCATTTTGATTGATGTTTGGTGGTGGCCAACACCAAACCCCACCTACTATCATGATCCCGACCAAGGTTGTGATGAATTGGAAAAGGGAATTAGACGATAGGATTTGATTGATGTGTTCTCGTCTAATCAACTAAACTTGAACAAGGGGAGGTTGACTGGGACAATAGGTAACGGTTAGTTGGCACACCATAGTTACTGACTAAGTGTCATGATGAAATTCGAGGTTCACCTTAACAAGAGGGCTGGAAGAACCTAAGTTACCATCCTGCATGCGAATTGCAAATTAGAGTTATGTTGTCTAGTATAATTGAGTCAAAGATTAATGGGGAACATCTTTCCCAAGTTGTCCCTAAATTTGAGTGTCTTCTCGCATAGTTAGCATATTATTTATTTTTGTTTTTACTTTTGTTCTTAAATCACAACCCCCCCCCCCATTTTGAGATTTTAGTAATCGGTGCTTTAAATGATTGATAGTTAATCTATATAGTCAAGCCACGTATTCCCTATGGATTCGACCCTAACCTATGGTTAGGTTTATTGCTGACTACGATCCCTTTGTTATTGGAGCGGAACATTATCAAAAATTATGGCATTGTTGCCTGGGAATATGGCTAGGTTGTTGACTTTATTTCACTATTAGTTAGTTTAAGTAGTAATTTCTAGAATCTTGTATTTAAATTTTATTTTTGTGTTTATTGTTCGGTTTTATTTGCAGGGTGTACTAGGTTGTATGCCTAACACAAGGAGTTAAGGCAACCCCTTAGCTCAGATCAATTTGGAGATCCATCGACTTTTCAGGAGAATGACTCAGGTGAATGAGGATATCGCAGTTGAGGAAGGAAGGAATATGAATTATGAGGACATGGGAAGAGAGGAGAATCCACCACCAAGGTACAACAGGCCACAACTTAGAGATTTCAACGAAAATGCTTACAGATAGAATCAATATAGTTTGAATCCTATGGCCTTGGACGTTACTGGTGCTATAGTGTTGCCTTCATTACCGATGGAATCAGTTCTCGGTGTCTAGTCAATTACTTTAGATGCTCCAAAACCATAGTTTGCTCACAGGGCTACCTTTAGACGATCCTCATCATCATCTCCATAATGTCATCTTCGTTTGTAAGAGTGTTATGGGGACACAAAACCTTTTTCTTGATGCAGTTGGTTAGCTCATGTTCTCTTTATCATAAACTTGTAATGTAGCTATGTCGCTGTCTGATCTTCCTTCGGGTACAATAACAACTTGCGTAGAGCTTTGGAGAGTGTTCCTAGAGAGACATTTTCCGAGATCAAAGAAGCATATGCTCAAATACCAAATAAATAATTTTGAGCAATTGCCCAGTGAATCTATTAGTACCACATGGGAGAGATTCACCAAATGCTTGAGGATGGTCCTGATCATAAGATTGTTGATGATTCCTTGGTTGAAATTTTCTATTAGGAGCTTGACGAGAATAGTTAAGCTTGTGCCGACGCGATCATGAGAGGCATATTTCTCGACCAACCATTTGCATTGATAGCCACAAGGATAGAGAAAGTGGTTAAAACAAATAGAGCATGAGACCAGAGAGAGAGAGAGAGAGAGAGGTACAATGAAGACTTTTTGTGCAGTCAACACCAATAATGAGCAAGCAAAGGTCAACGAAGATATTATGGAACAACATGCATAACTTCGCACGAGTATGGAGTCAGGCTTAAAGCAAAACTAAGCAAGTGTTCAAGTGGTAGCTTACCAAACTCCTAAGGGTCCTATGTATGAAGATCCATTCTTTGATAAAGATGCTTTCTTCGTGAGTAACCAAGCAACGAGTTTCCGGAATAACCCCCAAGGGTCTAATTCAGATTATTGGAGGCAAGGTTCCAGGAATCAAGGTCGGAAATTAAACCATGATGGTGCTTATAGAGATAACTACAGTGGATTATATCAAAGAGAAAGCACCAGATGCTGAATAGGGTAGAAAAGATGGCTATAGGAATGGTCCTTATGTGCCGCCCCACAACCGTGATGCCATTCCAAATACTTCGAGGATTGAAGAGATGTTTCAGAAGTTTTTGAAAAGAGTCGAACACCAAGATAAGACCTTGAAAGGAATGAAATCGGACATTCCAAGCACCAACAAAAAAATAAAGTATCACTCTGTGACGATTAAACAATTAGAACAACAATTTGGGCAAGTTTCTTAGCAATTGAACCAACACCAACAGGGCACCTTACCAAGTAATATGGTTTAAAATGCAAAGAATGATGGGCATTGCATGGAGGTCATGACTAAGAGTGGTAAAAGCACCATTGATCCACTTGTGCCGAACGTTATGGATGAAAGCTGTAAGATGAGTGTTAATGAAGAAACCTGAACACACAACACAAGAGAGCAACCAAAGAAATATAAGACCCTTCCAAGACCCCTTCCCCCCACCTTTTCCCAAAGAGAGCAACCAAAGAAATATAAAATCTTTCCAAGGCCCCTCCCCCCACCTTTTCCCCAAAGGCTTGGGAAGAGAAAAAAGGAAGGTAAGTTTGAGCAGTGTTTGGTAATGTTCAAAAAATTATCCATGAACATTCCTTTGATTGAAGCTCTTGAGAGGATTCTAGGTATGCAATATGAATGAAAGATCTAGTCAAGAGGAAGCATACAGTTAGCCAAGACCTATCCCAAAATTTTTAACGTTGTAGTGCCATTACCACAAAGTTATTAGTGCAGAAATATGAAGACCTAAGTGCCTTCACCATACCATGCACGATTGGAGAACTTGTATTAACCAAAGCACTATGTGATCTAGGAACCAGCATTAACTTGATACCCATTTCCTTTTTCAAAAGTCTTGGTTTGGGCACCCCTGTCTCTATGAAGATGCGGTTGGTAATGGCAGACAGAACAGTCAAGAAGCCTGCGAGATACTATATGATGTGCTGGTAAAAGTAGATAATTTATATTTCCTGTAGAGTTTGTTATACTTGACTGTGAGGTAAATTCTGCAGTTCCTATCATTTTGGGAAGGCCTTTCTTAGCGACAGGTCATATGTTGGTTGACATAGAGAAGGGGCTGCTTACTTTCAGATTTGGCGAAGAGGCAGTTGTGTTTCAGGTTTGCCAACAATATAGAACTAATTGTGATTTTCACGTTGTCTCAATAATTGAAATGGGTGATGACAATGAAGTGGAGATCTTGGTTGAGTTAGGACTAGGGGTTGAACCTTTGGCAATTGTCTTGATGACTTTTGATGGTGAAGGCATCCCTAATTATGAAGAGACAGTCGATACTCTCGAAATGTCATTTAGGCCTAGACAACAGACCAAGTTGGAGTTAGATTTGAGCAACAGGGAGACTCTACCTACGAAGCTGTTCGTAGAAATCGTACCTGAGTTAGAGTTGAAGGCAGTACAAGTGCATATGAAATATGCATACTTAGGAGAAAGCAATACATTGTCAGTCGTAATTGCAGCTAACTTAAGTGAAGGACAAGTAGAAGCCCTTGTCTCAGTTCTCAAATAATTCAAAAGAGCTATTGGTTAGACAATTGCAAACATCATTGGCATACATTCAGGGATATATACTCAAAAGATTCAATTAGTCAAAGCTTACAAGCCCAATATCAAACATCAGAGATGGTTGAACCCTCCAACGCAAGACGTTGTTTAGAAAGAAATCATCAAGTGATTGGATGCAGGAGTAATCTACCTAATAGCTGATAATGAATGGGTTAGTCTAGTGCAGTGTCTTCAAAAAAGGGGGTATCGCAGTGGTGCCTAATGAGAAAAATGAGTTGATTCCAATGCAACCAGTCATAGGGTGGAGAGTGTGCACGGATTACAGAAAGCTTAATGCTTTCACAGAGAAAGATCATTTCCCTATGCCATTCATGGATCAAATGTTTGATAAGCTTGCAGAGAAGGGTTGGTACTGTTTGCTTGATGTATATACTGGGTATAATCAAATTGTCATTGTACTTGACGATCAAGATAAGACAACTTTTACCTGCCGTATGGAACCTTTGCATTTAAGAGAATGTTGTTTGGGTAGCGCAATGTTCCAATAACATTCCAAAGATACATGATGTTTATTTTCTCAAACATGGTTGATAGCACTATTAAGGTGTTCAAGGATATTTTTAGTGTGGTTGGCCAACCACTCGAGGAGTGTTTACTACATTTGCGTGACGTGTTGCAAAGATGTGTTGAGAGTCACTTGATCTTGAATTGGGAGAAGTGTCACGTTATGGTCAAGGAAGGCATTATGCTTGGTCACAGAATTTCAGGCAAGGGCATTGAGGTTGACAAAGCAAAGATTGAGGTTATTGAGAAGCTATAACCACCAACCTCTGTGCAAGGCATTAAGAGTTTCTTGGGCATGCAGGGTTCTACCATCAGTTTATAAAGGATTTTTCCAAGGTCTCACAACCCTTGTGCAAGGTGTTGGAGAAAGATGCCAAATTTGTGTTCGATGATGCATGCATGCAAGCCTTTGAAGAATTGAAGAGAAAGTTGACTTTGGCACCCATCCTTATAGCTCCAAATTTGTCAAAAACCTTTGAACTAATGTGAGATGCAAGTGGAGTTGCTTTAGATGCGGTGCTGGGGAAACGCAGGGAGAGGATTCTTCATCCTCTCTACTATGCTAGCAAGGCACTTAACGTAGCTCAAAAGAATTATATAGTCACTGAACATTAATTGCTCGCACTAGTTTTTGCCTTTGAAAAATTTCGGTCATACTTGTTGGGAGCCAATGTGATGGTGCACAAAGACCATACACCACTCAAATATCTTATGGCTAAAAGGATGTAAAATCAAGACTAATCATACGATTACTCCTCTTGCAAGAATTTAACTTTGATATGATTGACATAAAGGGATCAGAAAATCAGGTAATCGACCACCTTTAGAGATTGGAGGATGAAGCTATGGTAAGATTCGATTGTGGTCTTGATATCATTGACTTCTTCCCTGATGAAAAGGTATTGTTGGCCTCACATGATCTCAGACCCTGATTTGCAGACTATGCTAATTATCTCGTGAGTGACATAGTGCTTCCTGACTTGAATACCCACCAACATCGCCGATTCATGCACGATGTGAAGAAATTCTTTTGGGTTGAGCCATACGTATTTCGTATATGTGCTGATGGGATCATCCATAGATGTGTTCCAGAGGTGGAAATGATGAGCATCCTTGAAGCATGCCACTCATTGTTCCTAGGTTGCCATCATAGTGGAGTTGTACTGCTTATAAGTCATTATAGTGTAGACATTATTGGCCATCTATACATCAGCATACTCATGATTATGTCATGTCTTTTGATAAATGCCGATGCGAGGGTGGTGTCTCATGAAGGCAAGAACTTCCTTTTAATCCTATTTTGGTGATAGAGTTGTTTGATGTTTGGGGTATTGATTTTATGGGACACTTTCTAGCTCTCATGGAAATAATTATATACTAGTTATTGTTGATTATGTCTCTAAATCGGTAGAGGCCATAGCCTTTCCAAACAACGAAGGCAAGAGTGTCATCGGATTTCTCTGAAGAAACATCTTTACCAGGTTTGGCACATCTCGAGCAATTATCAGTGATGGAGGCTATCATTTTTGTAATTGATTGTTCAAAGCTCTCCTTGAAAGGTATGGTGTAAAGCATTGTGTGGCAACCCCTTACCATCCCTAAACAAGTGGGCAAATGGAAGTGTCAAATAGAGAGATAAAGCAAATCCTATCCAAGACTATGATTGTGAATTGCACTTACAAGTCTCGAAAGTTGGATGATGCCTTGTGGGCTTATAGCACAACCTTCAAACCACCAATTGGAATGTCTCCATATCAATTGGTATTTGGGAAGGCATGTCACCTACCAGTTGAACTTGAGCATAAAGCACTATGGGCACTAAAGAAGCTAAATCTAGAAGGGAATGAAGCAGCAACATCTAGGCTAACGCAAATTAATAAACTTGATAAGTTTCGGCTAAAAGCTTATGAGAGCTATGCTTTGTACAAGCAAGGAATGAAAATTCAGCATGATCACAGAATCGAGAACAGCAAATTTGCTCCAGGAGACAAGGTGTTGCTTTACAACTCCAAGTTAAAGTGGTTTCTCGGGAAACTGAGATCCAAGTGGATGGGACCCTTTAGGGTGGTACGTGATTTTAGTCATGGTGACATCGAGTTAGAAAGAAGGGATGGTAAAATCTTTAAGGTCAATGCCAGCGGGTTAAACTGTACATGGATGATATGGAAGAAATTTAGATAGTGGAAGAGTGGGACCTTGAAGAAGCATGAGTACAAAAAAGCATCCCATCGTGCCGCGACACAAAATTAGGCGCATCCTGGGAGGCGACCCAAGGTATGCCCCTTGTTTCCCTTCATTATGTATGCACTTTGAGGTCAAAGTATCTTATTTTGTGGGGTGAAGGAAAGTTATGGATTAGGGTGAAGTTTGAGTAACCTCAAGTCCATAACTTCCCCGTATTTTTGATCCCAAGGTTTTCTTCTCGTGTTTCTTTTTTCTTATGCATGTTTTTAATTCTGTTGAACTGGCATGTTTAGGTAGTATAGATAATTTGTAGATATGTAGTAGTTACTATCTTTTGGGAATATATACAATCTTGAAGTGCTTTTTGAATATTTTGAAAATTCAGTACCCTATAATTGTTTTTATTTTTGAGATTGTTGGTTATTTTTGCATCATGCATGTGATTGTTTGGCAATGTTTTTTCTGATAAGGAGAAGGCAAGTTGATGCTTGAAGCATGACCTGTGAGTCTATACTTGATTGTGTGTGTGATGCCATGAGTGTGTGAGCTTATTTTGCCTCATCATGTATTATGTATGGACTCAAAACTGGCCTTATTACTCTAAGATTGGACTAGTGGTGTGCTTAAACTGGGAAAGGATCTTAGGCCATTGTTCTTTTAGTGAAGTCCACTTTTGCCTAAATGACCTACCAAATGTGATAGTTGATCCCTTGTTCCAATTGTTTGAGCTTCTCGTGTACCTGTTCTTTCTTAACACCTATCTAGCTTAGCCTTATTTTATGAAATACTTTGATATTGGATATGGTCTATCCTTGAACATGTGAACCTTGATTAAGGCTAAAAGCCTAAGTTAAGGATGGCTACAAATAGTGGCCCTGGATTGGGGAATAGATATTGTGTGCTTCTTTTTAGGCTAGAAGCCTAAGTTGAGGGTAACCTTTATAGTGGTGAAGTAATGAAAATGAGGTGGTTAGTTCGGAAAGAAAGAAAGAAATGAAAAATTCATGAGCCGGGTGAGAAAAAAAAAGAAAAGTAGCCTTAGATTGAAGAGAATAGCAAAAAAATGAGTTAAAAAATAACGCACCGCTCAAAAAGAGAAAGAAAACACCCGGGAAAAGTTTGAAAAAGAAGAATAAGTGCGGATTTAGTGAAAATGGTTGAGTTATGGAGGTAAGAGTATTGATAAACATGGTTCAAGGATAGCTTTTAGTCACTACTTTCCTAAACTACCATACCAAAGCCCATGAGCCTATGTTAGAAGTCATTAAGTGCTAAAGTGATCCGAATTCATTTTGTCATCAGTCCGGAGCTGAGTATAAGGCAAGCCTATGGTGTTAGTCATTTTTCATGAATTTTATTTGTGAGAGTGAGAATTCTTGCACAGTCCCTGAATTTTAAATGCACTTTGAGTGATAAAGAGAGACTTCTTTTTTGTCTGTTATTTCGGATCGTGGTGCACAATTCACTTCTCACTTTTGGAGGTCCTTCCAAAGAGATCTTGGTCTAAAGGTAAAGCTTAGTGTGACCTTTCACCCTCAAATGGATGGCCAAGCCCAAAGAACTGTCCAAACTCTTGAGGATATGCTTACAGCTTGTGTTTTGAAGTTTAAGGGTAGTTGGGATGAACATCTTTCACTCATTGAGTTTACTTACAACAATAGTTATCATTCAAGCATTGGTATGGCTCCTTTTGAGGCTCTCTACGGTAGATGTTATAGGTTCTCGATGGGATGGTTTGAGGTAGGAGAGATGGCTTTGTTAGGTCTAGATTTGGTTATGGAGGCCATGGATAAGGTAAGGATGATAAGGTAAAGGTTGAAAACAACCAAAAGTTTTCAAAAGTCCTATGCCGATTTGAGGAGAAGGGAACTTGAATTTAAGGTTGGTCATTGGGTCTATTTGAAGGTCTCACCCATGAAGGGTGTGGTTCATTTTTGTAAGAAGGTTAAATTGAGTCCAAGATATGTGGGTCCTTATAGAGTGTTGAGGAGGATTGGTAAGGTGGCCTATGAGTTGGAATTTTCCAATGATATGAATATGGTTCATCCGATCTTCCATGTGTCAATGTTGAGGAAGTTTGTCGGTGACCCAATGATGCTGTGTCTCTTGATGTTGTGGGTGCTGTTGAAGAAAATTTGACTTATGAAGAGGTCCCAATAGAAATTTTGGATAGACAAGTGAAGAGATTGAGGAACAAGGATGTTGCGTCCGTCAAGGTTCTTTGGAGAAACCAACAAGTCCAGAGTGCTACATGGGAAGCCGAGGCGGATATGAAAAAGTGATATCCCTGTCTCATCAACTCTACTCATGCCTAAGACACTAATTTAAGTCCCCTATGTGACTTCAAGTCTTATCTTCAACCCTCATATCATTTGCATACATTCATGCTTAATTTGACAAGTTCATGGTGATTTTGACACTTAGGTTGAGATTTTTGAAATAATGTTTAAGTGCATTATTGTATTCGTGTGCTGGGCTGAACTCATCTTGATTATTTCCCTCGAATACATTTCTTTGATATTTGGGGATGAATTTCCCCTAGGGGGAATACTGAAACAACCCCAAAAGTGCCCGAATATGTGCCTCAGAAATGCTCGTAATCGTAATTTCTATATATCTCAAAATCCGTGTGTGATATCAAAAATCTGACTTCATATTCTTGCTCAGGGGGCAACATGGAGTGGGGAATGTGTATAACCCCAATTTTAGAGCAATCGTAGTAAAACTTTGTTTTCCAAAAGTTTTAATTTCCAAAAGTAGCGCGCATTGGCGGTATTTTATTACCAGTTTTTCTTATTTCGCCCTAAGTCCTTGGGGTCTTGGGCCTAAGGCTCCCTATGCGGAAAATGCGTATACTTAGTCATTTTTCAATCCAATATAATTCAAGACATTCCCAAAAACCCTCTCTAACACTTAGACAAATATTTAACCCAAATTCAAGTGTCCCAAACTCAATCCGGATCTCAAGAAATTCATTCCAGCTTCAAGTTCTCATTCATATGTTCTTCAAGCAAATTCCCAAAGTTGAGGTATGTAGGTTTCAACCATTGGGTCCTTTCACCCATGGAGCTCCACCTTCCTTTTCATGTAAATTTTATTTTTCTAAGTTGATTTACTTATGGGTATTACTCATTATGAACTTGATATAAACTATGTTGGGGTTTCATAAGATGTGACTATTTTAGCAGGTTCTGAGCTATGAATCTATGATTTATTATGAGATTTGATAAGGGGTTTTAATGTATCTTGCATGAAGATATTACCAACTGTTGGTGGGTTAATTTATATTATGTTTTCTCACATGATTTCAATCTTGAATTGCATGATTTTTAACTAGCATTACACACCCGCAAAGTGTTTGATCAAATATCCGTTTAAGGGTATCACGACCCACGCGTAGGGCATAGATGTGACACGGCAAATGGGGAACCCTAGGAATCCCAAACAAGCCTCTTAACTTGTCATTACACATCCTTGATCGCGGAAGCATACAAAAACATACAGGTTGAGAATAGGGACAATGAGACTAAGGGAAAGATTGCATAAACGCCATAATCAAGAATCAAGAGTCAAAGCTCACATAAATACACAACATGTCCGATAAACACCTCTAAATATATAGATAGAATGGAGGCCAAGACAAATAATCTGGCTCACCCTCAAAGTCAAATAGAACATAAGATAGTGTCTGAATACATAGATAAAAGGAAAACATAAACCTAAGCCAATGAATTGGAGGACTCACCGACAAGCTTGGAATAGCACTGTCTAGCCATGTAGAGGAGGATGATCAACTTGAGCACCAGTTCCTACATGGGGATATCATGTAGGCAAGAGTATGTATTAGTATGTTTGAATGTACTAAGTATGTGAGATGCAATGCAACAAGAGACAAGCTTCATAATCAACATTCATAACAATAGGCAATAGGCATGATATAGCAATATGTCATGTATGATCAATGCATAAGTAAAACATGCTTAGGTAAT
>JAABOM020000101.1:11809891-11835898 GCA_011800125.2 Solanum clarkiae
CTTGTAAATCATATAACTTGCAAATATAGATTACATATGTGGGAAGAGACCATAATCATAGACTAAGCAACTACTACTTGGAATCCGTGGCATGTCACTCCCTCGTGAGATGGTCGAGGTATCTACCCCTCCAAATAGTAGTAGGGGCATGTCACCCCCCACAAGGTGGTTGAGCCATGTCACCTTCTCAACAAGGTGATTGGGTATGTCAACCCCTCAACAAGGTGATTGTGCATGTCACCCCCCAACAAGGTGTGGTCAACATGCAACACTACAGATACTTTTTATGAATTCAATACATACATACAATCCCCTAATCATCATAAAGTCACTTGACTTATAAACCAAAAAGTAGACCATCAATAACTAGAATCCTTGTCAAGACATTATATCAAACATTTGTGGGCATGTATTGCTAGTTTAAAATCATGCAATTCAAGAGTGAAAGAATATGAGAAAACTCAATGTAAATCAACTCACCAACACATAGTAAAACCCTCATGTAAGATACCTTGAAATTCATCATCAAATCTCATAATAGATTATAGATTCATAGCTCAAAACATGCTTAAAAATCAACATTTCATAAAATCTCAACGTAGTTTATAATCAAAATTTCATAATAAGAGATACTCATAGATAATCCAACTTGAAAACTTGAAATTTTCATAAAATAGAAAGATTTGGCACTATGGGTGAAAGGACCCAATGGTTGAAACTCACATACCTCAAACTTGGGTTTTCTTGGTATAATCTTGAAGGAGACTTGAAGCTTGAATAGAGTTCTTGAGATATAGAATTAAGCATGGGGCACTTGAATTTGGATGAAATATTTGGTTAAGTGTTAGAGAGGGTTTTGAGAGGGTTTTGAGTGATATAGAGTTGAAAAATGGTTAAGTATAGGTGTTTTTATGTATAAGTGGGCATGGGACTATGATCCCAAGGTCCTTGGACCAAAACGGAATTTTTGGAAAAAATTAACACTGATCCGCGCCCCTGGCACGTCACGGCCAGGGTGCAGATCGCCACTAGAAATCGAATTTTTTGAAAATTATCTTTTTTCTACGGGTTCTCTAAAATTGGGGTTATCAAATATTAAACATAAAGAGACATCAAAAGTAAGAGTAGCATAGCTAGAGTCCCCAGACTTGAGGACTCACTAAAGCTTATCTTTCGGAATGCCAAAACTAGCCACGTAGAGGATGATCGAGAGGTGCTCCGATTCCTACATGGTAACATCATATAGGCATAGAGTATGCGTTAGTATGCCTGAATATACTAAGTATGTAGAATGCAATGCAACAAGACATAGCCAACATATTCAAAATGTATAATCATAAACAATGGATAAGTATAATATTAATATGGTATGCATGATCAATGCTTGAGGTACAACATGCTTGCAAATCATATAACTTTCAAATATAGATTATATGTGTGGGAAGATACCATAATCATAGACCAAGCAACTACTACTTGGAATCTGTGGCATGTCACCCCCTTGATGAGGTGCTCGAGGTATCTACCCCTCAATAAGGTAGTACGAGCATGTGACCCCCCGACAAGGTGGTCAAGGTATCTACCCCTCAACATGATAGTACGGGCATGTCACCTCCGATAAGATGGTCAAGTTATCTACCCCTCAACATGGTAGTACGGGCATGTCACCCCTCGACAACGTGGTTGAGGCATGTTACCCCCTCAACAAGGTGATTGGGCATGTCAACCCCAATAAGGTGTGGTCAACTTGCAACACTATAAATATTTATCATGAATTCAATACATACATACAAACCCTTAATTATCATAAAGTCACTTGACTTATAAACCATGTAATAGACCATTAGTAGCTTGAGAATCCTTGTCAAGACATTTTAACAAGTACATTGCGGGCGTGTAATGCTAGTTCAAAATCATATAATACAAGAGTGAAATAATATGAGAAAACTCAATGTAAATCAACCCACCAATACTAGTAAAACCATCATGTAAGATACCTTGAAATCCATCATCAAATCTAATAATAGATCATAGATTCATAGCTCAAAACATGCATAAACGATCAACATTTCATAAAATTCCAACATAGTTTATAACAAAATTCATAATAAGAGATACTAATAGATAATCCAACTTGAAAATATGCAATTTTCAAAAAATATGAAGATTGGGCACCATGGATAAAATGACCCAATGGTTGAAACCCACAAACCTCAAACTTGGGTTTTCTTGATGTAGTCTTGAAGGAGACTTGAAGCTTGAATAGAGTTATTGAGATCCAGGATTAAGCTTGGTGCAATTGAATTTGGATGAAATATTTGGTTAAGTGTTGGAGAGGGTTTTGAGAGGGTCTTAAGTGATATAGAGTTGAAAAATGGCTAAGTATAGGTGCTTTTATGCAGAAGTGGGCATGGGACTGTGACCCCAAGGCCCTTTGGCCGAAATAGAATTTCAAGGAAAAAATAACACTGATCTGCGACCCTGGCACGTCACTGCCAGGGTGCGGATCGCCACTGAAAATCAAATTTTGAAAATCATTTTTCTGCTATGGGTCCTCTAAAATTGGGATTATAATCATTCCCTACTTACTTTTGACCCTGATCATGAATATGAGTCAGATTTTCGATATCATGCACAAACTTTGAGATATATTAAAATTATGATTATGGGCATTTCTGAAACACATTTTTGGGTCGTTTTGGGGCGTTCCAATATCTCCCCTTTGGGAACATTCGTCCCCGAATGTCAAAGTAGAGTACCTAAGAGAAGTAATCATGAAGATTTAGCCCAACATTAATGCAACAAATGCATTTAATTATCATTTCAAAAATTTCAACGTGAATGCCAAAATCACCATAAACTTGCCAACATAAACATGAATGCATGTAAAATGTCGCTAAAACTTAAGACTTGAAATCATGTAATCGACTTAAATTAGTACCTTAGGCTTGAGTAGAGTGGAAGAGATGTGGATACATGTCCGGCTCAGCTTCCCATGTGGCACTTTCAACTTGTTGGTTTCTCCAAAGAACCTTGACGGAAGCTACATCCTTGTTTCTCAACCTCTTCATTTATCTATTCAAAATTTCTACCGGAACCTCCTCATAAGTCAAATTATCTTCTAATATACCCACAACATCCAAAGGTACAATAGCACTTAGGTCACCTAAACACTTTCATAACATAGACACATGGAAGATTGGATGAACCATATTCATATCAATGGGCAACTCCAACTCATAGGCCACCTTACCAATCCTCCTCAACACTCTATAAGGACCCACAAACCTTGGGCTCAATTTACCCTTCTTGGCAAATCGGACTACACCCTTCATGGGTGAGACTTTCAAGTAAACCCAATCACTAACCTTAAACTTAAGATCTCTTCTCCTCACATTGGAGTATGACTTTTGTCTACTTTGGGATGTTTTCAATCTCTCCCTAATAAACCTCACCTTCTCCAGGTTTTCCATGACCAAATTCGGACCTAGCAAAGCCATTTCCCCCACTTCAAACACCCAACCGGTGATCTACAATACCTACCATAAAGAGCTTCAAAAGGAGCCATACTAATGCTTGAGTGGTAGCTATTATTGTAAGCAAATTCAATGAGTGGAAGATGTTCATCCCAACTACCCTTACACTCCAAAACATAAGCTCTAAGCATATTCTCAAGGGTCTGGATAGTTCTCTCAGCTTGATCATCCATTTGAGGGTGAAAGACCATGCTAAGGTTTACCTTGGTACCAAGACCTCTTCGGAAGGACCTCCAAAAGTGAGAAGTGAATTGAGCACCACGATCCGAAATAATAGACAAGGGCACTCCATGCAATCTAATTAACTCACGGATATACAACTTGGAATAATCTTCATCACCATAAGTAGTTTTGACTGGTAGAAAGTGAGCAGACTTTGTCATCCTATCCACAACAACCTAAATAGAATCAAAAGATTTGGATAACCTATCCATAATCTTCAATGCACTAAGTATGAAGGATGCAATGCAACAAGACATAGATAACATATTCAAAATACATAATCATAAGCAATAGACAAGTATAATATCAATATGGTATACACGATCAATTCTTGAGGTAAAACATGCTTGTAAATCATATAACTTGCAAATATAGATTACATATGTGGGAAGAGACCATAATCATAGACTAAGCAACTACTACGTGGAATCCGTGGCATGTCACTCTCTCGTGAGATGGTCGAGGTATCTACCCCTCAACATGGTAGTAGGGGCATGTCACCCCTCGACAAGGTGGTTGAGGCATGTCACCCCCTCAACAAGGTGATTGGGTATGTCACCCCCTCAACAAGGTGATTGGGCATGTCACCGCCCAACAAGGTGTGGTCAACTTGCAACACTACAGATACTTTTCATGAATTCAATACATACATACAATCCCTTAATCATCATAAAGTCACTTGACTTATAAACCATAAAGTAGACCATCAATAACTAGAATCCTTGTCAAGATATTGTATCAAACACTTGTGGGCATGTATTGCTAGTTCAAAATCATGAAATTCAAGAGTGAAAGAATATGAGAAAACTCAATGTAAATCAACCCACCAATACATAGTAAAACCCTCATGTAAGATACCTTGAAATTCATCATCAAATCTCATAATAGATCATAGATTCATAGCTCAAAACATGCTTAAAAAATCAATCTTTCATAAACCCTCAACATAGTTTATAATCAAAATTCATAATAAGAGATACTCATAGAAAATCCAACTTGAAAACTTGAAATTTTCATAAAATAGAAAGATTGGGCACTATGGATGAAAGGACTCAACAGTTGAAACTCAGATACCTTAAATTTGGATTTTCTTGATGTAGTCTTGAAGGAGACTTGAATCTTGAATAGAGTTCTTGAGATCTGGAATTAAGCATGGGGCACTTGAATTTGGATTAAATATTTGGTTAAGTGTTGGAGAGGGTTTTGAGAAGGTTTTGAGTGATATAGAGTTGAAAAATGGCTAAGTATAGGTGCTTTTGGTATAAGTGGGCATGGGACTATGACCCCAAGGTCTTTGGACCAAAATGGAATTTTATGGAAAAATTAACACCGATCCGCGCCCCTGGCACGTGGCATCTAGGGTGCGGATCGCCACTAGAAATCGAATTTTTTGAAAATTATCTTTTTGCTACGGGTTCTCTAAAATTGGGGTTACATCCATTCCCCACTCAATTTTACCCCCTGATCACGAATATGAAGTCAGTTTTTCGATATCGCACGAATTTTAAGATATATAGAAATTATGATTATGGACATTTCTGAAGCACATTTTTGGAGCATTTTAAAAAATTATTTTTCACTACGGGTCTTCTAAAATCCGGGTTATACCTATTCCCCACTCAATTTTGCCCCTCGATCGAGAATATGAAGTCGAATTTTTAAAATCACGCGCGAATTTTGAGATATGAAAATTACGATTATGGGGCATTCTGAAGTACATAAAGGATATTTCAGTATACATAGATATAGGTACATGTAACATGTATAACATGATGCATGAGTTATGGGATGTTAGACTACAATAGCATAGGCATGAAGTAAAACCTGAAGTAAAATATAAACATAAGTTGTATAGTTTAAACATCAAAATCATAGAAGGGTTAAAGTAACATAATCATTTTGTGAGAGATTTTCATAACTGACAATAAGACTATGTGAGCTACTACATGAAATCCAATGTAACCTCTACTTTGAGAAAGGGGGAGACTACTTGCCAAGTTAGACTCCATCAACATTCATTCTTTCATTCATAAGGGGCTAAATGTGGATGCACTAGCCTAGCCTAAAAAGGCAACCTATGATAGCAACATAGTTTTTGTCAAGAGGTTGCAATAGGATTCCCTTGGGAAGGAAACCTTCAACTTCTAGACCAAACACCACCTTAAGCCTTCTCGATGCTAGTTAATCATAGCTTTGAGTCATTGAAAACCATCCATCATATAAGAATAACTCAGAATAATCTTAGATGATTCATCGATATGAGAATTATCCTTATCTTATATGAGTCCATTAGTAGGTAAGAATTATCCTTTTACCCACATTCATTTATCATTCATTCATTCATTATTCAAGGGGTTTCATAAAACATAATTAAGTAACTTTTCATAAATTTTGAAAGAAGCCCTCATCATTCATGATCATCATTCATCTTATAATAGGGAGATGGTGTGGGTATTATTTCAAATCAACTTAAAAATATGTACTCTTATGAAATTCATGCATAATTGCAATAGAAATTATTAATTAAAATTTTAATAACTCACTTTAGTCATCATGAACTACAGAAATCCTTATAGAAAAATTACTTGAAAATCATCATAATCATGCATTAGATAATAATTCATGCTTAATTGAGTAGTAGATCATAATTTAAGAATAATTCATGCGATTGAATGAGAATCGAACAAGTCTCATTATAGGAATATGAACCCAAGATAGAATTTGTAGAGATTTCATAAGAAAATTATCAATTTCATGCAATTAGCATAACCATAATTGAAGATATTGGGTATAAGTTAAGAAGACCCATAAAGTATATACTTGAGATTAGATGAAAAATAGAAAAGTTGGAGGATCTCCATAGAAGGAAAAATTACATGGATGAAAATCCATATACCTTAAGTGATTGTCTTGACAAAACTTGAACATTATTAGAGGAATTGACTTGGTCTTGAATAGAATCTTGCTTGAAGAAGAATAAAAAGCCTTGGGAGTAATTTTCTAGAGAGAATTTTGTAATATGTGAATTATGGAAGAATAGTGTCAATTTAGGAGTCAAAGGTGAATTATAGGATAGGATTTACTCCAAAAAATTGTTTACATTCAGTTAATGAGGCATACAAAAAAGTTCAAAGTATCCTCACTTAATACTAAAATTGTACAGAAAATTTGAACTATCTTAGAGCCAGTACACAATTCAGGGTGGGTTCAATGGTCATTTTTTAGCAAATTGGATTTTGATAAAATTTTGGCCAAATTTCTACTTGAAAAAGATTTGAACCATCATGAAGTAGGTCTTCAATATGGTCCTGTTGCGGACATTTCTAGTTACTAAAATTTTTTAATATTTTATTTTTCAATCCTGGTGTCCTAAAAATCTATCGAGGTCATTTTTATAATATTTTACCTTATTATATCATATCCCAACCTTCAAAATGCTTGGAGTATCACAATATTTTCCCCTTGAGAACATTCATCCTTGAATAGTATAAGACTATCCTGAGTAGAGTAGAGTGTGTAACCAACAATCTAGCATGAATGTAATAATGCAACTTTGAAACATCATTTAAAATTATTCTTATAAATATGCATGTATGTAATACGACATAGAAAGATTTACACTTAGGAGTTCGAATGGATTAAGCATAAGTAACTAAGTACCTTAGGCTTGAGTAGAAGAAAAGAGTTAAGGATATTGTTCAATCATGTCTACTTTCACTTTTCATGTTACAGTCTCGACTTGTTGATTCCTCCATAAAACTTTGATGGATGTAATTACCTTGTTTCTTAATCCTTTGGTAGTCCAAAATCTCAATCAAAACTTCTTCATAGGTTTTATTTTCCTCAATGCTCACATTGCCTAGGATACAATGGCATTTGGATGACCAACATTTCTTCAATGTTGATACATGGAATATCTAATGAATCATACCTAATTCCATTGTCAATTCTAACTTATAAGCCAATCTACTAATCTGTTCAAAACCCTATAAGGTCCTATATATCTAGGACTCAACTTTTCTTTCTTGCCAAAATTTGTTACAGCTTTCATGGGTGATACATTTAAATAGACCCAATCGTTTAAATTGAATTCAATATCCTTTTTTCTAACATCAAAATATGAATTTTGGTGACTTTGAACAGTCTTCAACCTTTCTCTTATGTAACACCCTACATGTTGTTAGCCTGAAAGACTGAAAGTTGATGATTTTAATGCTAGTTGGATTCTACGAGCCAGTCTGCGACCCATAGAAGGAACCACATGTCGTACGTGGGTTCGTGGAATGCATCCAATAAAAAATGAAAAATTGAAGGACCAGAATGGGTCATATAAGAAATCATGGCTCATCAAAGGGTTCTTAGAAAGGAATCCTGAAGGATCCAAAATTTTCTAAGTTTGGGACGCTTCTACAAAGAGGACTTACAGCTCATTGATGGTTTGACGGATTGTCCTGTATTTTCGTAGGTTAGAAGCTGCAAATTCTAGAACTTGATTTATGTGACATGAGGTTCTACGGACTAAAGTATGGTCCGTAGGTTGAGTCACAGCCCATAGATGGGGTCTCGTGGATGGCTTCGAGAGTTTTTAATGAAAGGCGTTTTTGACATTTTCAATTTGTGTAAACTCTAAACTACATCGTTTTGGTCCTCCTAACTACCCTAACTAACGTAGCCTTTATAAGTTGTACTCATAATTCATTCAAATTACCTCAATTTTCTCTCAAGGGTTCTCAATATTTCTCTCTAAGACAATGGTTCCATTGAAGCTAAAACTTGAAGGTTTGATTAAGGATTTTCAAATTATCTCTCCAATGATAAGGATTCTCACTTAAGGTATGTAGGGTTTTATCCATCCATGAAGCCCAATCCAAAACCTTTTTTTTAATAAAAATTCATGATGATTTCTTATGGGCTTCTATACTATGATTCTCAATTCATGAATTATGAATACCTATGTTACTAAACCTATCTATGCATGAATTATGAAAAATCACATGATGTGTATGATTTCTAAGCAAAATATATGATTTCAATGTATGCATGATTTGGGCTTAATGCGTTGATGTGGGTTCCTTTATTAATGATCCAAATTGATTTTAATTGCATGTTTACTTTATGAATCTTATCCAATTGCATGATTTTGACCCAATTGTTCATGGAGCCATACCTAGACTTACTCTCCTGTGATGAACTATGTTATGACATCAAGCATATAATGATGATGCTATGACTAAGAGGTGATGAAAATACATATGTTTAGGAATATGATTATGGTGGAAATGTCTACCCACATCCATGATGACAAGTAAAGTAGATGGACTATTCTTATAATATAATGTTTTCATGAAAGTTATGATGACTATTTTATAATCTATGAAAGTATGATTTTAATGAAGTATGAACTATGTTTAAAGTTATGTATATGCATGATTTATGTATTCTGTGGAATATGACTTAGCACCGAGAGGACTTTGGTAGATTCCATAGTCCTATAACTATGTGCCATCATAGGAATAATGTTCATGTTTTTATGCCTTAAAGGTGTGCTATTGGATCCAATTAGCTTAAATGATGGACAGTTGATGTGCTAGGATAGACCTAAAGGGTGGAATCAAATGATGGTTCTCACCATGCTAAGATAGAGCCTATAGGGTAGGGATCGAGTATACCTTGGCAATGTAGACTCTTCTTAACTCGATGTAGAGTGAACATCAAGATTCTATGTAATAGTATGCATGGTCTTTATGTTGGTTATGGTCTAATTCCCACATATGTATGTTAAGATTATGAATGGATTTAATGATACTTTTCTCATGATTTTTAAACTTGTATGCTCATGCATATTTTGTCCTTATATCTCATTGGTTATGATTATGCATATTGATAGTATTGTAGTGTCCTTTGAATCATGGCATACCTACATACTTAGTTATTTCACGTACTAACTCATGCTTCCTTGCCTACATGATCTAACCATGTAGGGATGAATGATGAAGCAACTATTTTATTTTGTGGCTAGATTTGAATTACAAGCTTGAAGACTATTGGTGAGTTCCCATGCTTAGGGAACAAGCTCATTCATGATCATTTTCTTTTGATGTATATCTTGAGGGTGAGCTAGTAAGTTATGTTCTAGACCCTGCCAAGATCTATGATACAAAGGAATATTTTGTGGATTGATGTATTTTTCCTTAAGGGAAACTATGATGTTCTTAGTTTTATGCATTTTCACTTGCTTAATCTATTGTGTATGCTTATATTACCTTATGAATTCTTATGATATGAAACAAGGCTTGGGTGGGATGCCTTTGGGTGTCACATTCATCATGTAATGGCTAGGACCTAGGTTCGAGTCATGACAAAAGTGATATCAGAGCACAAGGTTTGAAAGCATCATAGGGAGTCCAACATATCGCATCTAGTAGAGTCTTGTTCATTGATGTGAAGTGCGTCACATCCACAAATAGGAGACTATGAGACATTTAGGAAAACTTTGCTTCTTTTGTGTTCTATATCGCTCCTTTGAAGCTTTCGTATCCTAACACTTGTCCCTTGATGTTTTAAGAAATGGCTGCACCTAAAGCTAACGAAGTCCAAGTACTCCGGATCCTCAAGCTCCTAAAGTCCCTCAAGCGGACCGAGTTTTCAACTATGCGTTTAGAGCCTCTATTACTATGTTGGCCCAAACCGTTGCTTCTCCAAAGACTCCTACTCCAACTTTGAGGATACAAGATTTTGCTAGGATGAATCCCCTAGAGTTTCATGGTTCTAAGGTAGATGAAGATCTACAAGAGTTCATTGATGAGGTGCACAAAGTGGTGGATATTATGGGGGAATCTACCGAAAAGAAGGTCAAACTGGCGGCTTATCAATTGAAGAGAGTCGCACAAGTTTGGTTCACCCAATGAAAGTCCGAGAGAGTTGAAGAAGGGCCTATTGATTGGGAGATGTTTAAGGCTGCTCTTCCTTGATCATTTCTTCCATCTTGAACTAAGGGAAGCACAAGTGCTGGAATTTCATGAACTTGAAGCAAGGTTGTATGAGTGTGAGGGAGTATGCCCTCAAGTTCACCAAGTTGTCCAAATTTGCTCCTTCCTTAGTGGTCGACTAAAGGACCTGCATGAACAAGTTCACTTTGGGTGTGTCTGACTTGGTAAAGATGGAGTGCAAGGCCGCGATGCTCATTAAAGAAATGGATAACTCTAGACTCATGACCTATGCCGAACAAGTGGAGAGTGAGAAACTCCAAAAGATGAGGACAAGGGAGTCCAAGAGGGCTTGGTATGATGGCAGATTTTCTTATGGTAAGTCCAGTGGTGGCCGATTTCAACAAGAGCAAGAATCTTCCAAGGTGCTACTCAAAGGTTTGACAAAGAGAAAGGGGACTGAAGGTGATATTAGGAAAGGTGGTGCTAGTCCTCCTAGGTATCCCAAGTGTGGGAGGAACCATGTTGGTGAATATTTGAGAGGTACCATGGATGCTTCAGTTGTGGGAAGATGGGACATAAGATTATTGAATGTCCTAGTATTGCTAATAAGGGTAAAGAAGGGCGTCCACAAGGTCAAGTAGCTCAAAGAGGGCAAGTGCAACAAGGTACCCAAGCTCAAGGTGGTGGTCCACGTGGTAATCAGTTCTATGCTTTGCATGCTAGGCAAGAGGTTTATGAGTCTCCCGATCTGGTTATCGATGTTACGAGTCTTTGATCATGATGTGTATGTTTTACTTGATCTCGGTGCCAATATGTCTTTTGTTACTCCTTATATTATCAGTGTTGACTTTGCACACTTCTTAAGAAATTATAAATAGAAGGGTTATTTTACTATATCATCCTTTGAATATAAAAAGTACATTGTCTTGAAATATGTAATATGAAAATGCCTATAATTAATGATAAGAGTAAATTAGAAACTAAGCATAAAATTATCTCTTGATTTCATAAATTAGATAAATATTGTTTGACATTTATTAAAATTTTTAATATAGTGGACAAATAAAAATAAACAGTGAAAATACAAATTTTTATCTTGAATTTCTAAACTTAATTTGGGACATTTGTTTTTTCCGAGTAACTTATTTCTGGAGGGAAAGAGGAGCAAGACAAGCTATCTGTATATTTCTATTATGTATAAGATGCTAGAGAAGCGGTTGTTGGACGACATAATATTGAAATTTAATTACTGTTTTAGGCTAACACAATATTGGACTTGACTTTGCCATTGCACTTCTCATTTATTGAACATAAAAGGACAGTCTTGCCCCAGCCGAAAAGTAGGAAGAAAGGAGGGGCCCGCAATCTTTATGTCCGCTCATATTTTCTTTTAATGCTTGTGGGCCCTTCGTTGCATCTATATATGTCAATGATTCTATTTTTCTTTGCACAATCCACATCTTTTTGAAGAGTATATCAATTAATTAATTACTTAAAATATAAACTTTGATTACAAACTAAATTTTTTTTAAGATATATAAAAAGTATTCGATTGATTTTCAAAATATTATTATAATTAATCTATGGACGTCATATAAAAGCAGACAAAAGAAATAGCATATATTATTTAATTAGAAAGCTACATAAAAATTATCATAAATTAATCTAGATAAGTATAAAAAAAATACTATAAATAATGATATTTGATAATTTCAAATTCTTTTAATTGATTATTGAAATTAATCTATCGACGCCACATAAAAAGAACAAAAGAAATAGCAGGTATTATTTAATTATGAAACTATGTAAAAATTATCATAAATCTAGATAATTAACAATAATAATATATCTATATATGAAAATTAAATAAAAAATACTATAAATCACAAGAATTAACAACTTTCAATATTTAAAAGACATACAAAAAGTTCAACTAACACTCGAATGCATAAAAAAAGGATAGATGAATAACATATATTATGTAAAAATGGCGTAAACATAATATAAATCATAATAATTAAAAAATTTTAAAAATAATTTTCAAAATTTTATCAATGTTACGTAAATTGGGACAAGAGGAATAGCATATTTTATTTAAAATTATGTAAAAAAGATTATAATTCACAATAATTAATAATTTAAAATATCTAAAAATCATATTAAAAATTTAACCACCTTTTTAAATTCTATCTATATCACATAAATTGAACACACAAAAATATTAAATATTGGTTGGTGTCTAGTCTTTAGCATAAATGACAAATCCGGAAATGTACCAAGCTTTGAATTTATATGAGATTGGTGAATGAATTACTACTATAAAACAGAATTTTTCCTCTGAAGAACAATACAAGTCATTTCCAAATGAACGAATATCAATCAAATTACAAAGAGAAAATCTGGGTCATATACAAAGCATCAAGTATTCAAATAACCCCAAACAAACTTAAAACTTATTTTTACATCAAATGAATGAATGTATTATGTGCACACTACAAACAAATATATTGTATTGGAATCTCAAGGTATGAGAAATACTGTAAGGAACCCATCTCCGTTTATACACGAAGCTATAAAGACATTATCTTTCACTTGGGATTCATTCGAAGTGACTGCAACTTGGAAGCAATATCATCATAATCAGGCAGCTTTGGATGTACATGACTAGCTTTCTTCATGGTATCCTCCCTGGAAAATTTGTCCCCACCCGAGGCTGGTGCCTTTGGAGCATTATTATTGCCTGATGCTGCTGCCATTTGGGAAGAGCTAGATGGTTGTTCTACCCTTCCCGACTTGTGTCTCCCTTCATGTGATGTGATCTTGGGCTGTGCAATAGGCCTTAAAACTGCAGGTCCAGCACTGGGCTGCTCTGAACTTATCCTATTATCTGATGGGGATTCATGTGACTCACTTCTGTAGAAGTTCTTGGTCAGTCTCTGAGGTTCTTGTGTATTCAGAGGTTCTTGAGTTTTAACAGTGAAAGAGTGGCTGGTGGGCTTTCTGTCTACACCAGAGTCAGAATTAACAGCTACCTCAGAGCTGATTTTAGACATAGAAGAAGGGTTTGTATCTAAGCTGGAGGAAGAAGCTTTCGTCCTCCGAGAAAATCCACTACTCAATTGATTTCTACCAGCAACAGATTGTTTTATAGGACCAGGCTCGGAATCACTGCTATCAGAATCAAAATATGTAGTTGAACCTCGTAAGCCTGCATATTTTTTATTAACTTCGCTGCCTGTTTTTTGTGCATAAGTTCTTTGCCTTCTTGAAGCCTCTTGTGCATATTCCGCATCAGAACTGTCAGTATCTGAAGCAGAATGGGTGTCATCCAATCTTGAGTTTGACTTATCATCTATTTTCATCCTCATTCCTAAACCAACAGAACTCTTGGGGGGGGCAACATCTTGTGAACTCACCGCAGGACTTTCCTTCGTACTCTCGGCTGAAGATGGAACATTATTTAACTGACTCCTTATGTAAGGTGGAGGGATATGACCTTTATGCTTAAGGCCACCAGTTAACTTCCCAAATGTGAATTCCTTTTCGAATCCAGAAACAGAAGCTAAACTATCAGCATCTGTCTGTGCCCCAAGCAAAGTCGACCATTTCTTCCCATCAGTTCCTGAAACATTTTCCATATAGGAGGATCTTGGTGAGTCATGATACCGTACATGTTAACAGGAAACATTCTGAGATGTTGTATTAGTTATAACAAACCATTCTATTAAGCAATTAGAATTTGAAATAAATATAGAACAAGAGATATATATGCTATAGATAGATTTCGACTTACCAATCGGGGGTCGGACCATCTCATTGTCACTTTCGGAAATCATACCATCAGAATCGTCAAAGGATGGCAAAACATTTTCTTGTTGTGAATTGACACCAGCGGCAGCCAGGCTTTCGTATAATTGAGGCGACTGCTTTTCCAGTAAGATTTCTGATGCCAATGAAGACTTCTCCAGTGATTTGTCAGAGTCAAAGCTCCACGACTTTTTAATTGCAGATTTGTAAGTAGGTGATTTCCTTTCTGGTGATGGAAAATAAAGTTTGGCCTGCTGGTCATCATATATAGGATCTGAGTCAAACTTAATATTGTAATCTTCTTCTGAGCCAGAATCATCAAAAACAACAGAGGCAGAATCATGAGAACTCTTATTAACAGCTTCACTAGGAATGTGACCTTGGTAAACATTATTAAATGGATCATTAGTCGCACCATATCCACGACTTTGTTGGCTAGAATGATGAATATTTTCACCAAAACCTGAAGTGCTTAAAGAAGAATCTGAAGAGTTAATTTTGGGATCTTTTGTAGTAGCTTCTCCAAAATAATGGAAGTCCTCCATTGACTCATTCTTAAAGCTATTCATGGATTCAGATTCAGTTCTCCCAGATGATTTTTCCGTTATCATTTTATTGTCCTCTTTTGATAGCCTTTTCTGCATATACTTCTCACCTTCTCCAAGGCTAGTAAATGAGTTATCACTATTAATTGAACCTGTAGCACCTGCAGAGACTTGTGAATTACCATGCACATCATTATTATGTTTCATTGCCCTATCTATATTATCATGCTGCAAACTCTCTGCCCTTTCTTGCTGAAATCTTGAAGTTCTATCAGGTGAAGAGCGAATAACTGAATCTTTAGGAAAATGTTCATGGATTCTTGAATTACCATACTTCCCTGGTCCTGAACCTCCTGAAGTACCATGATCATCATCGTGAAATTGTCTTGTCACTCTACCCAGATTTTCATGATGAGAACTATCAATTCTTTCATTCTGAGGCCTTAGATTTGTATCAGATAAAGAGCTATTTGCAGAATATTTGGGAATATGTTCATGGATACTAGTGTCATACATTCCTCGTCCTTCACCTACTGAAGACTGTACTTCAGGCCTCTGAGATTCTGAGGAATATTGCCTTGTAACCTTGGAAAGTTCTGCAGCAGCTCTGGCAGCAAGGCTTGCACGTTCTGCAGACTCAGCAGCTGCTTGAGCAGCAGAGGTAGCATCCTTAAATTCCATATTCCAATTCTGCCTGTCAAGAGAAAAATTACCATCTCCAGGAATTGACTGCCCAGCTTCCGACCTTTCATCCCTAGACCCTAAGAGTCGTGAACAACCATCATTAACATTATTTTTGCAGATGGAGAACCAAACTGTACAGGTTGTATTATAGCATATGAATGATACTAACCTGAAGGACTGACTCCATGATGATAGTTGGAAGATGGTGTCACGCCTCTACCACCACCATATGAAGAGTCAAAGCTTTGGGTCCCCAATGAGGATCTTGCATTCTGCTCTGGGGATTTTGAAGATGCATTAGACCTTTTACCGTGATCAAGTGGAAGTCTCACATCTGATGCATCGAAATGAGGAGGATCTTCATATATGTTGCCCACCTTCTCTAAACTACCAGATCGATTCTGGACAATTTAACCAGTGAACTCAGTGAAGGCATAATAACTTAGTCAATCTTAGTCATCATGGAAAAATTTAGAAGTAACATAATCATACCAACAAGTCATTTGAAGGCACTGACTCCACCCCTTCTAATGATTTAGGATCCCATTTTACACCATGTTCCTCAGCAATTGCCCCCAAAATTCTCATTTTGGTTTGCCCATCAGGTGCCTTGGCAGATAACTTCTCAACCAGCTAAGTACAACAGCATAAGACAATTAAGAGCACTATGTTGCTCAATTTGAGAAATATAAATAGTCGTTATCTTCATGTTCAAAGTTAAATTGTCAACTGTTGAAGGGGGATACTGCAAACTTACCATGCGGCTAACTCCACAATTGGGACGGAGCTCGACTGCTGCACTTATAAATTCTTTTCCATATTTTGCGGTAAGATGTTTCCGCACATCTACAAGTTCTGGTATATCCCCGCACCTTGGTGATGCAAAAACTACACTGGTAATTGCTTCTTTCAAGTCAATGGGACAATTTCTGTACATCAAAAAGACAATAACATATCAAAACACTTCACAGGTATCAGACCATTATTTAGCCACGAGTTAATCATGGGAGACAGTATGCATTTCTTTATTTGCCGCTACTAAAGAAAATATTTCAAGTAAAACTAGCAGAAACTAACCTCTATTCGGACTATTAAAAAGAAAAAGGTAAATAAATCAAATTGTTGAGTACATGAAACAGTGATGAAAAGGAGAAATACAGGTAATGAACGAGTAAATATGGTTGGGCGGGTGGGGGTGGAATCCCCTTCATAAATGTTCTTTGCACAAACTGATAATAGACTTTGCAACTTTGATAAGTACGAGAGCATAATCCTTTGCTGTAACTTCCAATAGCTAACAGCCTTGTTTTCAGATATAAAATGGTCAAGATTTGCACAGCTATACATCTCTTACCAGGTAATGATTAGACAGCTGGAATCACCATCATCACTACCCATATAGATCCAAAACACCAGCAAAGCCATCAAAGTAAAATACAAGGAGCATGCCTAAAATATATGCATGATATCAAACTCCTATTTATCTTAGAAGTAGCAACCAATGAAGTAGAGTCACTACAAGAAAGTAGACTTTCAACAACCATTACTTAACTAAGGGATATGAATCTGATCGTTATATGTGTTGGTTCAACTATAACTTGAGGATAGTACCCCCTCATTAAAAAATATAGTTTTCCGTGGTTATAATACTACATTAACAAAAAGACAAACGATATTTCCTTTCCACTAAAAATCTTCCTCTGTGGGCCCATTCCCCTCCCCCTCAGTCTCCACCCCAGAATAAAAAACAACCCTAGAAAATTCTTCTCGGTAGAGTACACATTTCTTTTCCTCTCTACTCTGTAATTGTTGGTTTTTCTGCTCCTTTGAAGAATTGAAATTGGCTTTTCTCTTTCTCTTCAAGGTAATTTTCTGTCACCTCCTTTAAGTTCCTTCTTACAATAGTAATTTCAATAGTTGTAGAGTGAAGATTTTCCTATTTAAAAATTTCAATATATAGATTATTCTCATTTGATTGCTCAGCAATAGTGCTCTATTTCTATAGAGGCTTCATTTTGAGATCTGATGAGAACGATGTTCCCCGTAGAAAATGATGTTTTCAGTTGCTATCAAATCTGCTTAGGTCGACCTCAAAAACACCTTTTATCCAAAGTGTGATATTCTCTGTGGTACTTACCTTTCTAATGTAATTGTATTTACTCTTTAGATTAAGAAATTTTGTACCACTTCTATATATCTAGGTTTTTTCTCTTGAGAATTTCATCACTTATTTTCATGAATGGATTAAATGAATGAACTATGTGTATGAGAATTTGTCTTTTTTTTCAGAGCATCTATTTATATTTGGTTTGATTTGTCTAGAAAAGTATATAAATGTTGTTTTTCTTAATTTAATATTTCACTAAGAAAAATATATAAAATAAGGTTCAGGCCAATAAATGATTTTTTTTAAAAAAAAAGGAACATACATAAATCCAAGTTGTATAAGTTGTTGCTCATTTACTGGAAGATTTTACATATTTCTCAAGAATTTGGAATAAATGCTCTATCATATATATTCTAAGGTGATCAACATCTATTTGTTTTGGTATGCCCTTGTTTTGATGTTGTTTTTGCCAAGATTGATTTATGCAACATTAATAGTTTATATAGTATAAAAATGTAGTTTTCCGAAATCACAACACAGACATCACAGGCATGAATATAAAAGTATTTTACTTTTTACATCTGTCAGTTTGTATTTTTCTATAAAGTTTTCTTTGCCTATCTTACTATCTTAATATCTAAGATACAATTCATCAATCAAATAAATATAACTAAAAGATTTGTGTTGATTGGCTGAAGACTTCACTGATATGAACAAAACAAAGGGTTAATAGGATGCAATCAACTCATTTCTTTGTTACAAATGCATCCACTTTCCAGGAATAGTACAGAACAATGATAAAATAGCATGCTAACTGAATATAGTGAACTCTGGTGTTAAAACTTCTATGATGGTGAATAAATTACATGATGCTGAAGACGGATCCAGCTTCTCTCCAGTTGTCATGGAGGCTTGAAAAAGTTATGATTTTAGGATGGGGCCAATATTTTCTAGTGAAGAATTGGTTGATCAAAATGCAGCTAATGATTCCATTGACTACATGTAATACATCATAAGGTATGTTTCTACTTTCTATAGACTTAACTTAATATTCAATACACCAGATACTTTTTGAATACTCACTTCTTTTCATGTTAACAAACTAAAATGATGTACGGATTAATCTTCTCTTTGGATGCATTGACATTTTTAATACTAGTTATTGTCATGTTTAGTTATCAAGAAGATTAGATATTGAATCAAGTATTCATGACAAGCTAAATGTCTTTTCAAGTAGGGACTAGCGAGAGGTCCATGTGGCTCTTTATTTGGGACATGTATAAAGATTTATGCTATACTCTTTATATATGAGAGTATTTAGTCTCGTATTTAACCAAACAAAAAACAACAACATGCCTAGTGGAATCCCACAAATGGGGTCTGGAATATTTAGTCTCGTATTTAACCAAAAATAATAAAGTGAAAGAAATATGTTCACTGCCCAATGAGAGCATAAACAGCTGGCCAATGATACTACTGAAAAGAATCAGACAACTCTGTTGCTTCTGAATTCTCCAGAGCCACCAACTTCTTGCAATGAATTCATTATCTCAGTTAGTGAAACTGTTTTGCCACAAAAGAACAACCTTTTTTCTTTAAACTCAAAGCAATGCAGAGTTGGGATATTTTCACTTTACAAGGCTTATTCTCAATCCTTAGTTGACGAAGGAATAATAAAGCTATGATGCTTAATCATGGCCTACTGTCTGTCTTAACTATTTTTAGTCTTTTCATTCCTCAAGTATAACAAATGAAGATAAGCTGTCAATTCTTGAGTTGTGTGTGGCTAGTTGACCTACAACTTTACGCTGTTAGAGAGATCATATTTTGGAGCTATTGCTTTGAGGTTTAACTTGTCTATGGAATGAGAAATCCTGCTGATTGTTTCTTCCTTCTCTGTTTTGGAATTCTCATGAAAGTTCACCTTGTTAGTGAGTTTCTCTGTCTTTATGTATTTCGCGAGGACCTCTGGGAGGATTTGGTGGCTACAACATGAAAAGCGTAAAGAACTAGAAGTATAAATTGAGACATAACTGCTCTGATTACTAAGACTAAGCTATGTTTCTTTTGTAACTCAGTAATCCCATTTCACATCCTCTGGACCTACTAAGGTGTTTGCTGTTACGTTTGATCAAAATCAAATACATAGAAGTCTCAAAGGTCAAACAGATGGTACCAATAAATTTGTTTACCAATTAATATTTTTTTTGACGATGGTGGTACCTAGTTAGCTTGTGCACATCTTGACTATTCTACCACGTACTTGCTACCTCCTACTAACACATGTATTAGATAACTCTTCTCATCAAGACTTAGGTAGGTTACAAGAAATCACTAGCCTTTTTGGCTCAGATAGTGTTTGAACTCTTTATCTTTTGTCAAGATTTGCATTCTATTTTATTGATTGCTAGGCAATATTCTTTGGTTACTCAATTTTTACTATAACTATTAAATAATTAAACTTTAGGAATTTTGAGCTATATCTTTTAGTTTTTAAAATGTGGTTCAGAAGATTGTTAAAAGTGCTAATACACCCCCCATAATCACAATGGCATGAAAGATTCTTTAGCAATTATTTTTTCATCAGTCAAACACGTGAAACTTTTTCTTGATAGTAGGTGATGGCGACACTTAAAACTCAAGATCTCTACTATATCATATTGAATTAGCTGGTCATATTTTTAACGACTTAAACTTTTAAATGAGACTGGTGAAACAATTTAGCAGCAATATCTAAGTTTTTTCACTTTTTGTAATGTTGAATTTAAAATGAGAACTTCTTGCAAAGTATATAATATGCTAATATTGCAAATATTGATCCTCAATATGGCTTATGTAAGTTTCAAATTCAGTTTTAGTTTCTATTCATCTATTTTTATTTTTTTATTTTTTGTTTTCTTGAACTTATATCTTTTCAATTTTATTATTCTATACAGTAGTGTTGTTCCACTGTTGATTTAGGTTGTTATGGGGAGTTAATGAAAGCTTGCTAGTGCTATTGTTGTATAACCAAATTTTCTGCAATGATTATCGAAGTTATAGATCCCACAGTAAATTATGTTGCTTATGCAAAACATTATTTTTACAATGGTCTCAAGTATAGACACTTTCATTAATAAAAATGTTATAGTGTCTGATGAAAACTGTTTTCAGATTATCTCATGATGATGTGTAAGTTCCTAATGTATTTTTGACTGTTTCATTTTATCCGTTGCTTATTGATTTTCATTGAACTAGTTTTATTTGTATCCTCTGAATTTAATACTGGCTGTTTATTCCTCATTAATCGCTTGGCCATCAGAAATACTGAAGGGTAAACGGAATAAGAAACTATTGTAGCTACCAACTATTGGCCATTGTTATTAGTGATAGTATCCATGTTGATGGTTTACTTAATGGAGTCAAAAGTGTATGATACCTTGTTTGTATCCAATTTCAGTTCATGAATTACAGTTCAATGGTTCATACCTTAGAGAAATCACATAAATGGGACTAATTTTTCCTCTCGTTGCTCTAATTAACTTGCTCTACTTTTTGTAAATGTAAAAGTTATATCCTTTTGATTTCCTAAAAGTCACTAAATTGACAATATTCTTATTATGGAAATGCTCTTGATTTGATTCAGGAAGCCATTATTGTTGGTTGATTTTTTTACATAAGTGAAAAGCTATCATCTTGATGGGTACAATGAAATGGTAGTCATGACTTTCAAGAATATGCTGGGATATTTGACCTCTTGTTATACATCAATTGGTGAATCATCATTTCATTACTTTCTTAAGTATATATGTTTGAAGTCCTGAATATTCATCTTTAACCTATTACCATACATCAACCAGTGAATACCAAATATATGTCATGTTTAATGTATTGAATATTCATATTATAAGTTATCATTATTCCAATGTGATATAATTATTACAAGTTCATTTTCAAGGAAATCTATGAATTTCGTTGCAGGATGTGAAATTGGGGTATTTGACATAGTTATAGTTGTCACAGTTCCCCAAGAAACAACCTCTCTACCCTCTATGAGGTAGTGTAATTGAAGTTAGGAAAACACTTGTGGGATTCCACTGGGTATGTTGTTGTTGTTATTTGTATAGTTATCACAGTTTTCAGATCCCTATTATTATAAAGGTTAGAAGAGAAAAATCTTTCCTTTCGGACAATTTCATTCGGTTCTCTTGTCAAATAAATTTATTTGTACAGTTCACATATATACTGTGTTATTTCTTATTGGTTAATTTTGATTTTGTAAAAAATGAAAAAAAAAAAAAACGAGCATCTATTATTGAACTCATATGAATTTGTTCTTTTAATAGATCAAGAATTTGAAGGCTGAAGATCTATCCATGAAGAATGTGCAGATCAAGTATCAACAACAGAAAATGTTAAAGAACTAGTTGAAGCACGAGATATACATATTCTTTATTATGTTAGGGGTTGTTTAAAGATGTTCTCATTTGTATATGATTTTTATGTTTTCTTAAGGGCTGAACATTCATGAATTTTGATAGATGTACTTTGATTATGTGATGGTTTACTTATATGTAATTAACTACAAAATTTTATATGCATATTGATGTTTCTTTTAAAAAAATTGGTTTAGCCCTTATACATCTTTACAATAATGACCATATAATAATTGGATTTTGGATTGAAAGTTTACAATCAATTAATCAATTTAAAATAGCTTATAACGAAAAGATTTATTGGTATGAACTTACCATATTTAACGATTGGAAAAAAATTAACGAAAGAAAAATTTGGTCTCTATAGATAGATATAATGACTGGATTTTTGTTGTCGGTAAAGGGCTTTTAACGACCGTAATTGCATTCCGGTCGTTAACTTTTAACGACGGATCTTTAAACGACCAAGTTTTTGCTGTCGTTGTAGATTAATAATGACCAGAATAGGACCTTCAACGACCAAAATTCCCCTCACTAAAAACTATTTTCTTGTACTGAGTTAAGAGTGGATTTTTTTCTTTCTGTTCTGGTTTAGATCAAAACAGACAGGGAGAGGAGAGAAAAATTGAGAGGGAAAGCAGTACTTGGGGATAACGAGAGCTAACAGACTACTATTGACTATTGAGAAACCAACAATGAATTAGATAATGAAAGTTAAGCCATGAGACTACCTAACAAAACAAATGAGCCTGAGCAACATTTTTTTCTCTCTATCTTGGGGATGGTTCATCAGGGGAAGGAGTTATAGGCAAATTACATCTAACTGCAAACGTAATGTGAGATTTCATCTAAACTCATTGTTGTGTAATGCAGATATCTCACGCAGATGAATACTTAACATAATGCTAAAGAAACATCACAAGCAAAAACCAACTTACTTTTGTGACTCAATAATAGGCAAGCGTGCCACGATCAGTTCACAGTAAATCTCGATAAGATCATATGCAGCCATCATCTTCTCCTCCCTAACTACATGCTCCACCTAAAAATTTAAGTATCAGATAGATGAAATATTTTTCTGAGAAACACACATTTAACTTAATAACCGCAGCTGTAAAACTTAACAGGAACGCAGTTAGGTTCAACGATCTAACATAAGCAAGCAGAAGTGAAGGCCTTATGATATGAAGATATAGCTTGAATTTCTCAGACGAGCATGCATATCCCATGATATGACAGATAGTCAAAAGACGCTTCATTTGGCTGCTATACTAGTGTCAAGAGACTGCACCTCATTTCTGATATGAGGTCAGTTATCACGCATAATGATATATAAAGCAGAATCCTACCAATCCTAAGGACAGATATCACAAAATGAACGGGATCTAGTTATTGAACTTGGGGATTCCGATTTTGTGGATGTGTTAATACTTTGGGTCTGCAAATACAAATTGGAATAATCATCTACAAAGAGATTCATGTGACGAAATTTCTTATCCAAAAAGCAAAGTCAAACACCAGAACATCATAGGAAACATGTAAGTATTGTTTTTAACGGTATTGGCGAAGAAGAATTACACATCATATGAAGATGACACTCACGCGAATTCTTGCAGTCCGGTCCTGACCAGAATCGAGCAACTGGGCCAGTTCTGTTTTCATCTGCTTCACTTGCACTTCCTTCTTGTTCTTCAACAATTTCAACCTTGAAGACGCTAGCTTTAAGGACATCTTACTGCATCAAATTCAATTTTTTTTTAAAAAAAAAAGGTCAAATCAATATTAATTCTCCTATATTGAAATCAACCGACAGAAATGAAGAAATCCAGAAAGGTAGCAAAAATTACCATTTGGTGGAATTGAAGCTCTTCGTAAGCATGTCTTTAGAACTTCTCAAGAAATTCGATTTCTTCATTGTTTTTTTATGTGAATGAGACGAATATGTTGGATCGATGGAACTTAGGGTATTTTGATGGAAGAAGAGATTTAAGGGGTAGTTTCAAGGAAGGATCCGATTCGGTTAACCAAGCGAAGACTAGACTTTTATGAAAACGAGGCTTGCCTATTTCTCAAATTTGACTTCACACGCTTATTAGTGGAACGAGGGCTTGCCTATTTCTCAAATTTGACTTCACACGCTTATTAGTGGCTAATATATGTGCCCGTGCATTGTGTATATATTTTTAAATTAAAAAGATTTTATTAAAATCTTAAATATTATATTGAATAATTTAATATCATTTATTGTGGTGCAGTTTGATATATTATCATTGCTTCTGTAGAGTTAAAATAATATATGCATAATTATTTATTAAAAAAATAAAATATCTAACAATTTAAAATTTTATGCTTAGCCCTAGCCCCTCTCTTTGCTTGTACACTTGAAATAACAATTACTCAATATATTTTGTATTAATCACAATATTAATTTATTAAACTTTTACAATTTTCAATTATTGCATATAAATTAAGTCTTCCTAAGGAATCAAAGATCACTATTTATTGAATTTAAAAATTTTAAAAGTAAAAATTATACTACTAAACTATCAAAGAGAAAGGTTAAAAATAACTATACCAAAATATAAAACAATTTTTTGAAAAAATATGCAAGCATAAATTATTAGAATGTAGAAGTGGAAAGTTTTACTTTTAATTCGCCGAGCGTTATTTTAGAAATTAGCTTTGATATTTTTTTTTAAAATTTCATATTGTAATTTGTGTTTTAGTAGAGAAGTTTAATATCAATAAAATTGTTTTACTTATAAAAAAATAATATTTTTTTCAATATTCTACCAATACCTTTTTTCTTTAAAAATAAAATCGCCTAGTGTAAGTTGTGATGTAGTGGGATTATACTGGGTATGTTGTTGTTGTTGTTGTTGTAAGTTGTGATGTAGTTACTAATGAAATAATTTTTGAAAGAATTGGAATTATTTTTTTACTGCAAAATATATTTAATATACTTAAGGTTTGAAGAGATAGAAAGTTAGGCAAGTGGTTGAGAAATTTTAGGAATGGTTTAGACTTGATATGATGATCTTTATCTTTTTGATTGATTTAACTTTTAACTGCTCATATAATAATTTTTTATTCTCTTCCATTGAAATTTTCTGTTTTAGATGATTCGATATTGCATATTTTTAATCCTATTTTATAATGTGTTTCTTAAATTCAAATGGCTTGCCATATTTTTATTTAATTTATTTTTTATGGTAAATTTAAATAAAAATAAAATTAAAACCCACAAATTTCTTGTAGTACCATAATTCATGTAGGACTATTATGAGAAATTTTAGAACTCCTATTTATTTGGACACATTTTTTTCTTTTTAAAAAGATTAATTCATAATTAATTATTAGCAATGTGTAAAAGTGGGAAATAAGATGTATTTATATATTTGTTTAACTTCGTATTTTTTGAAATATATCATTCAATTTTTTTAAATTTAAGATCAATAACAAAATTATTTAATTAACTGTTAAATTAAAAAAATTTAATATAATCAAAATTAAAACAAATAAGAAATAATTACTTGGACACATTTTTTTCTTTTTAAAAAGATTAATTCATAATTAATTATTAGCAATGTGTAAAAGTGGGAAATAAGATGTATTTATATATTTGTTTAACTTCGTATTTTTTGAAATATATCATTCAATTTTTTTAAATTTAAGATCAATAACAAAATTATTTAATTAACTGTTAAATTAAAAAAATTTAATATAATCAAAATTAAAACAAATAAGAAATAATTACTTGGA
>JAABOM020000101.1:11841573-11887156 GCA_011800125.2 Solanum clarkiae
ACATAGGGGTCAGGCTGCGTACATCCGACCCCCCCTTACCCCACAATGGGCGGGAGCCTTTGAGGCATTGGGGTAATATTGTTGAAATAGACACATTAAAAACCAACATTTTAAAACTAAACATCCAAAACAAGATTAAAAACAACATTAAAGACAAAACATTTAAGAAAATCCAAAACAAACATAACGAAAATATTGTCCAACAAAGAACAAAGTATCCATGAGTAGAAAATAAGGGCTGGGTTCAAGTGGATCAAACATCATGGTGCTCAAGCACCGGTATTGGTCTGATCTGCAGGGTCGTGGGTCAGGACTTCCTCCTCAGCAATCTGGGTTACAGCGGTGTGTGAACTGCTCACTCCATGTGTCATCTGTTGCGTCCTATATCTCTGTATAGCCGCTATAAGTAGCGACTCCTACACCACCTCCTTTGGTATCGACTCCTCCTCCAGTGCTGTTGGGTCATCAGGTCTAGGCCTCTTCTGGCTCATCTCTTGGTCATCTGTCTCAAAGGGCCTCTTCCCATGACCATGCAGACGATCAGTTAACCAGCCACAAACCTCATCACCCGCTAGTGCCACCTTTGGGACCGCAATAGGTGATTGGTGCATGCTACCAGGGACCACTACGACTCGTAGATGAGCCTACGAGATATAGGGATGCCTCTTAGCTAAAGTCAGAAGGCACCTGGAGTGCCTACAACATTCCCAAAAGAACCACAAACACTTCAAGCACAAGCCAAGCATTGGTAATCATTAGAGCAATACATCAAATTGGTATATAATTAGACCCTCTACCAGACTAGGCAATTATAACGACAGTTCCCCAAATATCCAAGTCAATCCCATATTACATCTAAGTAAAACCAAAAGCAAAACACCTCCAAACTCATACTTGTTATAAACACCACAATCTATTGAGATGCAAGGAGAATTCATACTTTCAATTAAGTCTAACAAGATGTGGCATATTAGAATACACCCACATTTTCCAACATCCAATTCTAAAAATAATTTCACAAGGATCAGAAAACAATTAAGAACCACACTCAAGTGACCATCACTCTCACAACTACAACCACCCACACAAGATTTTCGAACAAGGCTCAAATCATAAAAGAATTCTCAAAGCACTCAAACCCGAATTTTCACATCTAAACACAAGCATCATCACCTGCTTATGAATCCTCATGATTAAACCAAAGCAGACAATCATCTCAAGAATGAAACTCACCAAAATAGTTCACTAAAATTAATCACGAAGCTTACCAAATGGGAGAAGAATCAAACTGATGCAAAGTAGAGGGCACAAGATGTCAAAACCCTAGAAAATGGTCTCCTTGTTGGAGTACAAGCTGAAAAGTGATGTGGGTAGTTGGGAAGGTAATCAGAATAGTGAATAGGGGAAGAAATTTGGGGATTTCCGACAGATTAGGGCACATGAAATGAGAATAGGGGTCAAAATTTATTTTGACCCCTTTTATACTAAACCGGGTCATCTTTTAAAATTCTGCAAATTGGGTCTGCAATCGGGTCTACAAGACCCCAACTATGAGTCATAATATTTCCTACGACTCGTAGCTCCCAGTCTCGTAGTAGGTCTCAACACTTAGAATAATTAGAGTTCATACCTAGGCACTACGAACCCCATTTACGACTCGTAGAGGGCCCTACGAATCATAAGGTTGGTTCGTAGTGTTTGTGCCAACTTTCAATACTCATTGTTTCCCTCTACGAGGCATGAATATGAGTCATAGTAGTGACTATGACTCATAGGCCTACTTGTAGAGGCTGCTCAAAGTGTCATTTTTCATATCTTCAGTTCTACGCTTCCACCTACAAACGAAGAAACACAACAATCTTCGAAACATCATAACTGAGTCATTGTCTCTCAAATTAAAAACAAACAACTTGTTACTACCTAAAAATTTCAAAAAACAAAAAAACTTGAAACAAACTAAAAATCACTACATATGCTTAGGTTGCCTCCCAAAAAGCGCCTTTTTTAACGTCGTAGCTTGACTTAGTCATCATCCATTATCAACACTCATCAAGTGCCCAAACCTCACTCTTTAACTCATTCGGGTGTTTCATTGATTGATGGATGTCAAACATGACCTCTGCATCATTGACCCAGAACCGAAGCTGTCCCGAATCCATATCCACCAGAGCTCTCTCAATGGACCGAAATGGTCTTCCCAAAATAATGGGAACCTCGAAATCAACCTTACAATCAAGGATCATAAAATTCATGGGAAAGATGAATTTATCAACTTTAACAAGCACATCAAGAAATATTCCCTATGGCTTTTGGGTGGTTCGATCTACCTTGAGCGATCACATTGTTGTTGAAGTTGGGGTACCAAGCCCAAGCTTTTTGAATACGGCAAGAGGCATTGGATTGATACTCGCTCCTAAATCACACAATGCTCTTGCGAATTCAACATCAACAATGGTACAGGGGATGGTGAATGCACCAGGGTCCTCTCATTTTTGAACAAGGCATTTGGTCATGATTGTACTACATTGTTGGAGCTCCTGTGAGAACTTTTAGCTCAAAGAGCATTTCTTTGTCACCAAATCCTTCATATACTTGGCATACCCTGGCATCTTCTCCAAAGCTTCTAGAAGGGGAATGTTGATTGATAGTTGCTTCAACATCGAGAGAAAGTGTTTGAATTTACCCTCCTCTTTATTTTTCTTAAGCTTTTGAGGGAAAGGAAGTGGAGGCTTTGGAATTGACTTAATTTTTTCGTGCTCCCTCATCTCTTCTCTTTGCATCCCAACATTCTTCGGACTTTCTCCCTCAACCACAACTTCACCACCTATACCTTTCTCATAAACTTCATTCACAATCACTGGCATAGAGGGATATATGGTGCTTTTGCCAGTCCTAGTCATGACCGCCATGCAATGCCCATCATTCTTGGGATTTTGAACTGTATTAGTAAGGTGCCCTTTTGGCGTTGGTTAAATTGCGAAGAAACTTGCCCAAATTGTTGTTCTAGTTGTTTAATCGCCATAGAGTGAGACTCTATCTTTCAGTTTATGCTTGAAATATCCAATTTCATTCCCTTCATGGTCTCATCTTAATGGTCGACTCTTTTCAACAACTTGTCAAACAACTCTTCAAGATTAAAGTGCCTGGCACGGCATCGTGGTTATAGGGCGGCACATAAGGACCATTCCTATAACCATCTCTCCTACCCCATTCAGCATTCGACACTTTCTCTCTTTTATAGTAGCCACCTCAGTTGTCTCTATAAGCACCATCACGGTTGTAGTTCCGACCTTGATTCTGGGAACCTTGCCTTCAATAGTCCGAGTTTGACCCTTGAGGGTTATTCTAGAAACCCGCCGCTTGGTTACTCACAAAACAAGCATCTTCATGAAAGAATGGATCTTCATATATGGGAGTGTTAGAAGGTTGGTGAGTGACCGCTTGGACACTTGCTTGGTTTTTCTTCTAGACCAAGTCTATACTTGTGCGAAGTTGAGCAAGTTTCTCCATGGTCTCTTCATTGACCTTTGCTTTCTCATTGTTGGTGTTGACCGCACAAGAAGTCTTCATTAGATCTTGCTCTCATTGACCCATACTCTATTGGTTTTAACAACTTGCTCTATCCTCGCGGCCATCAATGCAAAAGGTTGGTCAAGAAACAAGCCTCTCATGATTGTATCGACACAAGCTTGACTATTCTCATCAAGTGTCCGATCTCAACCAAGTCATCATCAAAAATCTTATAATCGGGGACCATCCTCAAGAATTTGGTGAATCTCTCCCAAGTGGTACTAATAGAGTCACCCGACAATTGCTCAAAATTGTTTATTTGATCTTTGAGCTTTAGCTTCTTTAGTCTTGGGAAACAACTTTCTAGAAACACTCTTTGAAGCTCTACCCAACTTGTTATTATACCCGTAGGAAGCTTAGACAACCACACAGCTGCATTACCAGTTAGTGACAGTGGAAAAACTCACAAACCAACGTCATCAAGAGAAAGATTTTGTATCCCCGTGACACTCTTGCAGATAAAAATCACATTATGGAGATGACGGTGGGAATCATCTAAAGGTAGCGCTGTGAACAATCCACGGTTTTGGAGCATTTGAAGTAATCAACTTGACACCAAAAACTTAGCGTCTGCTGGTAATGGAGCTAACACTATAGCACCAGTAACGTCCATGGCCATAAGGTTTAAATGATATTGGTTCCAACCATAAGAGTTCTTGTTGAAATCCCTAAGTTGTGGCCTATCATCTCTCTGGGGTGGATTTTCTACTCTTCCCACATCATTATTCATATTCATTTCTTCTTCAACCGCGATATCATCATTCACCTAAGCCAGTCTTCTAAAAAGCCGATGGATCTCGAAATTGATCAGAGCTAAGGGATTACCTTGGCTCCATGTGTTGGGCATACAACCTAGTACACCCTGCAAGTAGAATCAAACAAACAGAAATAAAAATAAAAGTAAAATACAAGAGAGTTTAGAAATTAACACTTGAACTTACTAATAGTGAAATCAAGTCAAAATTTAGTTGTATTCTCCGGCAATAGCGCCATAATTATTGATGATGTTCGTGGTCCAATAAGAAAGTGGTCATTTTCAGCTATTAACCTAACCAAAGGTTAGGGTCAAATCCACAGGGAACGCAGTGCTTGACTACAAGAATTCACTATTGATCATTTCGAGTATCTATAACTAAAGTCTCTAAATGTGGGTGGGGGGGGTTTGTGATTTAAGAACAAAAGTAAAACAAATACTATATACTACGCAAGGAAACACTCAATTTTAGGGACAACTTGGGAATTGTGTTCCCCATGGTTCATTGACTCGATTACCCTAGGCAACATAACTACTATTGGAACTTCACATATGGACAATAACTTAGGTTCTTTCAGCCCTCTTGTAAAGGTGAACATTAAATTTCACCATGGCGCTTGGTCGACAACTATGGTGTGCCAACTGACCATTACATATTGTCCCAGCCAACCTCCCGTTTGGTCAGATTTGGTTGATTAGAGAGAACACATCAATCGAATCCTATCATCTATTCCCGTTTTCCTATTCATCACTACCTTAGTCGAGATCGTGATAGTAGGAAGGGTTTGGTGTTGGCCACCACCAAAGAACAATCATAATGAAGGGAAATATAAAATATATGAAAATCCTAATCATAGAAATGCAATAAATCTAGGTCATCTCAAATCAACTACCCATGGTTCCCACATCCCCAAGTTGTGGGTGCTTAGCTACTCATGGTTAAGGCAAAACCAACAAAAATGCAAATACAAGACATAGTTGAGAATTTTACCTAAAAAAATGAAGAGTGATACACCACAAGTTGCAAACCACAAGCCTGATAGATTGAGAATGAATACAAAGTAGGATTTTCACTCCCAAAAGTGGGTTTTCCAAGAGAAAATGAAAATCCATGCTAAAACCCTAAAATATTCTAGAGAGAATATTCAAAGGAAATATTCAATGTTCAAATCTAGGATCCCCTCAAATAAACCCTAACATAAAGTATATATAGTAGTTATAAATTTAATCCTAAAAATTACATAGAAAAGATAGGTGGCAGCAAGTACATATCACAAGTATGACTCGTAGGGTGACCTACGAGTCGTAATTGGGGTCTCGTATCGGGCACTTGACATTTTAGACTTGACTGTTATGACCCACTAGTATGAGTCATTGCTTGAGACCTGCGACTCGAAGGGTGGCCTCGTAAGGCTGACCTCCACTTAGCAAATTTCTTATTTTTTCTCTCTATTTCTTGCTTCAAAATCACCTTATGACTTTAGCTTGGGCTAGGACTCCTAAGTGAGCTCGTATATTCTGCACTTCAGCAAAAATCTGTAATTTTTCTCAAAACTCATGCCAACCTACCTTTTCTATAATAACAACACAAAAACACATAAAATCATAAAAAATCACATTAAGAACTCACAAAATTCCTTGTTTTAGGAATTAAATATGCTGTATTCTGATAGCACATCAAGGAGGAACAGGAGGGTAATGGAGACAAGTCTGGAAGAAGTTTACTGCAAATGACTCTCACACATTCGGAGGTAGAGTCAAAGTCCCTGAGTGCCTCATAGGCGCCGCAGGAAGAAGTGTAGTCACAGCCCCTGGCCGACCTCAGGTGGTGTGTTTTAGGGATGAAAGAGATCTACGATAAGGGTTTAGAGGTGAAAGGACTGGTCAAACCAGTCAGGCAGTTCCATGAGGAGTGCAAGTTGAACGACTCCAGATTGGATAGAGTACTAGGGGTAGATGCTGAGCTTGATAGTCTCGAACTATGATGGACTTCGCAGCAATTGGGCAAAAGTGCCCCTTATTTGGTTCAGGAATTTATTGCAACATATTATGTTACATTCCTCTAGGGCTTACCACGCTGATCTAATAGTGAAATCCCACCTCTCTTTTCGGGCCAGGGTTTGGTGGTCGATTATCTATTGGCGTATTTGACCTACTTTCACAGATAATGTGACCACTTTGGAGCAAGTCATGCTATTAGCTAGCATCTTAGCTGGCCATGAGATTGATTGGGCTCAGATTATCTCTGAGCAGATTCATGAGTCTGTTGTCAGGATGAACACCTCATTTCCGTTCCCTGTTTTGATCCACCATTTTTGCAGTGCAGTAGGTGTTCATATCGACCCCTATTGGGACCCATATGTATAGGCCACACACATTATAGATCCTAGCCTAATCAAGGCTGATGAGAACTTGGTGGCCTTACAACGGGCAGCTTCTCTGCCCATCCCAGATCCATTCTCAGTTGAGCCTCAGACTCAGGAGCAGACCCCAACCACCACCCGTACTCCCCCAACTACCACAGAGCCATCTCCAGCTGTTGAGCTCAAGGCGATGCCATCTTCCAGTACACCTACACCAACATCATCTACTATATAGGTTGATTCTCTCATCTCTGCTATTGCTTTTCAGGCATTGGTGCGTAGGGTGTCCACAGTGGAGCTCCAGTTGCAGAGGTTGGCTGGCTAGATCAAACCATTAGTCAGTCAAATATTCTAGGATCAGAGGAGAGGGCAAAGGAATTCGCTTGTGATATGATAAATCAAAGAGACTGAGTGGTGGATGCTTGAGTAGATAACTTTGAGGAGATAATCCAGAAAAGGCTTGTGGATTCCCGGCCTATTAACATGAGTGCAGTGACAGAGGAGTTGGCCAAATTCAAGTCCGACTTATTGAAGATGTTAGTGGCCCTTATTGTAGTCTCGAAGGTGAAATCGGTGGATGATGATATATTTGACTTATTCGAGGACCACCCACATGCCCACGGGAAGAGGCCCCTCAAAAGCAAGAAGCCAGATGTGAGCCAAAAGAGGCCAAGGACTGACGATGAGGCAACAACACAGGGGGGAGCTGATATAGGATAAGGTAGTACATGAGTCTCTAGATCTAGCAGCTATACAGAGGGAGCGGGAGCATCGGATAGCACAGGGAGAGTACATTTCACACGCCGCTGCATCCCAGACTTCAGAGCAGGGGACCGTAGCTCAAGAGCCCCAGGACCAAACAAATGCCGGTGCTTAAGCACAATTATGTTTGGTATTTTGACTCCAGCACTTACTTGCTTTATGGATACATTGTTCTTCTTGTTAGACAGTATTTCCTTTATGTTGGCTTTGGATACTTTTCAAATGTTTTGTGTTGAATGCTATTTTTTCCCTTGTGTTTTGGATGTTGGTGTGGAAATGTTGTCTTTGGTGTGTGTATGTGTGTGTGTGTGTGTATGTCTAGATGTTTGTTTTAACTTGTGTTTTTACTTTGAGGACAAAGCATTCTATTTTGGTGGGGTATGGGAAGTTATAGATTAGGGTGAAGTCTGAGTAACCTCAAGTCCATAACTTCCCCTATTTTTGATCCCAAGGTTTTCTTGCTGTGTTTTTTTTCTTGTGGATGTTTTAATTTTCTATTGAACCGTCATGTCTAGGTAGTGTAGATATATAATAGTATTTTTTTTGGGCATATACATTATTTTTAAATGCTTTTTAAATCTTGTTGAAAATTAGGTACCCTTAAAAATTTTTGAGATTGTTGGTTATTAGTGCAATCATGCATATTGATTATCTGTTAATGTTTATTCTGATAATGAGAAGGCAAGTTGATACTTGAAGCATGACCTATGGGTCTATACTTGATTGTGTGTGTGATGCCATGTGTGTTCTAAACTTATTTTGCCGCATTCATCTATCATCTGTTGACTCAGAACTTACCTTATTACTCTAAAATTGTTTTGGTAATATGGTTGATTTGGAAGGGATCTTAGGCCGTTGTTCTTTTAGTAAGCCCACTTTTGCCTAAATTACTTGCCAAATGTGATAGTTGACCCGTTGTTCCTATTGCTTGAGCCTCTCTTACATTCATTCATTGTTGACACCTAGCTAGCTTAGCCTTGTTTTATGAAATACCTTGATATTAGCCTTGGTCTATCCTTGAATATGTGAACCTTGATTGAGGCTAAAATCCTAAGTTGAGGGTGGCTACGAATAGTGGCCCTGGTTTGGGGAATAGATATTGTGTACTTAACCTCAGGCTAAAAGTCTAAGTTGATGGTGGCCTTTATTGTTGTAAAGTAATGAAAATAAGGTGGTTAGTTGGAAAAGAAAGAAAGAAATGAAAACTCATTAGCCGAGTGAGAAACAGAAAAGAAAAGTTCCTTGGATTGAAGTGAATAGAAAAAATGAGTTCAAAAATAAGGCACAGATGAAAAAGAGAAAGAAGGTACCCGGGAAAAGCTTGAAATAGGAGAATAAGGGCGGAGTCAGTGAAAATGTTTGGGTTATGAAGGTAAAAGTGTTGGTTAACATGGTTGGAGGATAGCTTTTAGTCACTACTTGCCTAATGTCATACCATAGCCCCATGAGCCTATGTTACAAGCCATTAAGTCCTAAAGTGATCCAAATCCACTATATCACCTATCCGAAAGTTGAGTATAGAGGCAAGCCTATAGTGTTAGACATTTTGCATGAATTTTATTTGTGAAAGTGAGAATGCTTGCATAGTCCCTGAATTCTAAATATTTTTTGAATGATTAAGAGGGACTTCTTTTTTGTGAGAGTATTTGCACTGCTTGATTGGCATATGACGAACCTAGTGATTGTGGATGGTTGATGCACCTTTGATTGTCATAGTTGGATTGCCAGATACATCTTTTTGTTTTGGTTTGCTTAGTGGCTTTGCAATCTAGTTTTGAAAATGAAGGTTGGGTACCTAAATTAGAGTAATGATGTGTATGCAATTAGAGTCACTACTATGTGTTTCTCATTGTCTGCTTAGATTGAGTCATCGCTTGAGGACAAGGTACGTTCTAAGTTGAAATTGTTGATGTGTTGTCAAAACACAGTACATTTGATACCTAAAACAAGGGATTCTGTGAGTCTTTAATGCTAATTTTTATTGTTTTTATGTTGTTATTGCAGAAAAGGTAGGTTGGCATGATTTTAGGAAAAAATTGCAGATTTTGCTGAAGTGTAGGACATACGAGCCTGCCTACGATTCGTAGCCCAAGCTATAAGTCATAAGGTGATCTCGTAGCAAGGAACAATGAGCTAAAATCAGAAATCTGCTAAGCAGAGTTCAGCCCTACCAGGCTACTTTATAAGTCGTAGGTGTCCCTACGATTCATACAGGTGGGTTCGTAGCAAGAAGTAGAGAGCCAAAATTTTGGACCAAGAATTGAAGGCCTAGACCACAAGAAGAACATACGAATCATAGCCCAAGAAATGACTCAAACCAGTTGGGTCATAACAGTCAAGTCCAAAATACAAAGTGCCTGATATGAGACCCCGATTAAGACTCATACATCACCCTATGAGTTGTACCTGCGAGACGTAACTGCTACCAGCTGTCTTTTCTGCTAAATTTTAGGATTAAATTATAAATACTATAAACACTTTATGTTAGAGTTTATTTTAGGAGTCCAGAATCTTTTAAAAGAAAAACACTATGAATATTCTCTCTAGAATATCTTTTGGGCTTAGAGTAGATATCTATATTTTTATTGGAAAACCCACTCTTGTGGATTGCAAGACACACATTGTATTCATTCTCCATTCATCAAAGCTTGTGGTTTGCAATTTGTGGTTCTTTTGTTCTTCATTTGCTTGGGTAAATTTCTCAACTATGTTATTTATTTGCATTATTGTTGGTTTTGCCTTAGCCATGAGTAGTTAAGCACCCATAACTTGGGGTTATGGAAAACAGGGATAGTTGACTTGGAATAACCTAGGCTTTGTGCATTTCTATGATTGGTATTTTGCATGTATTGTTTATTTCCCTTCATTTTGATTGATGTTTAGTAGTGGCCAGCACCAAACTCCACCTACTATCGCGATCTCGACCAATGCAGTGACGAATAGGAAAAGGGAAGTAGACGATAAGATTCGATTGATGTGTTCTCATCTAATCAACCAAACCTGACCAAGGGGAGGTTGCCTGGGACAATAGGTAATGGTTAGTTGGCACACCATGGTTGTCGATCAAGCGCCATGGTGAAATTCGACCTTCACCTTCACAAGATGGCTAGAAGAACCTAAGTTATCGTCCTACATGTGAATACTCAACTAGAGTTATGTTGCCAATGGTAATTGATTCAACGAACCATGGGGGATATAAATTCCGAGTTGTCCCTAAATTTGAGTGTTTTATCACATAGTCAGTATAGTGTTTATTTTTAGTTTTGTTATTAAATCACAAACCCTTCCCCTCCCCCCCCCCCCCCCCCCATTTGGAGATTTTAGTTATAAATGCTCGAAATTATTGATATTGAACTCTTGTAGTCAAGCCCTGTATTCCCTGTGAATTCGACCCTAACCTTTGGTTAGGTTAATTGCTGACAGCGACTCCTTTCCTTTTGGAGCGTGAACATCATCAATTAGTTGGGTTAACACTTATTCTTTCAGTTCTCGATACTCCTCCCATATCTCAATGCTCATAAAACAATCCATCCAATCAAACTATCTCAACCAGATCATCTCAATCAGCTTCACGGAGGCACTATCTTTCAATCAGTACCATATAGACTTTAATCATCTCAACCATTAGCGTCTCAATTAATACCTCAAAGCATATAACAACATATAGGGAACAATAGAATAGACAAATCATTAGAGTTCATTTATGAAGACTCACAGGACTATCAAGTTCCATCAACTCATCATCTCAACATTTTGAAATCACAATTGCAATCGACATTCTCCAATCAAGGCTGTAGACTCAATCTCTAGGTTCATTCATACATGCTTTGAGAATTATCATATAAGGTTATGCAATATCAAATGAAAAGTGATCAATTCAAGAAAACAAGTTTATGATGATCATTAACATATGAAAATACATGTAATAAATATAATTTTTAAGAAAATAATCAAGAATTATGCGTGTAAACTCATGAACTTTCAAAGCTCTTGTAAGACCATATATGAGGCACATGAGAGGACAATCTCATGCTTTTAGTTTAGCCTTGCATACCTGGGATGAAGTTTTACCAATCAACCATCAAGAAATTCCTTGAATTCTTCAATCTACGCTTCCCTCTTCTCCTCTCCCAAGCACTAGTCCTTCAAGTGTTTAGAAAAGGATTGAGAATGGGGTTTAAGACCTTATTTACACATCAAAACGACCCAATTTGATCATTTTTTGAATTTAGGAAAGGTTGGGAATTGAGCTGAATGCCCCTCAAATTAAAAAGAAAAAGTCCACCCAAAAAATGCCCAATCCGCATCGCGGACTGGGCGCGGACATGTATAATTTTTTTCCAATTTTTTTTAACGAGTTTTCAATTCCCGTCGAAAAATCAAAAGAAAATAATAAGTGTAGGTCTGCATCCGAGGCGCGTCGTGCCTTGGGTGCGCACCGAGACTCATCTCAGATTGAAAAATTATTTTTCAATTCTGTTGCTCTAAAATTTGAATGATACCATTTCCCCACTCAAATTTTCATGCTAATTGCATATCCAGTCTCAGATTTACAAACGGGGGCATGGGAAGACACATTTCGTACACATCTCTATTCTAGGGGTATTTCGATAATTTTATCGAGTATTACATCATCTCTCCCTTGGGATCATTTGTCCTCGAATGATAAGTAAAGTTGGATACCAAGGCATGAATAGTCTCAAACGCATCCAACATTCATATCAATCAATCAATCTCTCAACTTTATCCCAATCATCAATCAACTCTATTCGAATTCAAGAATAGACAATCAATTCAAGAAAAGAGAACTAGTTAGTTAAGGGTAAATAAATTACCTTCAACATTCTCATCATTTGGCAAAAATAGGTGCGGATGTTAAGCTTTCATATCTTCCTCTGCTTCCCGTGTGGCTTCCCCAACAAATTGATTTATCCAGAGGACTTTGACTGAGGCTATCTCTTTGGTTCTCAACTTACGAATTTGACCATCAAGGATTTGTACCAGAATTTCTTTGTAGATCAAGCTATCCTTCACTCCAATACTCTCCATAGAGATTACCAAGTTAGGATCTCCGAAACATTTCTTCAATATCGACACGTGGAACACTGGATGGATTCCCTCTAACTCGGAAGGCAACTCTAATTCATAAGCAACCTTCCCAATCCTCTTCACAATCAGATAAGGTCTAATTTGTGGACTCAATTTACTCTTCTTCCCAAATATTATGACACCTTTCATAGGTGACACTTTCAAGTATACCCAATCGTTTACCTCAAAATCCAAATCTCTCCTTCTCACATCGGTGTAGGATTTCTGGCAACTTTGTGCAGTCCTAAATCTTTCTTTAATGACCTTAACCTTCTCCATTGATTGGTTGACAAGATCAGGCCTGATCAACTCTGTTTCTCTAATCTCAAACAACCCAATTGGTGATCTACATCTCCTCCCATACAAAGCTTCGTAAGGAACCATCCGAATGCTTGCATGATAACTATTATTATATACATATTTAATTAATGATAGGTGATCATCCCAATTTCCCTTGAAATCAAGAACACAGGCTTTCAACATATCTTCTAACGTCTGAATTGTATGTTCTGCCTGACCATCTGTCTGTGGATGAAAAGTTGTGCTCAAATTCACTTTGGTACCCAATTCTTTCTGGAATGATCTCCAACATTGGAGGGTGAATTGAGCTCCTCCGTCTGAGATGATGGACAAGGGAACTCCATGCAACCTCACAATCTCTTCAATGTACAACTTTGCATACTCCTCCACAGTGTTGGTTGTCTTAGTTGTAAGAAGTAAGCTGATTTGTTCATCCTATTTATAATCCCTCATATCGAATCATGTTGCTTTCGTGACCTTGGTAGAGTAGAAATGAAGTCCATATTGATCATCTCCCACTTCCATACGAGAATCTCAAAGTTTTGAGCTAATCTATATGGCCTTTGATGCTCAACATTCACTTGGTGATAATTCGGGCACTTTGAAACAAATTCAGCAATATCTCTCTTCATTCTACTCCATCAATAGACTTCTCTCAAGTCATGGTGCATTTTGGTAGTGCCAGGATGAATGGAATATCTAGTGCTATGAGCTTCAGCCATGATTCTCGAATACCATCAACATCTGGAATGGACAATCTACTTTGGTATCTCAACACTCCATCTCCCCCTTTGGAGAAGACCATCACTTTCTCTTTATGGAAAACCTCCTTGAATTGGAGCATGATGAGAAGATCTTGCTTTTCTTTCACCTCTTCCACCAAAGATAAAGTAGACCCGTTCTGAGTATTAACTGCTCCCTCATCATTCTCCTCAAGTTGAACTCCAAATTGGGCCAATTGATGCATTTCTTTAGCTAGCTGCTTCATCCCTTCCACAATACGGGTTGTGCTACCCATTGACAACCTGCTAAGAGTGTCAGTAACAATGTTAGTTTTACCTGGATGGTAGAGAATGCTTGTCATAATCCTGAAACAGCTCCAACCATGTTCTCTCTTGCAGGTTGAGCTCTTTCTGAATGAAGACATACTGCAAGCTCTTGTGGTTAGTGAATGCATCCACATGCACTCCATACAAGAAGTGGAGCCAAATTTTAAGTGCAAACACCACCGCTGCCAACTCAAGATCATCAGTTGGATAGTTCCTCTCATAGATCTTAAGTTGTCTAGAAGCATACGCTATCACCTTCCATCTCTGTATTAGCACACATCCCAATCCAACTCTCGAAGCATCACAATAGATCAAAAAGTCCTCTGTCCCATCAGGCAAGGTTAGAACTGGTGCAATAGTCATTCTAGTTTTCAACTCTTGGAAACTCTTCTCACATTCGCTGGACCACTGAAGCTTGACCATTTTCTTAGTCAACTTAGTCAATAGTGCGAATAAGAAAGAAAACCCCTCAACAGATCTGCGGTAGTAGCCTTTCAACTTCAAGAAACTTCTTATGTCAATTGGAGAGGTCAGTCTGGGCTAGTTCTTAACTATTTCAATCGTTTGAGCATCTACTCAAATACCATCACCAGAGACAATATGGCTTAGGAAAGCAACAGACTTAATCCAGAATTAACATTTCAAGAATTTTGCATACAACTCATGGTCCTTAAGTGTTTGGAGGATAATTCTGAGGTTGTTTGCATGCTCCTCTTCACCTCTTGAATACACCAAAATTTCGTCAATGAAAACAATCAAAAACATATCAAGATACTGTCTGAATACCCTATTCATCAAATCCATGAAGGCTGCAGGTGCATATGACCAAGAACTCAAAATGGCCATATCTAGTCCTAAAGGATGTCTTTGGAATATGACATTCCCTCACTTTCAACTGATAGTAACCAGATCTGAGTTCTATCTTTGAGAAACAAGAGGCACCTTGAAGTTGGTCAAATAAATCATCTATTCTTGGGAGAGGATATTTATTCTTTAAGGTGACCTTATTTAGTTGCCTATAGTCAATATACATTCTGAGAGACCCATCTTTTATTTGCACGAATAGGAAAAGGGCACCCCAAGGAGAAATAGTCGGCCTTATGTAGCCCTTCTCTAACAAATCTTTCAATTATTCTTTCAATTCTTTCAACTCGAGGGGGGGGAGGAGGAGGTCATCCCATAAGGTGGAATTGAGATAGGTTTGGTATCGGGAAGAACATTAATTCCAAAGTCAATCTTATTATCAGGAGGGACTCCCGATAGATCCTTAGGAAACACTTAAGGAAACTCATTCACAATCAGGACTAACTCAAGAGTATAAGGCTCAACATCATCAGATTTTAGCTCTCACAAGGTGGTTGCTACAACCTTTAGCAATCATCTTTCTAGGTCTAAGATACGAGATAGACTTTCCCTTAGTGCTACTGAGTCACCCTTCCACTCTAGAACTAGTTCATTTGAAAATTGGAACTTAACGGTTTGGGCTCTACAATCAATGGAGGCATAATAGGAATGGAGAAAATCAATGCCAAGGATCAAATCAAAATCAGTTATATCAAACTCAATCAGATCAATGATAGTATCCCTATGATGGATAGACACTAAACAAGCTCTATAGACTCTCTCAGCCCGAATAGACTCACCCACGAGAGTAGAAACATCAAAGGGTTCAAGAAGACTCTTAGGAGTTCTATTAAATCTACTGGCCACATAAGGAGTTATAAAAGATATTGTGGCACCAGGATCCATCAACACATAATAACCAATAGGAAAGACCAGAATTATACCCATCACAACATCTGGGGAGTTCTTCCGATCAAGTCGACTACCCATGGAGTACAAATGGTTTATGGCTCCGCTTGTTCCTGACATAGTACCTCTCTGGTTTCCCTTAGCTGGCGGGGCTGGTGCAGAAGATTGAGCTCGGTCAGCTCATAGTGGACAATCTCTCTGATAGTGACCTGCTTGGCCACACTTGTAGCATGCATCACTCCCCTCGTGGCATTTACCCATGTGTAACATGACACATGTGGCACATGGTGGTTTACCTCGTGAAGCTTGAGCCATACTAGCTTGTGACCAACACCCACAGGCTCCAACATTCTTGGACCTCTGACCATTTCTGACTCTAGGCGCAGGTGCACTAACAAATGATGGTGCTGGAAATCAGTTACCATTGCCTTTCTTCCCAACCTCATGACTAGATGCTTTAGCTTTCTTGCTTCTAAACTCTTCTCTATCATATTGCTTCTCCTCATTAGCTTGTTGTACAAAGGTCATCGGTCTCCCAATGTCCATATCACTCACAAGCATTGCTTTCCTCCCATCTCTCTTAGGACCTCTATTTAACCCATCAACAGACATTTCCATCCTCCCTCTCATATCAGCAACCCAGTCTGAATCATAGCGAGACAATTGTGTAAACTTCAGCCTATACTCTTGAACAGTCATAGAGCCTTGTTTTAAGTTCAAGAACTCTCTTACCTTTGTCTTTCTTCACTCCCTTAGGAAGAAGTGCCCCAAGAAAGCTTCCTCAAACATAGCCCAAGTCAGCGTGGGGAATCCTCTCCTCTACCCTTTTTCCATTGATCATAGAAAAGTCTAGCCACACCCTTGAGTTGATAAGCAGCTAGTTCCACTCTGTCAGAATCAGCCACATATATCACTTGGAACACTTTCTGAAGCTCCTCCACATAGTTCTCAGGATGCTCAGTGGATGCAGAACTTGTGAACTCAGGAGGATTCATCCTTAAGAATTCTTGGACTCTAGAAGTGTCATGGGCATCTTGTCAGCTTGATCCTTATCTCACAGCAGGTGTTGTTACAGCCTGGGCTAAAGATTGAATGGCCTGGTGAAGCTCAACATTGGAGAACTCATCTTGCGGGGTCTGCGCAACAAGGACAGAGGTTCCATGGGCTCCTCATGTCCTTGATTATCAGATGGGTTAACATGTTGTTTGGCGAGTCGTCCTCTACCTCTGACGGCTCTTATGGGAGGCATGATTACAATTCTACAATGCACAAAGCATGAATTAGAAGAGAACTTTCATAGAGTATAATTCTGTAGAACGATTTTGAACATGAATGACGGGAAACAATTCCTAATGTCCTATAGCCTACTATTTATCAAGTGTGGTTGATAACATACCCATAAATAAGACTCTACTAGACATGACTTCATAGACTCCCTAGGACACTTGAACTCGTGCTCTGATACCAAGTTTGCCATGCCTCGGGAGGGTATCCAAGATCTAGCCAGCACCCAGAGACTATTGCTAGTCCCCAAGCAAACCACTTGGCCTCACCACAATTATTCAATCAATAAACTCTACTAATCAGGGGAAAACATAAAGAATGTAAATAGGCACATCTATCATCTAGTCTCAAATTAATAATAATAACATAATAGAAGGCTAGTAGAAAGAACTAGCTCACAATCTTAACAATCAACATTCGACTATAGTCTATGAAGCCTCTATCACTATCAGCTAGTGCTAATGACAGACCCATGGCTACCTCAATCAAAATAAAGTTAATAAATTTCTAAATCTAAAGCAAGATGAAAATAACATAATGAATCCTCGAAAGTAGGGGAGGTTCACCAATCCGCTGAATGTCCTAGATCCTCAACGATGTGTCTCCTAATGATCTCTATCCCTTGCATCTGCATCATGAAATGATGCAGCACATAATGTCATTAATAGTGGAAAGTACGGTATGTAAAATAGTTGAATGAAATCGAAACATGTAGAATAATATAGAAACAGCAATCAACATCAATATAGAAATCATTCAACATGTCAAATATCTATCTAAAGTAAGAATAAAGAGTAGACAAGTGACCATCAACTAATTAACCTCATAAATCAAATCAAACTCATCTCAAAGGAAGTCTACTCAACTGATCACATCTTATCTCATCTCGACTCAGAGTACTCGGTTTGGGAACTTTCTGGGAGTTTCTCTTATCTGACAACAATCATTTATGAGTCAGTGATTGTACAATAATCTCATTGATGTTGCCATAGACGTTCTGTACTTTCCAGGTAGGGGACAAATCAAATCCACTAGGGACCACCAACCAATCAAACAAGTCCTCTATTATTTTAGGGACTTTATCAAGAGGGAACTACAATGTAATGTGATGGTTCGAATTCTCACCTACTCTTGGCTATATAGTTTGACGATGCGAGTTGGGTCAACGCTTAATATTTCGATGCTCGATACTTCACGCATGACTCAATTCTCATAAAATAATCCATCCAATCAAACTATGTCAATGAAATCCTCTCAATCAACATCGTGGAGGCACAATCTTTCAATCAGTCTCGTAGAGACTCTAATCATCTCATCCATCAACATTTCAATCAATAGCTCAAAGCTTAGAACAATCTTTAGTAAACAATCGAATAGACAAGGCATCAAAGTTCATTTATGAAGACTCATAGGACTATCAAGTACCATCAACTCATCATCTCATCATTTTGACATCACAATTGCAATCGACATTCTCCACTCAAGGCTCTAGACTCAATCCCTAGGTTCATTCATGCAAGCTTTAAAAATTATCATGTAGGGTTATGCAATATCTCATGAAAATTAATCAATTCAAGAAAACAAGTTTGTGATGATCATCAATATATGAAAATACATGTAATAAATATAATTTTTTAAAAAATAATCAAGAATTATGTGTGTAAACTCATGAACTTTCAACTCACTTCTAAGACCATCTATGGGGCACATGAGAGGATAATATCATGTTTTTAATTTAGCCTTACATACCTGGGATGAAGTTTTACTAATCAATCGTCAAGAACTTTCTTGAATTCTTCAATCTACGATTCCCTCTTCTCCTCTCTCAAGCCCTAGTCTTTCAAGTGTTTAGAAAAGGACTTAGAATGGGGTTTAAGACCCTACTTACGCATCAAACGGCCCAATTTGACTATGTTTTGAGTTTAAGAAGGGTTGAAAATTGATCAGAATGCCCCTCAAGTTAAAAAAAAAAAGTCCACTCAGAAAATGCCCACTCCACGTCGCGGACTGGGCGCGGACATGTATAATTTTTTCCCAAAATTTTTTCCGAATGAGTTTTCAATTCTCGTCAAAATTTTAAAAAAGCTAATACGTGTAGGTCCGCGTCCCAGGCGCATCGTGCCTTGGGCGCGCACCGATACTATTTTTGGTCTCGGATCAAAAAATTATATTTCGATTCGGTTGCTCTAAAATCTGAACGAGATTATTTCCCCACTCAAAGTTTCATGTTAATTGCATATTCGGTCTCAGATTCGCAAACGGATCATGGGAAGATGCGTTACGCACACATCTGTATTTTAGGGATATTTCGATAATTTTATTGGGTGTTACGAATTTGAACTTTCAAATTTATTTTATTTGATCGTTTACTCTTCATGGACTAATATTGAAAGAAGACATTTTTCATTAGAATGTTGCTCCTGTTGCGAAAGTTGATTCCCCAAAAGGAAAAAAAAAAAGATACCTACAATAAATGTATAAATTGCTTTTGGTGGTCAAGAACATGATGTAGAAAGCAGTTATAACTGAATAATAACTGATACTTCTAAAAGATTTTGATCAGTTACCTTAATTTTAGGACTCTATATTCCATTCTATCCGCAAAACTAAAAGATAACTACAATTACATAAATCCACTAATTTAAAAATATTTAACTGCATTTACATTTCTTGCATTTTTAATATCTTTTGAAACGTAAAAATAAATTTTTAAGAAGATAAGTAACAACTAACCTAAGTGATTTATTTGAAAAAATGACAAATGGTGTATTCAAAAGATGCCACTTGACTAAATGTGGAAGCTTTATCATCTTCTATTAATAATATATACATATAGATATGATTTACTATTTATTTTGTTCTAAAATTGTGTAATACCGGCAATTAAAAACTTTGGTGTCTAAATTATTATTATTTTTTGAGTAAATCTCTCATAATTTTCAAGTCTATTATATTAGAAATATATAATTTATTTTAGTTCTATAATTTTTATATAATTAAATCAAATATACATATTAAAATTTATCATTATAGTCATTTCACGACTTAAGCCCAGGGCCTAGACGTCACACGGCGAATGGGGAACCCGAAAAAACCCCAATCAAGCCTCTTAATATTGTCATTACACATCATTAGTCGCCGAAATATATAACAGATATAAAATAAGAATAGAGTGTAGGGGCTAAGTGATAGCTTGCAAAACATCATAACCAAGAGACAAGAGTCAAACTCATATCATAGATACATAATATGTCCAACAAACACCTCTAATACATAGATAAGAGCAAGGGCCAAGACAAAGCAACTGGGCTCACCCTCATAGTCCAATAGAACGTAAAGTAGAGTGTCTCAATACAAGGCAATAGAACATAGACCAAGGTCCCCGAAATGGAGGACTCACCAACTTGCTTGAATAGCATCGAATAGCCAGGTGGAGGAGGAGGATGATCAACTTCGGCACCGATTCCTACATGGTGACATCATGTAGGCATAAAGTATATGTTAGTACTTTTGAATGCACTAAGTATGTAGGATGAATTGTAAAAAAGAATTGAACATCATAACTAGAATGCATAATAATAGGCAATAGGCATACTTATAACAATATGACATGTATGATCAATGCATAAGTAAAACATGCTTAAGTGATTCATGCTCATATAGAATATCATATGGGTTAACCTCGGAGGAAAAGGCGGGGTTAGCGGCCTTCCAATTGGAAGGGCTTGCTCAAATATGGCACACTTAATAGAAGAATGAGAGGAGTGAAGATTTTGGTCCTATTTCATGGGGAGAGTTCAGGGATGCATTTCTAGTTCGTTTCTTCCCCTTAGAGTTGAGGGAAGCTATGATGCAAGAATTTATCAGCCTCAAGCAAAGGAATATGAGTGTGAGGGAGTATTCCCTCAAGTTCGCCCAACTATCCAAGTATGCCCCATCATTGGTTTTGACCCCCGAGTAAGAGTGAGCAAATTTGTGTTGGGATTATCGGACTTGCTTGTCCAAGAGTTCCAGACTGCTATGCTAGTAAAGGAGATGGATATTTCAAGGCTCATGACTTATGTGGAGCAGATTGAAGATGAGAAGATAAGGAAGAAAACAAGAGAGTCTAAGAGGACTCGTTTTGATGAGGGTGGATCATTATTTACCAAGACACTAGAGGCTAGGAGTAAGAAGGAAAGAAACCCATATCCGACTTGTGACAAGTGTGGTAAGATTCACCTAGGAGTGTGCTTGGTGGGTCAAAAAGATTGCTCTGAGTATGATAAGTTAGGGAACAAGAGAAGGGATTGCCAGTGGCCACTAGGAAGGAAAGAGAGAGAGTTTGTAACACTATGCTCGGTATGTATATGTTTCCTTGAATATTGTGATGGTTGGTACTAAGTGGTTCGTAAGTGATGGTGCTATGGTTGATATATTGGTAAGTGGTTGTGTTGGCACATTTTTAACAATGGTAGTTCATGTTCATTCTCATACATCATTTATCTATTTTTGACATGTTACTTATTATGCATACATGCTCATGAAGAGAGTTGATTGAAGTTTCATGTGTAATTATGAAGATGTGCTACTCATACTTTTAAAATGATATCCATGTTAGTGACTTTGAAAACTATATGAAATCAATGTTTAATTCACGTTATTGTTTTAGTAAGAAGTTGATAGATGTTCCATTCTATTCATGCTATCTCTATTTACATTCAAAGACGAATGTTCCCAAGGAAGATATTGTAACATTCCCTAACATAGCTCGGAAAGACCCTGTGATGCATTTTTTCCAGCTAGATTTTTCCAAGTACAAACCCTTGGTTGGTTGATGATGATCTCACCCTATTACCCTGGTAGTGTGGTACAAACCCCTCACATGGTTGATGATAATCACACCTTATCATCCTGGTGGCGAAGTACAAACCCCTCGCATGGTTTGATGAGTGCAAACCCCCACCTCGATTGATGAGTATAAACCCACACCTCAATTGATGAGTACAAACCCTCACCTCTGTTGATGAGTACAAACCCCCACCTCGGTTATCCGAGCTCTTAGTCCCCCGAAGTGAGCATGGTCTAATGCAACACTTTATATAGAATTTATCATATACCTAAGCTCATTTCATCATCATATAGTCAATCATATCATATCTCATGCTCTGAGCCATCAACTCCTCAAGAAACCATATCTAGAAATTTTATCAAACACTTAGAGGGTGTGTAATGCTAGTATAAAACCATGAATTATAGAGATGAAATCATGCAAGAAAATCCATTGTAAGACCAATCAATCAACACCTTACAACGCCCTCAAGCAATATATATCAAAACCCTTTCTCAAAGCTTACAATAGATCAAATATTTATAGCTCAAAACATAACAAAACAATCACAATAGTACATGGGTTAAACATAGTGTGCAGTGAATTACATAATAATCAAGACTCGTTTGTAAATCAACTTTAAATCATGCAATTTGAGTAAAAGGAGGCTTGGGTATCATGGGTGAAAGGAATCCATGAAAAAAACCTACATACCTTAGCTTAGAGGCGAACTTGGTGAAGATTGGAGATGAAGTCTTGAAGCTTGAAGAAGAACCTTGAAGGAGAACTTCAGCTTGGGATGAAGGTTTGGGACTTGAGTTTGGGGAGTGAAAATATAACTAAGTATTTGAGTGACTATTGGAAAATGTTCAGGATGATATGAGGGTGAAATTTGGCTAAGTATAGGTAAAAACACGTTTAAAAACACTTAGGCCCAAGATTTAGAAGTCTTGGACCGAACTAAAAAAGAGTCCCCAAAATGAACTGGGGCGCGTCGCGAGGGCAACGCGGAAACCCCATTAGAATTTGCATTCTTGGAATTTCATAATTGCTAATATTTCACTCTTATATTGGGGTTAGACCATTCTTCACCTAATTTCTACCCCCTGAACAAGAATATGAAGTTCAATTTTCGAAATAACAAATGAATTTTGAGATATATGGAATTTAAAATTTTGGGTATTCCAAGGCACGTTTTCGGGCACTTTTTGGAGTCGTTTCAAGTAAATTAGTTCAACAAACGTGAATATGTTCGTGACATGAAACATTATATACAATAAGAGGGAGTTAGCAGCTCTAGCAGGCAGCAGGTCGACGTGCCTACTTGAGCAGCTTGAAGGTACATCTGTAATTTTTTTATGGTTCTTCTGTTGTAATTTGCTTGGCTTATTTTTATTGTTATATATAATAAGAGGGAGTTAAGCAGCTCAAGCAGGAAGCAGGTCCACATGCCTGCTTGAGCGTATATTCGTAAATTTTTTATGGTTCTTCCGTTGTAATTTACTTGCCTTATTTTAGTGTTAAAAAATGCTACTAATCATGATATTTAAAGATGTTCAAGCAGGCAGTAGGTCGAAATAGCTGCTTGAGAAGCTTGAGAGTGTATCCGTAATTTCTTATGGTTCTTCCATTGTAACTTTTTTATCTTATTTCTAGTGTTAAGAAATACTAGTAATCGATAATTAAAGCTGCTCAAGAAAACAGCAGGTCGACATGCCTACTTGAGCAGCTTGAGGGTATACTATAATTTTTTATGGTTGTCTTGTTATAATTTGTTTGTCTTATTTTTAGTTATTAAAAAATTTTGCTAATCATGATAATCAATGACTTAAAATACTTCTAAAAAATATGTTACGTCACAATATTAAAATTTTAATTAACTATATAAATTCTATCTATATCACTTAAATTAAAACAAAAAAAACTTAACAGATATTATAGTAGCTATATATATTTCAGTATAAGAATTAAATTTTAAGGATCAAATCATGATATTAAAATGATAAATCCTAATACACCTTGACCTATAATAATGGTGTAAAAATCTTGTTTCTTTTCATATTGATTAGTTAGTTATCCGTCAAGCTGAACCATAAACCCTAAAACCCTAAAATTGGAGATGAGAAAATGTATAGTGGAAGCAACTATGAAAATCCAATCAAATTTGAGTACGAGGATGAACAACAAGAGCAAGATGAAAGCTCCAACATTTTGATGTACAGGAAGATAACGCCATTGTGGGCAGCGACAAGACTAGTATTGACTATTGCTTTGACTCATATTCTCACTTTGGCAACTTATCTCTTAACCTTTCACATTTCTCTTTTTTCATTTCTTCGACTCATATCACGTTTGTTGGGTTGTTAAAAGTATACACATTATCACATTTCATTCTTTCCTAGAATGTGTTGGGATATAGTAATCTACTTGGAGACTCTATTGTATAAACCTCATCACCAATCCTCTATTCTACACCTTGTTCTTAGACAAGCAAAATCATCCCTCTCTCTCCACATAAATATATGCTTGTAACTAATAATTAGATAAAATTTTATGATGGTGCCAAGGAGGTTGATGATAACTGGACCTACGAACCTAGGTCCAATGCTTTGCTTGGTATTCGTCTTGCTGCTATGGTCATGCCCTTTGACAGGCTTTTCTTCAAACTCCCCTGTCCCCAAAAAAAAGCTACAATCACACTCGTTTCATTCAAGTGTTGCGTAATTTAAAAGAAAAATGACCAAAATAAACGGAGATAATATATGTAAGCAAAAGTTCATGTTAAAACTACAAAAAGGTTCCCCATTAGTTATCCTGTCAAAAGTCAGTCGTAGCAACTTCTTGACCATTAAATTAATCACCATGATATCTTTTAGTTGGTAATCACTTATAGAAGCTAATTTCTCTTTCCTTCCTTTGATGCTTTTGCAGGTATTCATGAATTAAGTACTCACATTTCATCTTTGGTCAGCTATTGATGCTACATCGGGTCTTTTGCTTGCTTAATTAATCTTCATTCATGGTTCTAATTGTAACTTTTACTCTGTCACAGGAGATGTTAAAGGATGTGGTGAGAACTAAGACTTACCAAAATGTTATTTACAAAAACTCCTTCTTAATCAAGGATAAAGTAGTCCTTGATGTGGGTGCTGGGACGGGAATCTTGTCGGTCTTTTGTGCCAAAGTTGGCGCCAAACATGTTTACGCAGTATGGAGTCCATCTCTTGTTCTTGGCCTATCGTATCACTCAAATATCATGTATATTCTTCCCTTCTATTAATTGTAACATGGCGGGTGTCTTGGTCATCACACATTACATATTTAAATGTGCTCTTCATTGTTGAGATTTACAATATGATTTCGTAAGCTAATGTTGAAAAAAGTTGTAAACTTGAAGAAGTTAATGCTAAATTATCTAAATGCATTTGGACTTATCTTTTCCATTTTGATATGTTCAGATTGAGTGCTCCAGCATGGCTAATATGGCCCAAGAAATTGTAAAACTCAATGGATTGTCAGACGGTGAGCTGATTCTATCACCAAGTCATGAACCTTGTGAGTTGTGACACATTTTCTATGTGCTTTTGTACTATATAGTTTACTGGGTTTTTTTTCTTTCTCAGTTATAATTTTTATCAAGGGAAAGATAGAAGAGACTGAACTTCCGGTTCCACAAGTGGATATAATTATTTTTGAGTGGATGGGATACTTTCTACTTTACAAGAACATGTTAAGCACAGACTTGTATGCTCGTAACAAACGGCTTGTAAGCTGCTTTTAGTCGTGAACTTCAAAAAAGTGCTTTTGCTCGTGATGGTTTAGTAGTTATTGCCATTGCTTGATGCAACATTCTATTCTTTAAATTTAGGGTCTCTTCTGATACATATTTACGTTTTATGTAGATGCTTTTTACATGTATTTATTATTTTACCATAATAGAAGAAGAAGTGTTGATAGCGATGAAATATAATTGGGAATAACGAAGCGGTCCCTTGTCCTTTTCTAAGTCATGAAACTGCGACATGCGCACCTTTTCTATATTAATTAGACCAAGCTTATTGATTGAGCTTGGCAGCGGATTCAAAGAAAAACACATGGATTGCATTCTACTATTGGTTGCTAATCTAGACTTTGCCCGACATGGCACCCCCATCATTCAAACATATTAAAGCTATCATCACACTTCCTGCATTGATCAAATCTTCATGCTGATCCTTCTCCCTTCCACCCAGTACCAAGTTGAACCCCCACAACCACCTAAAAAAATAAATTATTATAAAGGTACACTTCGTATTTAAGCAAAAATATTGTCTTCTTGGCTATACTGAATTCAAGGTGTTTGTACGCAGAAAATATTATTAGAGTGCTTGTATGGCAATTTATTTCCTCCATTGAGGTTCAAGAATTGAACAGAAAGTTGAAGTGTAAGTGGAATAATTGTTTTACCCACCTAATGATTGAAAAATTGGGAATTTTGGCTTCTTAAGATTATGAAAATGGGAACCCATAATTCAAATCGGGGGTAAAAATTGTCTTTTCTCACGACAGAGAGAATTAGTATACTCTAGTTAGTTTTTGGCTAGCTGCATTATGTTAAAAACCTGGGGTCACTGAAAATTAGTGACTAGATAATGTGTTTTATCCTCTTTAAACAAACTTTTTTTCTCTATTGCTTTAAGTAGAGTTCCTCAGGTTAGTGCTGATTTAATTTGCAAACCAATTTTCTGTCATTTTTCTATTTGCTTCAATTTTCTAGGGTGACTTTTTGATTGGCAAACTCTACCAAGAAAGGCCTCATTTTAATTATGTACCATTCTTCTGCCTGTACAGGTAAAAGATGGTCTTGTGCTGCCAGATAAAGCTTTTTTGTATTTAACAGCTATAGAAGATGTTGATTACAAGGATGAGAAAATTGAATGTGAGATTTCTCTTTTTCACATCTTCTACTTGATGGATATTGATTTCTATATATGTACTTAATATGCACTTCCCATGGGTCTTTTTCAATTACACTAGTCCTCTTCATTATTGGGCTAAATTGCCACCATGATTCCAATCTTTTTTACATGCTATAACAGTTTGGAATAATGTGTATGGTTTTGATATGAGCTGCATCCGGAAGCGAACTATAATGGAACCACTTGTTAATAATGCTAATCAGAGGTAGATTGTTACAAATTGCCAAATACTCAAGGTAATTAGATCAATGTGGTTGTCTTACAACTCCATTTCAAAAAAATATGTCTTCAAACTTACTATGTTGAGTAGCCCTAAATTGTGCTATGGAGTTATCTTTTTTACTTCACTTACAATGGGATTCTCATTTTAATAGACAGTGGATATCTCTAAGATGGCTTCTGGTGATGCTTCCTTCACAGTTCCATTTAAGCTAGTCACAGAATGTGATAAAGTGTCACAAATTGATGGGCTTCTCCACAGGTTTATAATTGTTGTGCTTGCTTTTGTTAAACTTTTATACAATTATCTTTTGTTTTGTTTTCATTTGTTTGTGTTGGGTGGGGAGGGCGAACGTTTGCTGGGCAAGGGCAGGAGGGGGGGATTAAGGTGACACCAATGGGCCACCTGTGCATCTCCTTGACTTGCTGATAAACTTTTTTTTTGGTTTTGGTGATGAGCATTTTGGCTTTATCTAGTACTCCCTCTGGTTCATATAAGTTAGGTGTTGGAATTTTTTTCGTAGTACAAAATAAGTGAATTGTTCAAAGTTAAGTAGAGTTGTTGGGACTTTTTTTCCATGTTTACCCCTCATTTAATTAGGTTTTTAACAACATATCCAGTATAGTCTCACACAATGGGGTATTGGGAGGGTAAAGTGTATGCATATCTTTTACCTTAGAGGTAAGGTAGAGAGGTTGTTTCGATAAACCCTTAGCTCAAGGTAAAATAGTTCAATAAAAGGCCTAACACAAGTACAATAGACCATAGATATTAACAAAGCAACAACTGGAAACATATTAGTACTATGACAAAAATAATAACTACAAACAAACTATAGACATAATCGATTGTCACAAAGATCGATGAACAAGAAAGTATAAGAGTACTATGACTAGTAACAAGGGAAACAAAACAAAACACTCTTACCTACTAGTAGGGATGCAAACCTAACAACTAACCTTCTATCCTAATTCGTGTCCTCTATGCCTTCCTAACTAAGTTCATGTCTTTCGTAAGCTGCAACTGCGCCATGTTGTACCTAATCACCTCTCCTCAATATTTATTTGGTCTATCTCTACCTCTTCTGAATCATCCCAATCCAAAGTCTCACATCGGCACTGGGGCATCCATGCATCTCCTTATCACATGTTCGAACCATGTCAACCTCGTTTCATGCATCTTGCTATCCATCAAAGGTAACCCCAGCTTGTCTTGGATATACTCAGTTTTATTTCTCTCTCTTCTCGTATACCCACACATCAAAAGCAATATCCACATCTCCGCCACTTTCATCTTCTGAATGTGAGAGTTCTTGACATGGCAGTTCTAAATATCACCCTTGTTCTTGTAAATGGAATCATATTACTCCACCTCTATGCTTTAAGGCAACTAGGTTGTCTTGAAAACAATATTAAAAAAATTGTTACATTCTCCCCAAAAAAAGAGAAGAAAAAGGAACCAACATTAAACAACTCTTTCTTCGTTCAAGAGTTCGTACAAGTATGATTGCCATCTTTTTCTAATGAGTACCTCTTCCACATTACTCCGTCATCCATGTCCTTGATGCAATTTACTTGATCAAGGTTACGATTCCTCCCTTCTTTAGCTTTGGTTAGCTTGTATAATTCTTTTATCTCCACTTTTTTCCTCTAGTTCTGCATATAAGCACTCAAAGGATGTTGTTTTTGCCTTAGTAACTGCTAATTTTTCCTCCTTCCTAGCCATCTTAATTACTTTACTTTTTTCTAAGAGAATAATTTGGGAATTAATAAAGAAGATAATAGTGGAAAGTAGCTTCCTTTTTTTTAATGTTATTAAATAATATTCCTAAGAAGTTTGTCATACTCCAACAATTAACTTAACATGGACTAGGGAGTACATTCCAATGTTGCATTTGAAGATACATTTATCTAGCTTTATATGAATATTATGGACATGTATATCTCCTCCTGAGACTGGCTATAAAAACTCACTTAAAGTCCATCAAATCCCCCCTGTTTGAATAAGAAAAAGGAGAGGAAAGGAGGAAATATGGTATATAGTTGTTTCTGACAATGAGAATATATATGCAGGACCAAGGTCTCGTGGCACACACTGGAAGCAATTTGTTCTCTACCTGGAAGATATGCTTAATATATGCCAAGGTGAAGCCGTAGTTGGAAGTATGATTGTGGCGTCTAACATGAAGAATCCTCGAGATCTTGATATAATGCTCAAGTACTCATTAAATGGTCGGTGTTGTTCTGTTTCAACAACTCAGTGTTATCAGATGCAATGATGCCTTGTGTTGGAGAGCATGCATTTTTCTGCTTCCCTCTCTTTGCTGTAAAGCAGAAGGGTTGTTGCACATCTTATATTCAAAGCTGATCATTTCCCAACCCAGCTCATTCTTTCCAAAGGGAAAATGGAGGACGCTTATCATTTCTGTTGATTGTTTCTCCTACCCAACTGTGGGTTATTTTCTTTATATTTTCTATTTTACACCACTAAGTTTATTTTGGCTACATTTTGTATCTGAGGCCTAATGGCTTATTGATTGTTGTATTAGTATTACTTGACCCAAAGTTTCAGGACATTTATCTGTTGTGTGGCTTTCCCTTGATCAATCCCAAACTCTAAAGTACGGATGGGCATAAAAATCCAACAAAAAAATCGAATTAATTGGGTTCAGTTTTGGTTCTTTGCTTTTAGTTTCATAGTGAGTTTTTCAAAAACTTTGGCAATTCAATTCTTGATTTCAGGATCAATTGAAATTTTGTTGCATCACTGTTGGGAATATCTTCAATGATTATAGCTCTTTTCGATTCGATTTGGAAGTCCAAAAGTTTTATGTCGAGCAGATTCTCACATCAGTTTATATTTTGTTTTTCCCTCCTCACTCACCATTCTCTATTTTCATCTCACCATACAGTGTAAACATCACTTCTCTCTATAAAAAAAATCAACGATATATCTTTTAGAGTTGGTTCTTGTTTCAGATTTTAGAGATGATGCTTCTAATGCATAGATGTAAACAAATAAAGGAGCTTTTGCTTCTTTTTTTTGGATTTTCACTTGTAATATTTCATGAATTGGCAGAAATGATGGCACTATTTTTCTAAAATCATCATCGAATTGAACTAACCTATTTAAGGTTTTTGATATGACTCAATGGAGAATCGAAAATCGATCTAAACATCCCCTGCTCCAAATTGGTAAATCGTACTTTCCCTCTACTTAAAATAATTAATTTCACTAAATTATTCTTATTAATGATGCTTTTGAAATCTAATTATTTCAAATTCATATGTTTTTTCACTCACTTTTTATTTTGCAGTTATATTGTCAATTCAAGCAGAAATATCTTAACATTTCTTATTTTGCAAAAAAAAAATTATAACCAAAAGCAACTCAAACTGTAAGGATTTACTGTAATTCAGATTGTCAAACATAAACAATTCAATATGTAAGTCCTATCAAGAATTTAAGATTGTAAAACTATATGATTTTCGCATAAGTCTTCTTAAGACATTAGTTCAGTCAAGAAAATATACTAGAATCGGCCATGAGATCTTGACTTGATCACTTGAGTGGAAGTCTTTTTCTTATTCTTAACAAGATATTAAGTTTTCTCTCTCTTTTCCTTATATTGATTTCTTTCAGAATGATTGTTGATTGAAAGTACAGTAGTCTTCAGTATTTATAGGCAGAGAGAGGACCAGTTACTTTTGTCCCACTTTCCATCATCATGGGTAAGGAAAGTTATAACAATAATAAACCACCATAACTTCCCACTATCATGCTCTTAACTCCCTATTATCACACCCATAACTTCCCACTAACATAACCATAACTTCCCACTAACATAGGTAGTGGATGGTGGTGGGAAGTTATAGTAACTTCCACCAATCATAATGGATGGTAATGGGAAGTTACAGTAACTTCAACCAACATGAGTAGTGGATGGTTTAATAACTTTCCCAAACATTATCCATTTAAATTTATTTAATAATTAAATATTAAACCAATAGTATTATTAACGTGTGACATAAAATTAACATACATTGGTCATAAAAACTAACATTCTCCCACTTGACACACATAACATCAATAAGTTAATATTTTAATAAACATTTCAATTACTATGTGCACATTACTAAATTCAACATCATTTGTCATTTTGAATAAATCAACTAATACGAGTCATGGCGGTCATACATCCCTTCTTTGATATAATTCCTTCCATGTACCACAATATTAGTGTATTACTCAGCACAACCTTTAAATCCATAATGGTCCAATGATAATGCTTAGAATATCTTTATCTAAAGTAAAACCTGTCAACATCATTCTCAACATTACGTATACAAGAGAAAAAAGGTAATAATGATAGATACAGATATAGTTGAGCTCAAAGTGTTAATTGCATAAACATAATGAGATCTTTACAAAAATTTATTCATTGTTATCCATAAGACTCATTCTTTCAACATGTTCAACAAATGTTTTGGGTGGTATTCTTTCGTCAAAGGATCAACAATCATAAGTTTGGTATTCATATGTTCAATTGTCACTTTATGTTTCTGAACTTATTCCTTAACTGAAAAGTATTTCAATTTCATATGCTTAAGCACGCTTAGAATACTTATCATTTTTAGAGAAGAAGACTGTTGCCGTATTATCACAGTAAAGTTTCAATGGCTTGAAAATACTGTCGACTAGCCCAAGTCCTGAAATAAAGTTACGCAGCCAATTAGCCTAAACTGTGGCCTCAAAGCATACCACAAATTCAGCTTCCATAGTAGATTCAACTATAATATACTAGTTCGCACTCTTCCATGAAATTGCTCCTCCGGCTAATAAGAACAAATATCCAAATGTGAATTTTCTTGTATCCACATAACCAGCATTATTTGAATCTGAATATCCAACCACGTTAAAATGATCAAATCTTCTATAAGTGAGGATATGATCTTTTGTTCCTTATAAGTATCGTAACACTTTCTTTATAGCCTTCTAGTGATCCATTCTTGGATTACTTTGATAACACCCCAGCATCCAAACAACAAAACTTCTGGTACATGTCTGGGCATACATTAGGCTCTCAATAATTGATGCATAAAGAATATCATTCATTTGCTTACGTTCCAATTCATTCTTTGGACATTGATTAACACTAAATTTATCTCCTTTTTGAGTTGAAACAGGAGTAGATGAGCATTTTTCCATTCTAAATCTCTATAACACTTTATTAATATAAGCTTTTTGAGACAATTCCAACAATCCTTGTGATCTATTTCGAAATATTTCTATCTCAATCAAAAGGAAGTCTCTCCCATATCTTTCATTTCAAAGTTGTCAAAGAGATATTTTTTGGTATTATGCAACAAACCAAGATCATTAGTAGCAAGCAAGATGTCATCAACATATAGACTAACATAATAAACTTATTCTCACCGACCTTTAGATATATATATCGATCAATGGTGTTTTCTTTAAATCCAAAGGTGATAGTAGCTTCATTAAACTTAAGATATCATTATCCCAAAGATGACAATAGTTTCATTAAACTTAAGATATCATTTTTAGGAACCTTGTTTAAGTCTTTATATTGACTTCTTGTTTATACACCATGTGTTCCTTTCCTTTGATAAAAAATCCCTCAGGTTGATTCATATAAACTTCTTCCTCTAAATTGTCATTCAGTAAGGTTGTTTTCATATCCATTTAATATAGCTTTAAGTCAAAATGAGCTACTAAAGTCATTATCATTCTGAGTGAATTTTTTCTAGAGACAGGTAAAAAAGTCGCCCTATAATCGATGTCATCTTTCAGAGTTAAACCTTTTGCAACAAGTTTGGCCTTGTGACGTCCAATGTTTCTAGTTGAGTCTAGTTTGGTCTTAAATACCCATTTACACCCAACTCTTTTGCAATCTTCAGGTAATTCAACAAGGTCCCAAATATCATTATGTTCCATAGACTTCACTCATCTTTCATGGCTTCCATTAATTTATTAGAATTTTCACTTTCAGTAGCTTGTGAAAATGAGACTGGATTATTATCAATTCCCAAGTTAATTTCTGACTCGTGTAGATATATCAATTAATCATCAAAAATAGCAGATCTCTTTTGTCTTTGAGATCTCCTTAATGCTAGTTCTTGTGGTTCATCTACTTCCTGTTCATCAATTATGGCTTCATTATGATCAGTAGGAGCATCAGTTTGTTGTTCTTGTTGACCATTAGATTGTACAACAACTTTATGAACTACAATGTTAAAAAAAGTATAAGGTAGAGAGATTTAAACCTCAACTTCTTTAATTTTCACATTACGTGATTTCTCACTCCTACTAACTTTACCATTTTCAATGAACCTAGTACTTCCAGTTTCAATGATTCTCGTACTTTGACTAGGACAGTAAAATCTATACCCCTTTGATTTTTCTGGATAACCATTAATTGTTCCTGAATCCAATTTCTTTTCTTGTGGATTATATACCCTAATTTCTGTCGGGCAACCCCAAATGTGTAGGTGTATCAAACTAAGTTTTCTACCAGTTTACAGTTCAAAAGTGTCTTTGGAACTGCTTTACTAGGAACTCTATTTAGTAAGTAAACAATAGTCCTTAAAGCATACATCTACAAAGAAAAAGGTAGAGATGAATTACTCAACATACTACTAACCATATCCATTAATGTATGATTATACCTTTCTGTCACACCATTTTATTATGGTTTGCCTGACATTGTGTATTGAGCACATATGCCATACTTTTAAAGGAATTTAGAAAATGGACCAGAGTGTTGTCTAGTTTCATCATATCTTCCATAAAACTCACCACATCTATCTGATCTAATTATTTTCACTTTTCTATCTAGTTTTCTTTCAAACTCAGTAATAAATATCTCTAAGGAATTAATCGCTTGAGATTTTTCATGCAACAAATAGACATATCCATAACCTGAAAAAGCATCAATAAAGGTGATAAGGTATTTTTTCTTACTGAAAGATGCAATGTCAAAAGGACTACATATATAAGTGTGTATAATTTCAAGAATTTGTGGGCTTCTTGTGGTTTTATTGTTATATGTTTTGTTTGTTTTCCTTTAATATAATCAACACAAATGTTAAGGTCAGTAAAATCCAAATGTAGAAAGATTTCATTTTTAACTAATCTTTCCAGTCTTTCTTTGGATGTGTGATCTAAATATTTATGCCATAAGTAATAGATTGTTCTTTCATCAAACTTTGTTTGGTACCAATATTACGATGCAAAATTAATAGTGATTCGGCAAACGAATTATCCAAATTTAGTTTGTATAAGCTATCACAAAGAGTACCAATATCAACGAGACAATTATGCTTAACAAACTAAAACATCCATTACCAAAATTAAAAGAGTATCTAGTCTTATCTAACTTAGACAAAGAAACTAAACTTCTCGAAAGAGAAGGTACATAACAAGTTTCTAACAAATTTAAGTGATGCCAATATCGAGAATCAAACGGTAAGTCCCGGTAGCTTCAATTGGAGCATTCACTCTATTCCCCATATACACAAATCTTTCATTCTGATTTATGATCTGTGTTGTAAGGAATCCCTAGATCATATTAGAAAGATGAACAGTACAACCAAAGTCAATACAACAAGTATTATAAGGAACTTCGATTAAGCTTGATTCGAGACATGTAAAAGCATAAGGCTTACCTTTCTTCTCGAATCATGTCTTATCTTTCAGGCAATCTTTCTTAAAGTGTCCAAGTTTTCCACAGAATGACACACTTCCATCCTTATGTTCCTTCTTATGTACTTGAGATGATAACTCATTAATATTAAGTTGTTTTTGTTTTCCCTTAACATGCTTAGCTTCTTTCTTTTCTTTCCAGCTCCTTGATGACTTACATAGTTGATGGAGTGGGTTCTTTGATTCTTGAGCCTTATTTCTTCTTGAACCAACATCCTATGCAATTTATGAATATTTCATTTGTCTTTCATGGTGTTGTTGTTCAATTGGAAAGGGCCATACTTAGACAGTAATTAATGAGTTAATGATGAATTATACAAGGAAATTTTGTTCCACTTCCATCCCTAATGACTTAAGTCTTGTTGCTATGCTTGTCATTTCAATAACATGATCATACATAGTAGGTGAACCTTCAAATTTTATGGTGGTCAAAATTTCACGCCCCAGAAGGGTACCCTAGACATGACTGGCACCCACAGTTTATTGCTAGTCCCCAAGCCAACCATGTGGCCTCATCACATTCATTTAATCAATAAACTCTACTAATCAGCAAAAAAGTAAATGGGCACATCTCTCTAGTCTCAAAATAATATTATAAATGAAAAGGCTAGTTGAAAGAAACAAGCTCACAAATCTTAACATCAACATTCAACTCTAGTCTATGAAGCCTCCATCTATCAAGCGGTGTCAATTACAGACTAATGGCTACCTCAAATCCAAATAAAGCCAATCAAATCTAACTCTAAAGCAAAATGAAATAAATATAATGATCCTCCGAAGAAGGGGAGGCTCACCAATCTGATGAACGTCTTAGATCCTCAATGATGACGGTCACTAATCTATATAACTGCATCATTAAATGATGCAGCACCAAGTAGCGTCAGTACGTGGAATGTATGGTATGTAAAATAGTTGAATGAAACAGAAACAAGTAGAATAATATGGAATAACATCCACTCAGAATAATTACTAATCAAAATATCAAATGTCTATCTAAAGCAAAAATGAAGAGTAGACAAGGACTCATCAACCAATCAAATCCTATCAATCAAATCAGACTCAACTCAATGGGACTCAACTTAACTCATCTCATCTCATCTCGACTCAGAGTACTCAATATGGGAACTTTCTGGGAGTTTCTATTATCTGACAACAATCTTTTATAAGTGAGTGACTGTACAACAATCATGTTGATATTGTCATAGTTGTTCCGTACTTATCAGGTATTGAACGAATTGAAATCATAATGGACAAGTCCAAAATCGAGACAGCAACCCACAAGTCCTCTATTGTTTCATGGACTTCTAATTAGAGGGGAGGACCTCAACATTATGTGGTGTGATGGTCCTAATTCATATCTATGCTTGTCTAAGTAGTTTGATGAATACGAGTTGGACTAACTCTTACTCTTTTGATGCTCTATACTCCTTCCAAGACTCAATGCTCATAAGACAATCCATCCCAATCAAACTATCTCAATTAGCCTCATCGAGACTCTCATCATCTCATTAGTCAATAGCTCAAAGCTTAGAACAATCATTAAGAAGCAACCAAATAGACAAATCATTGAGTTCATTTACAAAGACTCATGGGACTATCAAGTTCTATCAATTCGTCATCATTCTCATATCACAATCACAATCGACATTCTCAATCAAGGCTGTAAACTCAATCCCATCTTCTTTCATGTATGCTTTCAAAGTTAACACATTGGGTTTATGCAATATCTTATGAAAAAGTATTCAATTCAAGAAAATAAGTGTATGATGATCATCAACAAATGAAAATAGATGTAATAAATATAATTTTTCAAGAAAATAATCAAGAAATCATAAATGTAGACTCAAGAACTTTCAACTCTCTTCTAAGACCATCTATGGGACACATAAGAGAACAATCTCATGCTTCTAGTTTAGCCTTACATACCTAGAAAGTTGATATTACAATGGAAATTTGATGAATATTAGCTTTCTTGGAGAAAATCCTCGATCTCGATAGTTCTTTTAGAGTGGAAGAACTTGGAAAGACATTGTTTAAAGGGCTTTTCTTTGACTCTTGAATTCTTTATTTAGAATCTTTAGGGTTCTTGATGAAGAACTCTAATTCTTGGCAAAGAAGAATTAAGAAATCCTTTCTTGGAATCCTTGAATTCGTTTTCTTGAAACCCTAGGTTTTGATTTAAGATTCTATTAGAGATTCATCAATATATGAAGAAATTTGGGTTGGGTAGATTAAAATTTATGAAGAATAACTTACCTTGAGAATAAAATCTTGAAAGCTAATCCTAACTTAATGACTTTCTTTGTGATTCTTGAGCATTTATTTTGAAGTGAAGGAGAGGATTTTACTTATAAAGAACTCATGTTTATGCATTTTGGGACCTTAATAGACCCCCAAAGGTTTTAGGATAAAAGTACCCTCAAAATAAAATAAAAGGACATCATTTAACTTATCCAGAAAGAGTTCGTGTCAGGCCCGGACACGGAGCTGTCGCGGATCTTCAGACAGCTCTGCAGGTCTTCAGTAAAATGGTCATAACTTTCAACTCGGAGATCTGATTAAGGAAAAATTAGATGCATTGTTATTCAAAGATCTTTGATTTGGTATATTATGGGTCACCTAACTCATTATACTTTATGATATATGGTCATTTGAAGTTGATCTTCTATCGACTCATATGAAAACTTAGTCGGTAGAAATTCTTTGGACTTGACTTAATATAAAAGATCCCTTACGACTCTAAATCATATATTATATACTTTAAGTACTTAGGAATTGATCCTAGAATGTATATACAACCTAAAAGTCATTGGTCTATCTAACTTTTGTAAGATCTTACATAAGAACTGCGACCTTATATCATCTCCAATTCTATTCCTACACTAAGAATTTGACTTTAATATCTATGCTCAATTAAGAAATATCAATTAAAATCATATATAGGATGACTTAATCTTACCTTAAAAAAATTGGGGTGTTACACAAAGTACCCATTAATGTCCTAGCAAGAGATTTATCAGTAGTATGGGAAGATTCTTCCACAAGTTTCAAAATTCTCTTGCATTTTCATTCTTGGGAAGGGTAGTCTTAATATTGGCCGCAATATTCATTCTCATGAACATTAGGCCTAATCTGTTAGACCGATCCCAGTGCTTATAATGGGACCTTTCCTCAATACTGCTAGTTTCAGTAATAGTAGTTGATTTCTCAGTGTAAAGTGCAACATTTAAATCTAAAACTCCGAGATGAAATTTGATCTGTTCGCATTAGTCTGAGAAGTGAAGTCATTTAACTATCATACCCCGGGAGGATACCCTTGGGGTGGACAGCACCCAAAGACTATTGCTATTCCCCGAACGAACCACTTGGCCTTATCGTCACATCATCTCAACAGCGAAAGAATAACTCAATGAATAGGGACCTCATATGAAGATAAAAAGCATATCTCTAATATATCATAGCTTTCAAAATAGAAATAAGTTTAGATACATCAACTCCATACTTTATACTCATAGTCTACAAAGCCTCTACTCTACAGTGTAGATGGTGCCATGATAGGCCATGAATACCCTAATCAAGGAAAGGAAAGACAGACTAAATCAAACTCATAAACAAGGGCTTCTCCAGAGAACGAGAAGAGCTCACCAACTCTGGGAATGTACCGAATCCGGGCCTCAATGGTGCGCATGATAAGATTCTCTATCTATTATATCTGCATCATGAAATGATACAGGCCGAAAATGGACGTCAGTACATGGAATATACTAGTTTGTAAAATAGCTCAAGAAAAGTAAAGCTCGACTCACTCATCTCGACTCAACAGCTCATGGTCAAATCAGTTTATGCAGTTTAGAGTAAAACATTTTTATAAAAGTATACTCAGTTAAATAGACTCAGTAGTTGTAAACTCAGGTTAAAAACTCCATACTCAATAAAGGTTTTGCTTAGGAGTTTCTATTAATCGACATCCTCATTCTGCCACCTTTATTTAGGTGATGCACAATAAATCAGCATTGTTGCCATGCTCACCCTTAACTTTCCATAAAAAAGGGCGATCAACTCTCTCTTGGATCACGAATATATATCCACTTACTGGACAAGAGTCACCAGGCTAGCTATAACGATTATCCTACGCTGACAATGTAGTCTGTAAGTTATAATAGATATACATATGTATTCACTCACCGAGACACACACACACACACACACACACACACACACATATATATATATATATATATATATATATATATATATATACCTGCTCCATGCTCGATACTTTTTCCAAGGCTAAAATAAGCTCAACTTATCAATCAACTCATTATCATCTCATCAATCTCAACTCATCAATCATCTCATCAATCAACTCACCTCAATTATTTAACAATTCAATCAATCAATACAAGAAATCAAACTTGACTTAACTAATACGGTCATTTGGACTCATCAATCTACTCATCATGTAATGCAAGTAAGATGTCACATGTAGTAATGAAAGTGACATCAATGCAACATACATCTCATTGTAAATCATACTCAAGTTGTTTATCTCATGTACTCAACCTCAACCTCAATCTCATTATTATGCATAGAATTCCATAGATCATGCAATATAAGACTCATATGGCCAAGTATAAAATACATGTGCGAATCTCATGTCAATACTCATGTAATATAGAAATTTTCTCATGTAATAAAATAGGATCTCATGATGAATACAAGGATAAAATATCCAAAAGAAGGAATTTCTCAAAAAAATCTCAACTCTTTTCAAATCTTGACTCAAGATAATGGAAGGGGCATCCGGAGAAAGGAATTCACACTTTGGTAAGCCTTACATACCTGAAAATTGAAGAATAATCAACTCCCAACCAATCCTTGTTCTTGGGTTACAAAACCCTAGCTTCTTCCTCTAGTCTTCTTGGCTCTCAAGAATTCTCAATGTGGAACAATGATGAATAAGATGGCCCCTAGGGTTATTTTTCAAGGCTTTAAACAAGCCAAAAATGTGAAGGGTTAATAAAATAAAAATTAGAATGGTCAAAAATGCCCTTCAGTAAAACTACTGACAAGGCCTATGAGTCATAACTTCTCATAGAATGAAAGTCTCAAAATCCTGAATCACTGGAAGCCTTTATGAAACCCCTTTGTTACAAGTCGTAGTCCTTACTACAAGTCATAATAGATTTCTGATAGCTAGAGGACCTGTACACTTGAAACATTAGAACTGAGCAGGAAACCTCCTCCTATGAGTTGTAGAGCTCTTTACGAGCCTTAATTTCACATCGAATCTGAAGGGTCCTAAAACTTGATGTTGCTGAAGTTCTCTAGGGGACCCCTCTGTACAAGTCTTAATCCCCCCGTACGACTCGTAGTGACCCTCGTAGGTCTGATCCTTCAGCTTTTTCTCAGATTTTTCTCATCATCACCTCAACATCATCTGCATCTTCACTACCATTAGATAGAAAGAATTGGGGGCATTACATTATCTCCCCCTTGGTATCATTCATCTCGAATGAAGAGAAAGATAGGAATATAGATCAAGGCACGAATCTTCCTATAGACTCTAACCATCAGCCAACTCTCATCTCACCCATGCAATCAACAAATTAATAAATTCAGCAAGTAATGCAATCAAATAGACATTAAATCACATCAATTCTCACTCGGACTCTAGAACTCTATTGTTTATCATGCAAAGAATGAAAGGGGACTCAAAGAATGGAAATTCAAGAATTTAGAGGAAAATATTTACCATCAACTCTCTCATCGTCAGCAGGTAAGAATAGATGATAGTATTTGGCCTTCATGTCCTCCTCTGCCTCCCAAGTGGTTTCTTCTACGAATTGGTTCCTCCACAATTCAGGTTGTCTTTCACTCCAATACTCTCAACAAGCATAATTATTTGTGGATCCCCCAAAAACTTCTTGAGCATAGAAATATGGAAAACTAGGTGGATGGCCTCTAACTCTGATGGTAACTCTAACTCACATGTCATATTGCCCACTCTCTTTATAAACTGGTAAGGACCAATTTACCTCGGACTCAACCTCTCTTTCTTTCTAAATCTCATCACACCCTTCATGGGTGACACTTTCAAATCACCCAATCGTCAACCTTAAACTCTAAGTCTCTTCTTCTGACATCGGTATAGGATTTCTACCTACTCTGTGCAGTCCTAAGCCTCTCTCAAATGGTTTTCACCTACTCTAAAGCTTGGTAAGCCAATTCTGGACTAATCAACTCCGTTTCACCTATCTCAAACCATCCAATCAACAACCTACACCTCCTCCCATCAAGTGCCTTATATGGGGCCATCTGAATACTCGAATGGAAGCTGATGTTATAGGCAAACTCTATAAATGTCAAGTGGTCATCCCAATTACCTTTAAAGTCAATGGAACAGACTCTCAACATATCCTCCAACGTCTGGATAGTGTGCTCTTCCTGCCATCAGTTTGAGGGTGAAAAGGTGTGCTAAGAAGCACCTTTGTAGCCAAACCCTTCTGAAATGATCTCCAAAACTAAGTAGTTAATTGAGCTCCTCTATCTAAGATGATGGAAAAGGGGACTCCATGTAACCTGAAAATCTCCCTGATATAGAGTTGGGCATAATCCTACATGGTGTCAGTCGTCTTAATCGCTAAGAAATGTGCAGACTTATTCATCCTGTCGACTATCACCCAAATCGAATCATCAGACCTCGGTAAACCTGTAACAAAATCCATGTTGATCATCTCCCATTTCCACTCTGGAATCTCAATGTTCTAAGCCACTCCACAAGGCCTTTGGTGCTCAACTTTAACTTCTTGGCAATTCGGGTACTTGGAAACAAATTTGGCAATGTCCCTTTTTATTCCACTCCACCAATCGACTTCCCTTAAGTCATGGTACATCTTAGTAGACCCAAGATGGATGGAATAACTGAAATAGTAGGCCTCTGCCATGAATGTCTCTCGAATTCCATCAACATTTGGAATGCAGAATCTTCCTTAGTATCTCAATACTCCATCTCCCCCTTTGGAAAAAAGCTATTACTTTTTGTTTATGCACATCCTTCTTCAGTTGCAGTAACACAAGGTCTCGATCTTGTTTCTCCTTCACCTCCACTATTAGAGATGATTCGGATCCATTATGCACAATAACTCCTCCTTCACTCAACTCATCCAACTGGACTTCCAATCGTCCTAGTCTATGCATTTCTTTCGCTAACTCTCTCTTCTCCTCTTCCACATGAGTGGTGCTCCCCATGGACAACCTTCTAAGGGTATCAGCAACCACATTAGCTTTACCTGGGTGGTAGAGAATGCTCATGTCGTAGTCCTTGAGCAACTCAAGCCATCTCCTCTGCCTCAAGTTGAGCTCTTTTTGGGTAAAGACTTAATGCAGGCTCTTGTAGTCTGTAAATACATCAACATGAGCTCCATATAAATAGTGGCGCCATAGCTTAAGAGCGAACACCACCACTGCCAACTCCAAGTCATAGGTGGGATAATTCTTCTTATGCACCTTAAGTTGTTCAGAAGCATAGGCAACAACCTTCCCCCTCTATATTAATACACATCCCAATCCTACTCTTGGAGCGTCATAGTAAATAACTAATCCATCTGTGCAATCAAGCAAGGTCAATATTGGTGTGGTAGTTAATCTCATCTTTAGCCCTTGGAAGATTTTCTCACACTCATCAAACCTTTGAAACTTAACCTTTTTCTGAGTCAATTTGGTCAATGGTGCGGATATGGAAGAAAATCCCTCAACAAACCTCCGGTAATAGCCAACTAATCCCAGGAAGCTCCTTATCTCTATTGGTGAGGTTGGTCTCGGCCAATTTTTAACCACCTCAATCTTTTGGGTATACACTCGAATTCCATCTCCAGAAATCACATGTCCTAAGAAGGCCACAGATTTGAGCCAAAATTCACACTTGGAAAACTTCACATATAACTTATTGTCTTGGAGTGTCTATAAAGCAACCCTAAGGTGATTGGCATGCTTCTCCTCATTTCTGGTATACAAAAAAATATCATCAATAAATACGATCACGAACATGTCAAGATACTGTTTGAATACTCTATTCATCAAATCTATAAAGGTTGCAGGTGCATTGGTCAACCTAAAAGATATCACCAAGAAATCAAAGCGACCATATCGAGTTCGAAAAGCTATATTGGGGATGTCACATTCTCTCACTTTCAACGGATTATAACCTGATCTGAGGTCAATCTTAGAAAACAAAGTGGCACCCTGAAGTTGGTCAAACAAATCATCAATCCTTGGAAGGGGATACTTATTCTTAATAGTCAATTTATTCAGTTAACGGCAATCAATACACATCCTCAAGGAATCATCCTTCTTTCGCACGAACAAGACCAGAGAACCCCATGGAGAGACACTCGGCTTTACTAATCCTTTCTCCAACAAATATCTCAACTTCTCCTTCAACTCTTTCAACTTAGTGGGGGCCATCCTATATGGTGGAATTGTGATAGGCTGAATGTTAGGAAGAACATCAATTCCAAAGTCAATCTCCCTATCGGGAAGGACTCCGGGCAGATCCTCAGGAAACTCACTTACAATCAAGACAGACTCAACTAAAGGAGGCTCAACATCTTTAGACTTAAATAGCACGAGATGGTAGATACATCCTATCACGACCCAAGCATAAGGCCTAGACGTGATATGTAGCATGGGGAACTCGAAGGAACCCGAAACAAGCCTCTTAACATATCATTACACATCCTTGGTCGCAAAAGCAATAAAGTACAACAAGAGATAGTAATTAGGGATAACCGAGGCTAAGGGACATCTTTTATCTCATAAACAACAAGAGTCAAGAGAGAGTCAAAGCTCATAGCATAGTACAAAGCATGTCCAACAAAATCTCTAAAATTTAGATACTTAGCAGGGGCTAAGACAAGCTAACGGGCTCATCCTCATAGTCAACATATACATAAAGAAGATAGTCTTGAAACACAGTATGAGACATAAACATCATCCCTTTAATGGAAGAATCACCAAAGAACTTGAGAGAAGTCATACTAGCCACGTGGAGGAGGATGATCAAGTGGGGCTCCAGTTCCTACAGGGTGACATCATGTAGGCATAGAGTATGTGTTAGTACGTTTGAATGTACTAAGTATGTAGGATGTTATGCAACAAGCGATAAGCACCATAAGCAAAATGCATATCATAGGCAATGGGTAAGCATATAGCAATATGGCATGTATGAATGATGCTTGAAGTAAAATCGTGCTTATATAGAATATAATACATGTGCAATAAGAGACCACTATCATATTGGTGGATCGTCGCACCCTACCACCCTTGGTGATTGAGGTACCAACCCCATAAATAGGCTATCAAGGTACAAACCCCCTAACATGGTTGGTGGATCATCGCACCCTACCACCCTTGGTGACCAAGGTACAAATCCACCCATATGGTTATCAAGATACAAACCCCTCGATATGGTTATCAAGGTACAAACCCTTCGACATGGTTACCTCGCGTACAACTCTTGAGTAGGGGATGGTCACATTCCAACACTTTATAGAAGAAGAACATATACATATGTTCATTTCATCATCGTATAGTCATTTAACTCATAAGACATGCATTGATCCTTCAATTCCTCAAGACACTATAACCGGACATTTTATTAAACACTTAGCAGGTGTATAGTGCTAGTGTAAAACCATGCAATTTAGGTATAAAGTCATGCAAGAAAATCCAATGTAAAACCACCAATAGATACTTGGTAACACCCTCAATCTATACACATCAAAGCCCTGCATCAAATCTCATAATAGATCTTAGATTCATAACTCAAAGCATGTTAAAACAACTATAATTTCAAAAAAAAAAACCAACGTAGTGTGCAGTCAAATTCATAATAGATAAGACCCATCAGTAAATCAATTGTAAATTATGCAATTTTTGATAAAATAGAGCTTGGGTATCAAGGGTGAAAGGAATGTAACGACCCCAAAAAGTGCCCGATAATGTGCCTCGGAAGTGCTCAAAATCGTAATTTCTATATATCTTGAAATCCATGCGCGATATCAAAAATCCAACTTCATATTCTTGTTCAGGGGGTCAAATTGAGTGAAAAATGGGTCTAACCCCAATTTAAAAGCAATTTATTAGCAATTTCAATTTTTTAAAAATGCAAATTCTAGTGAGGTTTCCACGCCCCTGGAGCGACGCACCAATGGCATGCCTTAGTGTATTTTATTTTTCCCAATTTTGACTTCGGTTCAAAACCTTTAAGTCTTGAGCCTAAGTGTTCCCAAACGTGAAAATACCTATACTTAGCCATTTTCACCTTCATATCTTTCTAAACATTTCCCAATATTCATTCAAACACTTAGCCAAATATTTTACTCCTAAACTCAAGTCTCAAATCTCATCTGGATCTAAGGATTTTCTCTCAAGCTTCAAGTCTCCATTTTCAATCTTCATCAAGTTCATCTCTAAAGCTAGGGTATGTGAGTTTTTTTCATGGGTTCCTTTCACCCATAATACCTAAGGTTCCTTTTACTCTAATTTGCATGATTTAGAGTTAATTTACTTATTGGTCTTATTTATTATGAAATTCACTGCATACTATGTTGGGATTTATGACATTATGACTATTTTACTATGTTTTGGGCCATAAATCTAAGATCTAATGTAAGATTCGATGAAAGATTTTGATGTATATTGATTGAGGGTATTACCAAGTATCTATTGATGGTTTTACATTGAATTTTTTAGCATAATAACACTTTTGAATTGCATTATTTTGCACTAGCACTACACACCCTCTAAGTGTTTGATAAAATGTCTGGTTATGATTTCTTGAGGAATTGAAGATCCTATGCATGTCTTATGAATTGAATGACTTTATGATGATGGATTGATGGTAGAATGATGATGGAATGATAATGAAATGATGATGAAAAAGTAT
>JAABOM020000101.1:11891272-11907008 GCA_011800125.2 Solanum clarkiae
TAGCTTATTTTACTCCTTTTCTTTGGCTTTTCCAGTTATTATTTCATGTATTTATATGGCAGTCATTATTCTAATAATGCAGTAACTTCACATCTGAAATCTGTGCTTTTTCTTTCTCCATCATATCTGTTTTTTCTCTCCTACATACCAATTGGTTTTCTGGTTAAGCCATGCTGAATATTGGTACAACACCTCTTCACAATATGCCATCACCACCCCTTACAAAGCCTTATATGGAAGACCACCCCATTCCATTTGCCTTATGTACTAGCGGAATCTGATTCAGCTGAGGTAGACGACAGAATGCTCAACAGAGAAATGAAGTCGCAACTACTTAGCCACCACCTGTTGAGGGCCGTGCACAACTTAGACTGAAACAACATGCAGATTTTCATAGGAGTGACAGGATGTTTAAAGTTGGTGATTGGGTCTATTTGAAAATACAGCCCTATAAGCAGCCCACTATTTCAAACCAACAATTCCACAAAGTCTCTGCAAGGTATTATGGTCCACTCTAGGTGATAAAAAGAGTGAGGCTAGTGGCTTTACCTTGCTGTTTCCAGCATAAGAGAAACTCCATCTTACTGTCAAGGTGTCATTGTTGAAGAGGTGTTATGAAGTTCCTGATCACATTTATCATCCAGCTGTCACTGATATTGCTCACCCTCATTGTCCTAGTCCGGAGCTGTCTTACAATGGAAAATGGTGAAAAAGCGCAACAAGACACAAGTTCTAGTCAAATGGGAGGTCGCCTGCTGATGATGCTACTTGGGAATTTTAAAATGCTCTAAAGATCAGGTTTCCACATTTTGATCCGTGAGGTTAAGCTGTTCAAGGAGGAGAGTATTGTTACACCTTAGAGCTGAGATCTAAATCAGTTAATTCGTTAGTCCATGTCAGCTTTCAGTAGTTAGCTATTTAGCTGTAACTGTCAGTTGGTCTGTTAGAATTACTGTTACATTCGAAACAGTTAAACAGATTTTCCATTTCAGTCAATTCAATTGTTACAAGCTATATGGCATTCCTATTGTAAGGATTACATATCAATACACAAGTCATTACATTCTTTTCCTACATCTCTCCTCTTCTTCTCTGCTTCTTCTGTTCTTGAGCTGTTCTTCAGCAGTTCATAATCTCAATCCTCAATTCTTCATTGACTTGTGCAATTGAGCTAACAAGAGTGTTCCTTCTTTTTGAAGGTTAAATCTAGAAAATTGTAACTTAAATAGTTTTTAAAATGTTGGTTAACCATATTTGAAACACGGAAAAAAATTTATATTTAAATTTTGAAACTTTGGCCATTAGGCTTTGCAGTATGAATATATAATGGGTTATGGACTTTGAGTTTGACTCATCTTTTAGTTATTTTAGTACTCAACTTTCTCTTTATTTGTAAATCTTTTTATTAGGTCATTGCTCAAGCTTCACAGGCCGGACTAAAAGGCCTCATTTTTAGATGGGCTCCAAAATTCTTATTCAACCCTATAAAGCACCATATTGACGACTCTAACTATGACCTTGCTTATTATCAAAGCATTCAGTCTTCCTATAGTTGAATTATTGGCATAAAACAAGTATGTCTAATAGGAGATGCAGTTTTGCAGTCGAATCTTGCAATAAAAGACGAGACATTTTTGGATGTGGTCTGTCTTTTACTTCTAAATAACAAGGACTACTTTTACAAACAAAGCTAAAGAACAAGGACGATGTGCTATATTGTTTACAAAACCAGATACAGTGGGGCCACAAGACACGAAGAAGGACAAGAAAAGCATACAAATTTGGATGTTGGAAGAATTTACGGTAAAACCTCAATGTCATAAAGCTTGACCTTACCTTGGGAACTGGAGGTGGTGCCTTACTACAAACTTTGGTCAAATCCTTGCAAAGGAAACTTTTCAAGGATTCAAGATCCGGTTTGGTTTTATATAAATATTCTGCCACATCTGTATCAGAATAGTCCATTACCTGCAAAATATGAAGAGAGATAATTTGCTGCATGAATTGGTTTGTTTGTCTTACCCAAGACAGCAACATATAGAGCCTGTTTAGAAGACAAGTTATACTTGAGCAAAAAGAAAGAAAAATTCAAGAGCAACAAGCAAAGTGCTGTCAATCTTTTAATGTAGGAAGCCAATAAGCATGGATCATTACTAATAAGGCGGGGGAAAGGACACAGCTCAGCGTCAACACGCCTGCTTAAGCTGTGTGCTTCCCTTAAAGTTAACAGTGAGCTGCTTGGCCTAGCGGTTGGAGCACGACACTGCATGCTGGATGTCACAAGTTCGATCTCAGTAGCAACATTTTCATTTTCCTTCATCTTTACATACCAACAACAGTGGGACCCACTTACAACAATTAATAATTTAACAAAAATTTGATTGATCTCAAAATTTTGTATGAGAAACATAAATTGAAACAAAATAGGTAACATATATTATCTAAAATTAACATAAAGTATACTATAAGTCGCAATAATTAACAACTTAAATTTTTTTTAAAAGTATATAAAAAATCTATCAATGTCACATAAATCGAGACAAAAAAACATATATAGGCCCATGCTTGATTAATTTTTTAACCAAAGTAAATATTTTCTCCATTTTAATTAATTGCTCCTATTTAATTTGGCAAAAAAATTAACAAAATTTATAAATTTTGTAATCTTAAATTAAATACATGTCAAATTATTTGACTCAAATGTAGAAAAAATATTGTTTGGTATTGTAGTAACATATCATGTGAAAACTTAAATTTTAAAAGTTATAAAAAGAGAGAGAGAGAGAGAGAGAGATTCTTTTTCAGATGAACTAAAAGAATACAAACAAATTAAAACAAATGAAATATCATATTTTAAATTTTAAATTTAGACACACAAATAAGAGAGTAAAAACAATCAAACATATTTATTTTGTTGGCCCGGGCAACACCTGGGCTGCGTTCACTAGTATCATTATAAACATGAACAAACCATAATTGCACAGTGACAGGAAATTGGGAAGGAAATAGCTTTTTATTTGGAAAAAAGTTTAAAAACACTTCCGTAGCTGCAGACTCAATGTAAGCATGCATCATGCCATTAAGAACTTACAACCCCTTTAAGCATTAATGAAACAGTATTTGCTTACATCACTGCTAACACAAATGCACATAATAAGACAACTTACATCTTGACAACCACGCTCTATTGTTTTGCATTCTGAATTACATTGTCCTTCAGAGTCTTGTTCAACCAGCTGAACATTGGCAATATCAAATAAGAATCTTCTCAGACATATACAGAATGATGGACTTGATGCCCACCATCAAAACTTCAATAATTCTTTCAAATTAAAAGCTACACTGTGCAAGTGATAGCATAGAAAATACAGTGTTTAGCAACAGAGTTGTCAATTGCCGACAATGAATGAATGAATATATATGTGTTTATCTTGCCAGCAGCTCAGATAGTTGAAGCTGTACTGATTGTATATCAACAATGGTGGAACTTCATTACAGCTACTGTGTGCTCAAACACCCATTTTGTTTTAACAAAATTACATTTTTATATCAGATAATACTAATACATACAAAGATTATGGCCGAGCACCCAATCAGAAAGTTGCACTTTGAGATTTAACACAGATAAGCACCCCCGACCAAAATCCTGGGCCTCCCACGGTAAACAAACCAGCCCAATTACCCAAAATGAAGTTACAAGGACCGACTAAGCCATTATATAAGCAAAGAAAAAGAGAAACTAGAAGAATTCTTACCTCCAACTTATCTCCTTGTTCAACTATGTCAATTTTAAGAATCCAATCAGCTTCCTGCTTCTTTAAATTACATACATTCTCTGAAATCTCTATTATCTGATACTCCGAGATCTGATATCATCAAACCATACACATTGCATCAGACAAACAAAAGAATTAAGGGAATTAAAACAAACTCCAAGAGAACAATAGTTACAAGCAAATATCAATATAATGTGGAGTCCATCCTCAATTCAAATAAAAAGAAAAAAGAATAAGAGATAATAAGCAACTTGCTACTGTAGGTGTCAAGTGATTTGCAAAATCCAATCAATCTCATTCTGATTGGTCCATCAGGAGGTGCTCTCACCTATATAAGGAGAGTTTCAGCTCTCATTTGAACACATTAAACTCAGACAGAAATATATCTAGACCATAGAGAGCAGTGTGAGGTTTTCTTTTTCTTTTTCTTTTTTTTTTGGGGGGGTCAAAAAGCAGTCTGAAGTACTCAGAGACAGTGAGTATGTGAAGAAATATAAAGGCGTGAGCAGTGTTATAGTAAGGTGGAAAAATCAAAAGAGGGTTCTTTCTTTTGTATGTGTAGTGTTCTCTTGAGTTTTGTACTCAAAAATCAAGAGTACCAGTGCAAAATCCGTTACTATATTGGATTACTATGCTGCTTCTAGAGGTGGCAATTTCAATCCATATAAGGTAAAAGGAACCCATTTTACCCATATTTATTTTAATGGATTACTCATATTTTCTAAATGGGTAATTATGGGTTGTGATCTATTTTAAGAGTTCATACAAATATGGTCAAAATGGATAAAATATGGGTATCCATACAGATTTTTCGGTTCGGTGCCGGGATGGGGGGCAAAAAAAATTAATTTTTTTTTATTTTTATTGGGGCGAGCATAAATACCGGAAAATCGAAAAATCAAACCAGGCCAGACTAATTCGATTTTTCGGATCGGTGTCTGGGTGAGACGGTGGGGCAAAAAAAATTAACTTTTTTTTAGTTTTTTCTTGGTGCAGGCAGAAATACCGAAAAATCAAAAATTGAACCAAACCAAACTAATTCGATTTTTCGGTTCGGTGTCGGGGTGGGGGGAGGGGGCAAAAAAATTAACTTTTTCTTTAATTTACCAAAAAATCAAAAAATCGAACAAAACCAAACTAATTCAGTTTTTCGGTATGGTGTCGGGGTGGGGGACAAAAAAAATCAACTTTTTTCAAGTTGTTTATTGGGGCGGGCATAAATACCAGAAAATTGAAAAATCAAACCAAACCAAACTAATTCGATTTTTCAGTTCGAAGTCGAGGGGGCCAAAAACATAAACTTTTTTTAAATTTTTTATTTGAGCGGGCATAAATACCAGAAAATCAAAAAACTCAAATCAAACTAATTCGATTTTTCGGTTCGGTGTCGGGGTGGGAGGCAAAAAAAATTAACTTTTTTCAAATTGTTTATTGGGGCGGGCATAAATACTAGAAAATTGAAAAATCAAACCAAACCAAACTAATTCGATTTTTCCATCCGGAGTCGGGGGGGCCAAAAACATAAACTTTTTTTAAATATTTTATTGGGGCGGGCATAAATACCAGAAAATCAAAAACTCAAACCAAATCAAACTAATTAGGTTTTTCGTTTCGGTGTCGGGGTGGGGTGGGGGGCAAAAAAAATTTTTTTTAAAAATTTTTATTGGGGCGGGCATAAATACCGGAAAGTCGAAAAATTGAACCAAACCAAACTAATTCCGTTTTTCGGTTCGGTGTCGATGTCGATGGGGGAAGGGGAGCAAAAAAATTAACTTTTTTTTAATTTTTTTATTGGGTAGTACCGAAAAATCGAAAAATCGAACCAAACCAAACTAATTTGACTTTTCGGTTCGGTGTAGGTGTTCTTTCTTCAAAAGTTCAGTTCTTCGATTCGGTGTAGGGGTCTCAAAACTTCGGTACACAGAAGAATCGAACTTCTATTAAAAGAATTGAAAAAATAATTTTTTTCAAAAATAATTATTTGGGAGTAGGGTTGGGATGATTGGATTGAACATTAACAATCTAGCATTTGATTTAATCTTTTTTGGCTTCAAGAGAATAAAGTGGGTTGAAACCACTCTTATCCAAACCATATTTGACCAAATCCATATTTACCCATATTTTATATGGATGGATTGTGATCCAATCCATTTGGCTCAATCCATATTCAATCCATCCAAATCCAATCAAATTCACCTATTTGCCACCTCTAGCTCCTCTTGGCCCAAGTTTTACTCCCTTATACAAAAGGGTTTTCCACACAAAAATCTTGGGGTCATTATTGCTCTTTTGTTGAATACCATATCTTGGTGCTACATTATTGTAAAGGTATCGCACCTGGGACTACTCAAACCCTAAAAGCTAGCTCACGAGGGTAGCTCATGAGGGAGGATTGTCCAAACCCATATAAAAATTGCAATTTCCTATCCCCTTTTCAATGTGGGACTTCTTAACAGTCCCCCGCACATCCAGGCCTCAACCAGAGCATGGATAGTATAATATGGTGGCCTAACACTGAAAAAGGGCAAGCCCGGTGCAATAAAGCTCCTGTTATGTGCAGTGTCCGGGGAAAAGCCCGACCGCAAAGGCCTATTGTACACATCCTTACCTTGTATTTCTGCTCAAGGGTGCTTCCAAAGCTTAAACCCATGATTTCTTCGTCACATGGCAACAATTTTACTAGTTACTCCAAGGTTCCCCCTCATGAGGGCCCTACATTGGTGAATGAAAAATTGAAATACGCCTGATTTTGATACCACATAAAGATATGACACTTGGACCTAACTCAGCCCCAAAAGCTAGCTCATAAGGGGAGGATTGTCCAATTTCCCATCTCTTTTCTGATGTGGGACTTCTGGACACTCTCCCATATATCCCGACCTCAATTGAATTGTGGACACTGTAATATGGGGGCCCAACATTAGTAAATAAAGAATTGAGATGGGCTTGGCTCTAATACCGTGTAAAGAAATACCATCTGAGCCAAACTCAACCGTAAAAACCAACTTATGAGTGGAGGATTGTCTTACTCTATATACGGATTTCAATTTCCCATCCCTTTTTCGATATTAGACTTCTTAACAATTATTATTCCACATTTATTATCGTACATATTAGTTCTATAGGCTATGTTTATTACCAACTACTAGTATCAAAGCAAATGTACAACTCATTTTAGAAATACCATTCACGGACGAGAGTACTACACTCAGAAAAAAAATTCAGGAGTAACGACTTTTTCCATATAGCAAAGAAGGATGAAAGATCTACAAATCCAGCAAGGGTCAGACAAGACACTAGATGAGAAGAAGCCCGAATCATTAAATTCGAGGACTGGGTAGACATAGATCAAGGCGGCTAGTGCAATCAGACGGACAGACTTGTCAGATGAAGTACTCAATAATGTTGGAGATGAAGATCTTGCCCATGGTATTTGGAAAACACTAGAAAGTTTGTACATGTATAAATCCTCGACAAACAAGAAGTTTTTCTTAAAACTGTATGCCATTCACATGAATGAAGGTATAAATTTCTTATCATATCAAAATATATTTAATGGACTAATCACACAAATAGCCAACCCAGAGAAAAAGTTACTGAAGGGGATAAAGATATCCTGCTCCTGAACATGTGGCCACCTTTCTAAGATAATTTGGCAACAGCCTTTTCACATAAAAGAGATACCATTAAGTTAAACGAGGTCACAACGTCCCTCCTACTCAATGAGAAGATGAGAATAAATCTTAAAATCAAGGGCACACTCCCATCACATAAAGGATAGGCAAGAGACAGCAGAGAGCTTTGAGTAGCCATGACAATCCATAGAAGTCCAACTACCAGTCAAAAGGTAAAAACTACTATGGTTGCGGTCAACCCGGTCACTTCAAAAGAGAGTGCCTAAACTAGCAGAAAAATCGCGGCGAAAGTCGCGGTCAAGTGAGTGATGAAAACACAGTTGTCGCAGTATACAAAAATGACTTAGTGAGGAATGCTTATATATGACAAGCCAAGAGTCAGAATGGGTGGTTGACATAACATCCTACCATGCTACTCCGGCAAGAGAATATTTCTGCAAGTATAAAGCAGGAGACTTAAGGACAGTGAAGATGGGAAATACCAGTCACTCAAAGATCATTGGGGTAGGTGCTAGTTGTATCAAGACAAATGTCAGATGCACATTAGTTCTAAAATATGTGCACCTCTACCAGATTTGCAAATAAATATGACTTCAAAGATTGTTGTAGATTGAGACTAGTAAGAAAATCATTTCGCAAACCGAAAGTGGAGGCTCACCTAGGGACCATTGGTGATTGCAAAAGGAGTTTCTCAATAAACGTTGTAAAAGACAATGGTTGAGATATGTGAAGGTGGTTTACATACAATTGTAGATGACACACCAGCTGATTTGTGGCACCAGAACTTAGGTCATATGAGTGAGGAGTGGCAGATTTTAGCCAAGAAGTCATTCATCACCTTAGCCAATGGCACAACAATAAATCCCTGTGACTATATGTTATTTGAAAAACAACACAAGGTGTCATTTTTTATCAACTCCTGAAAAAAATAAAACATACTTGATTTAGTATATTCTGATGTTTGAGGTTCAATGGAGTTAGAATCAATGGGAGGTAACAAAAAAATTTCTCACGTGTATTGATGATGTTGCACAAAAATTGTTGGTTTATTTCTTGAAAACTAAGGATCAGCAGTTTCAAGTTTTCAAGATTTTTCATGCTCTTATTGAAAAGAGAGATGGGTCAAAAAGCATTTCTGAACTGATAATGGAGGTGAGTATACTTCAAGGCAGTTTGAAGATTGTTGCTCGAGTAATAAGATCAAACATGAGAAGACTTTTCCGGGAACACCAGAACATAATGGAGTAGCTGAAAGAATGAATACCACCATTGTTGAGGAGGTAAGTATGCTCAAAATGGTTAAATTATTTAAGTCATTCTAAGGTGAATGAGTTTGCACAACCTATAACCTGATTAAAAGCAAAGTCCACTGGTTTCATTGGGGTTTGATGTTCCGAAGAATCTCTGGACAGGTAAAAGATGTCCTACTCATATCTGAAGGTGTTTGGATGTCAAACTTTCACACATCTGTCGAAGGAGCAAAGAACAAAGCTAGATGACACAACTACCCCTTGCATATTCATCGGTTATGCAGATGAGAGTTAAACTATAGATTATGGGACTTAGAAAGAAAGATCAATAGAAGGAGAGATGAGATCTTCGGAGAAGACGTGGTCAGGATTGATGATCATTGATCAACAAAAACCAAAACAACACCATCACTAGCTTTGTTATCCCCTCTATTGTACTAGTACAAATTTAATCCTTTTATAGGTGAATAACAACATGGAAGGTGAAGGTGAAGAGATTGCAGAGTAAGGGGGAGCAATCAATTCCACAAAAGGTGGAAGAATAAGAAAAACTTCAAATTCTGAGAAGATCAAAAAGGGGAAAGCTTGATTCATCTATCTGGATACCCTTCCTCAAAAGTATCTTCCCATCACTGACGAGAGGGAGCTAGAGAATTTCAGAGAGGTACTGTCTCATTCAAATCAAAACCAATGGGTGGAAGTCATGCAAGAAGAGATATATTCTATACACAAAATGACATGTATGAACTAGTCAAACTTCCAAAAGGTAAAAGATCACTCAAGTGCAAGTGAGTCTTTAATCTCAAGAGATGCAAATGCCAAGTCGGTTAAATACAAAAGTCAATTTGTGGTAAAAGGTTTCAAACAAAAGAAAGGTATAGATTTTGACAAAGTTTTCTCACCTATTGTCAGAAAGACTTCTATTCAAACAATTTTGAGCTTACAGCTAGATTACATCCTGAAGTAGAGAAGCTTGATGTGAAAACTGCATTCCTAAATGGAGATTCGGAAGAAGAGATCTACATGGAGAAACTATAAGGATTTAATGACTTTGAAGTAGCTAGAAAGAAATACGTGGTAAGAGAATTTAACAAGTCTTCATGGGTTGAAGAAGACACCAAGGTAGTGGTACAACATGTTTGACTCATCATGAAAAGTCAGACATACACAGAATTTTCAGGTCCATGTGTATACTTCAAAAGGTTTTATGATAACAACTTTTATCATTTTGTTGATGTATGTGTGTGATACGTTGATTCTAGGACAAGACAAAAGATAGAATTGCCAAGTTGGAGGAAGATTTGTCCAATTCATTCAACATGAAGGACTTGGACCCAACACAACAACTTCTAGGGATGAAGATTTTTCGAGAACGAACAAGTAGAAAATTGTGGCTGTCTCAGGGATAGTATACTGATTGTGTACCAGAACGCTTCAACAGGAAGAGTGCCAGACCTCTTAGCACGCCTTTTACTCTGAAGTTGAGCAGGTAAATGTGTCCTACAACCTAAGTTGCGCGGACTCTTCACTTTCAATGCCGCACCCGTGTCCGACTCTCCGAAAATACACTAAGTTTGGCGTATCCGACACGCACCCGCTGACACTTTTGAAGAGTCTGAGCAACATAGCCTACAAAAAGAGAGTCGAGCAAGCAAATGTGGCCAACTTCTTTAGCAGTCAGAAGCTTGATGTATGTTATGTTCTGGTACATGAGACTTGATGTTGCTAATGGGTGTTTGCAAATTTCTTGAAAAGCTGAAAAGGAGTCTCTGGAAGTAGTAAGGTGGAGACTCAAATACCTGAAAGGTACCTCAAGAGACTGCTTGTGTATTGGAGGGTCAACGACACGATGTACAGATGCAGATATGACCAGTGATTTAGATAATAGAAAGTATAGTACTGGATATTTGTTTTCTTTTTTAAGGGGAGCTATATTATGGCGATCAAGACTGCAGAAGTGTATTGCACTCTCGACAACTGAAAAGGAGTACATTGCCTCTATTGGAAGATAGATGATATGGATGAAAAAATTCCTTCAAGAGCTTGGGTTGCATCAAAAGTAGTATATCGTCTATTTTGAAATTCAAAGTGCAATAGACTTTAGCAGAAACTCCATGTACTATGTATGCATAAATCATAGTGGCATGGGATATCATTAGATCTGAGAAGAGGCATAAATGAATCGCTACAAGTCCCGAAGATATCAACACAAGAGAATCATGCTGATATGGTGGTAGCGAGAAACAAGTTTGAACTGTGCAAGGAACTTATCGACATGAAATCAAGCTAGAGGTCTGGTGTTACCTCCTAGGTGTCTGTAGGGGAGAGACTTGTGGGGTCCATCTGCAATTCAAATAAAAATTTAAAAAAATAACAATGCAACTTGCTATTATAGACATCACTGCAAATTGCAACCAATCTTCATTCTGATTGGTCCGTCACCTATGTAAGAAGAGCTTCAACTCTCATTTCTACACCAAAGTCAGATAGAAACATATGTGTTCTCACATAGAGAAGAGTGTCTAAATGGTTTTCACAGAGAATGTAGTCTTTGAAGAAAAAGAGGGTGTTACAGTGGGGTGGGAAACACAAAATATTTTGAGTAAAAATCTTGGTGTTGTTATTGCATTAGAATATCTGAATGTTGCATTTATTACTGTAAATATTATTTCTGTGGGCTATGATTTTTCCCAAACACATATCATGGAATACGAACCTAAATGTCCGATCAGTATTCTGAACCCTGATCAATTGGAAAAAAAAAACAAACAAGAAAACCCCATAAGAGAAAGTTACCTTCTTCGGGGAGATGTCAGCTTGTTTCTCCTGAACTTGATGGTATAGCTGATACGCCAGCTTCTCACACACCTGGCAGCTTATATACGGAATGTCTTCTTTTCTAGCCACTCCTACCGCTTTCTTTGAGCAGTGAACCATCGGAAACCATATTGTTATCGATAACAACAACAATGCAACCTTATCAAATCTCGCCATGCTTCAGTCAACAAAGCTTTCGATATTTTTTTGTGTATTCCAATTCTTGAGTTCTTTTTCTGTTAAGATTTAAGGAGAGACCTCGTAAAACGTGTTGAGCTCTTTTCAAGTTTAAGGCGAAGAAAAAAAGAGGGAAAAAAAAAAAAGAGAAGGCGGCGAAGAAGAAGTCATAATAATAATGTTATTCCCCTCCAAAAAATAACAAACAAATAATAAATTTAATGTACTTTCATAAATAGGACTCACAGGAGCGTCCCCCCACCCACCCCGCAAAATATCGTTATCTTTGCCTCTCTCCTTTTTCTCCATTTTTAGTTAATAGGATTTTGTTAGGATGGATTGGAGTAACAACTTAAAAACTCCAGGACAGCTTCGCATATCCTTCAAAATCCTTTAATCGTAAATTACATAATTGTCACCTGTTAAAATAACTTGAGTCACTATAATTTAATTATCAACCTTTTTTGTTATCTTTAATTCAAAATCCCTAGACGGGAAAATTACATAACTAAGCTAACATCCAGTAGTTTATATGATATATAACTACTGTTTAATTTAATTACAAAACAATGGTTATAGTTTAAAATGAAATAACTATTAATTGGGGCCCACATTTTTATTTGGTATACAAACCTGCAAATCTTTTCATTCCTCTTTTATACAAATCAAAACTATTCTCTCTCATATTACTCACAATCTAATCCCTAAAAATCTTTAAGATTCCCTTAAATCTCTCAACAAAATCAACATTCAAATTTTGAAATTTTCTGATTTTCTCTCCTAATCCTTTATACCCAAATCAAGGTAACTTCTATTAGTTTATTTTTTTGTATTTTTCGTAAGTTTATGTATGTATTTGCAATTTTTTTCAATTTATTCCCGTTATTTCATATTTTCAGTTATAATATTTGATTGTTTCAATGTAATTACAACCATGGATGAGTCATCTCCATCAAATAGGGTTACTAGAGGCATTGCATGCAACAAAAACTTATCTTCCTCTATCTTTTTCCTTGAGTTTAATTCAAGATTTCGAAGAAAGTACAGGTTTCATTGTGAAATCTCAAGCCATTGCGAAAAATTAGTTTAGTGAAGAAATTCGATCAAAGTTCTGCACTAGCCACATAAGATTGCAACAATCATTCAAATCGAATTCAAAAGAAGCAAAAAAAAAAAAAAAAAAAAAAAAAAAAAAAAAAAAAAAAAAAAAAAGAGGAAGTACTTTGTATAATTCGATTTTTATTGTAAAATTTCTACTTTTTTAAAATTGTATATCATATCAGTAGATTTGCTTGTATACCCATTAGTTTGTATCAGTATGCATGTACATGAGACTTTGTTTGTACTAAAAAAAAGACAATTTATGTTTATTTTTTTGTATAATTTCTTTAGTTGTATACATTTAATTATTTATGTATAATTTGGGTAATTGTATACTACAATCTATATTTTTTTATACTTTGTATAAATATAAATGAATACAAATTTATCTATAATCGTTGTTTGTATAATTGTTCATACACATATTAATGATTTCTCAAATTTCGTATATTCTTGATTATACAAGCTTGTTAGGTTGTTTTGTTGACAATTTTGTGTACAAATATTCATAAATATAAATACAAACATAATTATACAACTTATAATTAGACCAATATATATACAATTATTCATAAATAAAAAAATATATACAATTTATGTTTTTTTAATAATTTCATTAGTTGTATACATTTAATTATTTTTGTATAATTTAAGTAATTGTGTCCTCTAATTTATAATTTTTATATACGTTGTTTAAATGAATACAGAATTATCTATAACCTTTATATATATAATTGCTTTTATACATATTAATGATTTCTCAAATTTTGTACATTTTTAGTTATACAAGTTTGTTAAGTTGTTTATTGACAGCTTTATATTTAGAGAGAGCTGAATTTATCCCCAAAGAATACCCCTCAAAGAATACCCCTAATGTGCAGTGGTATGCGAATTTAATATAATGGATGCTAAATACATAAATTAATTGTTTTGAAAAAGATACAATTCCTCACAAATACAAACACAATTATACAACCTAATATTAGACTGCACATAAATTCAACATTCAAATCAATATATACAAAACAACATTAAATATATGAATTCACAACATTAATTTTGACAATATACAATTCAACCAAGTTAATATGTAACGACAAAAATAAGATTAAATAAATTTCGTACACGTTTTTATATACTTTTGTAGGAACTAAAATTAATTTTTTTAGGTGATTTTTGATAAACCGTAAATTACAAAAACTATAAATTAAGGGTTTTGAGAAAGTCACTTTAGGTAAGGAGTTCTAATAAAATGCAACAACCATAAATTAAGGGATTGTTTTCCATTTAAAAAGATCGAACTTATAGCCTTTCATTAATTGTTTCGATATGAAATTCGTATAAAATGATTCCGTTTAGTTGAAATATACAAATAGTGAGTCATAGCTATGGTTATGAAATGTAATTAGTTAAATTATAGGTATTTTGGCCTATTAAGTTTCAGCAGTAAGCTATTTATGAAAACTCCCCTATTTTTATTATTGTACTGATGGGCTGGATTGAATTTGATTTGATTTTGAAGTCTAGTTTGAATTATCAGCTATCAATTGACACGATAAATCTTATAGAATTATTAAGATATTAGTTTTATCAATTATTAATTTATCAGTTATTAATTGGTAGCGTTTCAATTCTTAAAATTATTTAAAAATAAAGTGAAAAATCAATGCTTAACACATTATATCCCCATGATTCTATGATTGTAAAAGTTTCTTTCCAAGGAAATTAAATCATCAAAATTTTACCATATACAAACAAGTAAGAATCAACTAGACAGGAATCAATTACGGGTGTAAAGATCTCTTCAAAAGGAATTAAATCATTAAAATTTTACCTTATACAAACAAGTAAGAATCAATTAGGGATGATTACGGAAAATCTTAAATTGAAATAAAAGATGTTACCATAAATAAACAAGTAAGAATCAGTAAATAAAAAGGAGAGTCATTTAAGGAAGTAATTCTAATTACTAAAATCCGTACAATTAAAGAGTCAAAAGAAAACAATTAGATTACCACAGAACATGTACTCTCAAATAATCATATAACACAAGCAAGCATCTATTGAAACTTTAGTTAGGGCAAAATGCATATCATGGTAAATTAGCCAAAAAGAAATCAATTTCTATCAAAAAACCCAACTTGACCACCGTAAAGGAATTAAAACTTAATTGTTTACTCTAGTTTATATTTGGAAGAAACAGTCCATCAAAGTGACTAAAATTAAGAAAATGATAATCAATCAGAGGTAGCCAAACATTTCCAATTACAAGTAATTCTTAACAGTGTAAGGATATTATCAATCCCCAAATTCACAAGTAATGAAGTAATGAGATTGTTAAAAAAACCAAATGTGGATTCAACTGAATTACAGTAACAGTAAATGAGACTAATTAATCACGACAGGATGCACACAGAACAATCGATGGAATGAGATAAAAGTGAGGGTCAGGAAGATCATACCAAGAACGAATTTATAACGATTAAACTTGAAATCTCAAATTAAAAGAACATTTTTCCTTTACTTTGGTCGTCGTTGCTGCGTTCACTGACGGAGTCAATTAATCAGATTCGTCTTCGTCGTGGGTCGTCGGTTACTGTTTGTCAGCGAGGAGGCAGTTGCATGGGTTCGTTCGGGGAGCTGTTTGGTGTTGATCCGCCGGAAAACGGAGGGAGAGAGGGAGGTTGTTTGGGTGGCTGATTGGTGAAAAGAGAGTGAAAATGAGGGTTTTTTGTTGCATTGGTTATGTTAAAATGGATTAAATCATGTCCATATTTACACGAAATAACCGGCTGAGATTGATTCTTGAATGAGTGGGTCGGATCCGAATTGAAAAATGGATATCCGGATTTAAATTAAATGAAATTGAATTAGGGAGTTTAAAATTAAGTCACAAATTGTATCAGGACCTTTTAGGGGTATTGGATCTTTTCTATAGCATGTCGGGACTAATTTTTACAGAGTCAAATTTATTTTATGC
>JAABOM020000101.1:11907108-11924283 GCA_011800125.2 Solanum clarkiae
ATGAAATCATGCAAGAAAATCTATAGTAAAACCATCAATCAACACCTTACAACACCCCCAAGACATTCACATCAAAACCCCTCATCAAATGCAACATTAGATCCCAGATTTAGAGCTCAAAACATGCTAAAACAAGCATACTTTCATGAACTAAAATCACTGTGCAGTAAATTTCTCAATATACAACACCCATATGAAAAATCAACTTTAAATCATGCAATATTTAAAAAAAAAAGGCTTAGGTACCATGGGTGAATGGACCCAATGGTTCAACACCACATACCTTAGCTTTGGGGAAGTTCTTGATGAAGTTTGAAAATAGAGGCTTGAATCTTGAAGAGAACCCTTAATTCCGGATGAGGGTTTTGAGTCTTGAATAATAAAGTAAAAATATGGCTAAGTGTTTTGGGGAGTATTGAGAAATGTTTAGGATTATATATGGATGAAATAAGGCCAGTATAGGTAAAAACACATTAGGGAACACTTAGGCCAAAGACCCCAAAGACTTGGACCGAGATAAAAATTAGTGGTAGCAAAATACACAGATCTGCAATGCGGACCTGTCGCGAAGGCCAAATTAACACATGCCCACGATAGCTGCGCGTTGCGGTGATGTCACAGATAGTATCTAGAATTTGAAAATTATGAAAATTGAAATTGTTAATCGTTTGCTCTAAAATCGAGATTAGACCCTTTTCTCCCTTATTTTGACCTCTGAATAAGAATATGAAGTCAGATTATCGAAATAACAAACAGATTTTGAGATATATGGACTTTAAAATTTTGGACATTCCGAGGCACACTTTTGGACACTTTTTGGGGTCGTTTCAATATCTCCCCTTGGGAATATTTTTCCCCGAATATAAAAGAGACGTATAAGAAAAGAATGATCATAAACGTATCAGCCCCAACTACAATGCAACATCACATTTAAAACACCATTTTCAAAGCCTCAACATGAGTGTAAAATCATCATGACTTGCCAACTTAAACATCAATGTATATGAATGATATAGGGGCTAAAACATAAGACTTGAAATCACATATAGGACTTAGAACTTGTACCTTAGACTTGAGTGGAGTGGAAAAGATAAGGATACCACTTTCGCATGTCCGCTTTGGCCACTCAAGTAACACTTTTGATTTGTTGATTCATCCAAGGGACCCTAACGGATGTCACCTCTTTGTTCCTCAATCTCTTCACTTGCCTACCTAGGATCTGAACCAGAACCTCCATGAACCTCCATATAAGTAAAGTAATCCTCAACAACACCCACAATATCAAGTGGCACAATAGCATTAGGATCACTAACACATTTTCTCAAGATTGAGACATGGAACACTGGATGAACCAAATTCATTTCACTAGGCAACTTCAACTCATTAGCTACCTTGCCAACCGTCTTCACGAACTCATACGGATCAACATATCTTGGACTCAACTTCCCCTTTTCACCAAAATGGACCACTCCTTTCATTGGAGAAACCTTCAAGTAAACCCAATCACACACTTTGAATTCAAGGTCTCTTCTTCTCATATCGGCATAAGATTTTTGACGACATTAGGTTGTTCTTAACCTTTCCATAATCATCCTAACCTTCTCAGGAGCCTACATAACCAGATTTGGTCCCAATAAAGCCACCTCTCCAACCTCAAACCAACCCATCAGTGATCTACAACGTCTCCCATAAAGAGCCTCAAATGGAGCCATACCGATACTAGAGCGATAACTATTGTTGTATGCGAATTCAATCAAAGGAAGATAGTTATCCCAACTACCCTAAACTCTAAAACGCATGCCCTAAACATATCTTCAAGTTTTTGAATTGTCCTTTCGGCTTGTCCATCCATTTGAGGGTGCAAGGTCATACTAAGGTGAACTTTGGTACCAAGACCCCTTTGAAAAGACCTCCAAAAGTGTGACATAAATTGTGCACTATGATCCTATATAATGGATAATGGAACCCCATGTAACCTTACTAACTCATGGATGTACAACCTTTCATACTCTTCAGCCCCATAAGTAGTCTTAACCGGTAGAAAGTGAGCCGATTCCGTCATCCTATCGATCACCACCATATGGAATCAAAACCTTTCCTAGTCTTAGGCAACCCACCCATAAAATCCATGTTAATCACCTCCCACTTTCAAGTAGGAATCTTTCTATCTTGGGTTAGGCCAGCCGGCCTTTGATGCTTAGTTTTGACTTTTTGACAACTGTGGCAACCGGAAACAAATTTGGCAATATTCCTCTTCATGCCTCCCCACCAATGCATATATCTGAAGTCTCTATACATTTTGGTAGAACTAGGGTGGATAGAGTAAGAATAATTATGGGCCTCATCAAGAATTCTCTCCCTCAAACCATCAACACATGGCACACATAACCTATCTTGGTATCTAAGGGCCCTATCTCCCCCTTGGGAGAAAACCTCTAGTTTTCCCTCTTTCACCAAGGCCTTCAATTCAAGCAAGGAGGAGTCTAGATCTTGTTTTGCTATCACCTCATCAACGAAGGAAGATTTAGAACCATCAACAACAACTACACCATTACCCATATCTTCCAACCTAACCCCAGTCTAGCCAATCTATGCACCTCCCTAGCCATCTCCTTATCACCAACATCTACGTGAGCTAGGCTACCCACAGACACCTGACTCAAAGCATCTGCCATAATGTTTGCCTTACCCGCATGGTAATGCACACTCATGTCATAGTCCTTAAGAAGTTCTAGCCACCTTCTGTCTCAAGTTGAGATCTTTTTGAGTGAAGACATATTGGAGACTCTTATGATCGGTGAAGACATCAACATACACCCTATACAAATAATTACGTCATATCTTCAATGAAACATAATGGCACATGGGTAGTGTAATTCCCTTTATGCACTTTGAGTTGCCTAGAAATGTAAGTTATGACCTTACCATTATGCATTAGCACACAATCAAACCAACTCTAGATGTATCACAATACACAACAAAACCCTCAAGTTCATCTGGTAGAGACAATATAGGAGCGGACATAAGCTCATCGTTCAACGTTTGGAAGCTTTTATCACATTCATCGGTCCACACAAACCTAACCTTCTTCTGAGTCAATTTTTTCATAGGGAAGCATTGGAGGAGAATCCATTTCACAAACCTTCTATAGTAACCCACAAGGCCCAAGAAACTCCTAATATCCGACGGGGTCAATAGTCTAGGCCAATTCCTAATCACATTGGTCTTCTTAGGATCCACCTCTATACTATCCCCCGACACCACATGACCCAAGAATGCAACCTCCTTCAACCAAAACTCACACTTGTCATATTTAGCATACAATCTCTCCTCCCTCAACCTTTGCAACACAACCATCAAATGACCCATATGCTCCTCCCTACTATGTGAATAGATCAAAATATCATCAATGAAGACCATGACAAAGGAATCAAGGTAGGGTTTGAAGACCTTATTTTTTAGGTCCATGAAGATGGCCGGTGAATTAGTCAACCCAAAGGACATCACCACAAATTCATAATGGTCATATCTAGTCCGGAAGGCCGTCTTGGGAATATTACACTCCCTCACCCTCACTTGATGATACCTAGATCGAAGATCAATCTTAGAGAAGAAGCTAGCCCTTTGCAATTAGTCAAACAAGTCATCAATTTTTGGAAGAGGATATCTATTCTTTATAGTGACCCTATTAAGTTGCCGGTAATCAATGCATATTCCAAGTAACCCATCCTTCTTTTTCACAAACAACACCGGAGTACCCCAAGGTGATTGACTAGATCTAATAAATCCCTTTTCCAACAAATCTTTCAATTGCGCTTTTAACTCCTTCATCTTCGTCGGGGCCATATAGTAAGGGAAATTGAAGATAGGTTGAGTATCGAGAAGTAGATCTATGCCAAAATCTATCTCCCTTTCAGGAGGGATGCTGGGAAGGTCATTTGGTGAGACATCAAGAAACTTATTTACTACGAGAACTGACTCAATGGAAGGGACTTTAGACTCCACATACTTAACCCTCACAAGATGATACAAACAACCCCTAGAAATCAATCTATGGGTTTTAATGCATGAAATGAATCTACCCTTAACTACCATATCTTTAATTTCCCACTCAAGGACGAGTTCACTAGGAAATTGAAACTTGACCCTACAGATTCTAAAAACAATAGAAGCATAGTAGGCATGCAACGAATCCATTCCAAGAATGACATCGAAGTCTACTATGTCTAATTCCACAAGATCATAAGGTAACAACTTATGCAAAATGCAAATAGGACAATTTCCATACACTTTCCTTGCAACAATTGAGACACCAATAAGAGTAGACATTTCATATAACTCATGAAACAACTCGGGGACAACATGAAACTTTGTAGCAACAAGAGGGTAACAAAGGAAAGAGTGGCACCCGGATCAATCAAAGAATATACATCAAAGTCAAAGATTTTCAGCATACTGGTAACAACATCGGGGACGACACCAACCCCTTGCCTTCCATATAGAGCATAAAATCGATTGTACATTGGGGCACCACCTTGAGGACTACCTCTACCCAATGGAACAGTATTTGCACCTCGGCCCTTGCAACGATTTCTTGGATAATCCACCCTTTTGTGACCAAGCTCCCCACAATCAAAGTATGCATTAGAACCCTTCAAACACGGGCCCCTATGAATCTTTTCACATGTAGGATACACATCAATGAGAGCCATACCACTAACATCTTGAGGCCTAGGAAGTCATTGGCAAACCTCTTATTTGTATCATGAAGAGGCCCTTGGCCTTGATAGAATCGGCCACCCTATGGAACTTACCCGCATGATGGGCTCTCTTGGCCTCATGGCCCCTCCTCTTTCTCATATTTTCCTCCTCCATTTGTTTAGCATAAGTCATCAACCGAGACAAGTCCATGTCACCAATAAGCAAGGCGGATCGACATTCCTAAATCACTTAGTGGGAGACCCCCATCACAAATTTATTCATCCTCAATCTAGGATCGGCCACCAAGTGAGGAGCATACTTTAAAAGTTGATTAAATTTGAGGGCATACTCCCTCACACTCATCGCACCTTGTTTCATGATCATAAACTCTACCAATTTTGCCTCCCTAAGTTAAAGAGGAAAAAACGATTAAGAAAGGCCAATTTGAACTCCTCCCAAAGCACCACATTACCAACCCCCTTCTCACCCTTCCATTGCTCATACAGAATTTGGCCTTCCCTTTTGAATTGGTATGCCGTTAACTCCGACTTTTCATTCGTGCCAAAACCCATGATATTGATGATTTTGTAGACCTCATCAATAAACTCTTGTTATCTTCATCCACCTTTGACCTAAGGAAAACCGGAGGATTCTTCCTCATGAAGTCTCTTACCCTAGCTCCCGGGGTATTAGCATGACGAGCTTGGGCCCCTTGTTGGACTTAGTTGGCTACCACTTGGGCAAGCATAGTAAGAGCATCCCAGAGCTCACCATTGGTAGGTTACTCCTCGGGAGCTTGGGCCCACCTTCCTCTAGTGTTTGGTATGATCTAACATAACAAAGAACAATCGTTAGGGGGAAAACTCACCACAACTCTATAGCATGACTTAGAACATGAAGAAGGGAAACAAGTCCTAAAATACCTCATAGCTTTCTATTCGTAGTCATGATGTGCTTCATAACCATGAATAGGAATCCAATCGATGTAGTGTGTTGGACTTCGAGAATCTATCAACCAAGTGCTTTGATACCAAGTTTTTCATGACCCAAGCCTAGGGCCTAAACATAATATGGCAAATGGGGAACCCGAAGGAACCCCAATCAAGTCTCTTAACTTATCAATACACATCATTAATCATGGAAGCATGTAAAAGACATAAAACAAGCATAAGGGGCAAAGGGACTAAGGGGTAGCTTGCCAAAACATCAACATCAAAGACAAGGAGTCATGGCTCATATCATAATCACACAACTTGTCCAACAAATACTTCTAAATACATAGATAGAGCGGGGGCCAAGACAAAGTAACGGGGCTCACCCTCATAGTCAAAATAGAACATAAGAAAGTGTCTCAATACATAGATAATAGCAATAATAGACTAAGGTCCCCGAAATGGAGGACTCACCAACAAGCTTGTAATGGGGCCGACTAGCCATGTGAAGGGGGAGGATGATCAACTTGAGCACCAGTTCCTACATGGTGTTATTATGTATGCAAAAGTATATGTTAGTACGTTTGAATGTACTAAGTATGTGGGATGCAATTCAAAAAGAAATAAACATCAATGATCCAAAATGCATAGCAATAGACAATGCTTAAGTAAAACATGCTTAAGTAAACCATGCTCATATATGATATTATATGTGTAGAAGAGACCAAACTAAATTTTTAAAGTACAAATCCTTTAGTATGTTAGTGATGTTGCCACCCTAACACTTAGGTGGATAAGTACTAACCCTCATCTAGGTTGGTGAAAATGTCGCCCCATTACCATAGTGGATAAGTACAAAACATTCCCAAGGTTGACAAGTACCAACTCCCATCTAGGTTAGTGATGATTCTGCCCCATCACGAGGTGGAGAAATACAGATCCTTCACTAGGTTATCCGGGTGCTCAATCCCCCAGGATTAGGCATGGTCGGTTCTACACTTCATGTAGGATTTATCATATTCTCTAGTGCAACACTTCATATAGGAATATTTATATACATAAGCTCATTTCATCATCATATCATTATTCATATCATATCTCATGCTTTGGACCTGCATTTCCTCAAAAAACCATAACCAGACATTTTATCAAATACCTTAGGGGGGTGTACTAGGCTAAAAGACCCTGCAATTTGGAGATGAAATCATGTAAGAAAACCTGTAGAAAAATCATCAATCAACACCTTGCAACACTTCTAAGACATTTACATCAAAATCCCTCATCAAATGTAACACTAGATCCCAGATTTAGAGTTCAAAACATGCTAAAACAACAATACTTTCATGAACTAAAATCGTTATGCAGTAAATTTCTCAATATACAGTACCCACATGAAAAATCAACTTTAAATCATGAAATATTAGTAAAAATGAGGCTTAGGCACCATGGGTGAAAGGACCCAGTGGTTCAATACCACATACTTTAGCTTTGGGGAAGTTCTTGATGAAGTTTGAAAATGAAGGCTTGAAGCTTGAAAAGAATCCTTAGTTCCGGATAAGAATTTTGAGTATTAAATTTTGAAGTGAAATATGACTAAGTGTTTTGGGGAGTATTGGAAACTGTTTAGAATGATATAAGGGTGAAATAAGGCTAGATATAGGTAAAACCACGTTACGGAACACTTAGGTGAAAGACCCAAAGCCTTGGACCGAGATAGAAATTATTGGCAATGAAATACACAGGTCTACGATACCGACCTATCATGTAGGACAAATTAACATATGTCTGCGACAGCTGCGCGTCGCGGTGCTATCGCTGATCGTCTCTAGAAATTGAAAATTATGAAGATCAAAATTGTTTAATCGTTTGCTCTAAAATTAGGGTTAGATCCTTTTCCCCCTAATTTCGACCCCCTGAATAAGAATATAAAGTCAGATTTTCGAAATAACAAACGAATTTTGAGATATATAAAATTTAAAATTCTAGGCATTTCGAGGCACATTTTTGGGCACTTTCTGGGGTAGTTTCAGGAAGAAGTTTGGGTGTTCCATTATGATGGACAAATGGTCAACATGAAATGGAACTCTTTGTGTCCTCGACTCTGATGAACCATCAAAATCTTTTACAGTGAATATGAAGGTATCTAAGCATTCAATAAGATCCAAGAGCTTTAACCCAGATACTTCTGAAGGTGTTTGCCCTTTCTTTTTGCCAGTATCTGGCTACCACTATTTGAGAGTCAAATGCTTTCCACTCTAAAATCATCCCGCTTTAGGCTCTAGCTGCCTCCTATCTTCATGGGAATTCAGAAAGGAAAAGATTATGGTCAATTGGCGTAAGGATCTAGCTGTCTCTTATCTCGATGGGAATTCAAAAAGCAAAAGATTATGGTCAATTGGTGTAATTTTTAGGCAGTATCGACTTTTCATCTGGAGGTAAACCATTTATGATTGTTTTTGCTTCTGGGTTATTGTTGAATGGGTCACTGGATTTTCATATTAGACACCTAGCAATAGCATGATTGCTATCATACCCAAGCAGAATTGTTTTTGCCTCAGTTGGTGAGCTCAAAATTATTGTAGTTGCAAAAAAGAATTTTGTTAATGGCATCGGCAGTGCAAATGAACATTGGGTTTCCAATGATGAAGGATTCTCACTGCAATTTTTGTCCAACAACCTCTCTAGGTCTATGAGGTAGTGATAAGACCTGCGTATAATTTACCTTCCCCAGACCCCACTTGTGGGATCACACTGGGTATGTTGTCATTGTTGTAGTATTCATATTGAAAATTGCTATTGATATAATTATCTTGTTTTACTGTTTCCTCTGCTGATCAAAGTTTATTTAAAATAACTAATACCAATGCGTAGTTAATTGATATCAATTGTGTTGTCTCTTTATAATTGCTAGACATTTTTTTGTTAATATAATATTATAGATTTTATTTTTTCAGGATGTTGTAATGTCTAAGATCACATCTGCATCTCAGCTTGCTGATGAATCTTGCGAGTCTCTAATAGTTGATTTTTCAAAAATTTACATGGATGAAGTTGGTAGGATTAAGAAACAATGTATATATGGTCTTGGTTCTCGAGGAGTTTTCTATGAGAACATTGGTTCATTCTCTGCTTCTACTACTCAACATCAAGATTGTGATTTTGATGCTCATGTGAGTAAATACGTTCAAGAAATGAAGGAGGAAATGAAGCATGGAACGAGAGAAGAAATGAGAGAAGAGATAAGACATGAATTGTGTGAAGAAATAAAAAATGAAATGCAGCTTGAAATGCAAAAGCAAGTTGAACAGATTCTCCAAGAATGTCTGCCCATCCTCATAGCTAGTCTACCAAAACCATTCCTCGATACACCTCACATTGTTACACTACATTAGCTGGGTTCTTCAAAATTCATAAAAGGTATTAATTAATATAAAAAGATAAATTAAAATTTTACTATCGACCATTTGGTCGGTAATATGGCAATATACATTGTCAATAAATCACAAGCCAAACATTGAACATAAATAATATATATTAGCAACAAAATAATATCAACTAGTAAGCTTCTTAACGAATTACTAATGAGCTTTTTTCATTTTTGAAATTACTAACTAATCGGTAACATAAGTTACAAAAGTAGATAGTCATACTTACTAATGAATTTAAGTTTTGTTGGTAATTTACCAATGAAATATCAAAATATTTCTTTTCTTTACTGAAATTCTAACTGATTGCTAATGGATTATGGTAAATTTACTATCGGACTTGCCAACCAAGTTGTTATTTGTTAGATAATTGCTAACTTAATACTAACAACATTCTATTTTTGTTACTATATTTGTCAATGTATCACTAACAGAATTGAATGAAGAACTAAATTTACTAAATCTTTTTCTTTTTGTCAGTAAACTTACTAACAATATGCTAACGAAAATTGGTTAGAGAATATACCAATAAAAATTTCAGTGCAATGTTTCAATAATTACCAATAAATTTTCTATCTTTTTACTAACTGACTTTTAGTCGGTAATTTTACCAACTAACTGAAATGGGTTGATAAAAATTACCAATAATATTTTTAGAAATGGATTACAATTAGTTAGTATTCGGTTGGTAAAATCATTTGCCAACCAATTTAATCAATTTAGTAACGAATAATTGTGTTGGCAATTCGGGCGTTTTTGTAGTGATACAAATACTCGCCATATTTTCAAAGCAAATACCATGGCCACTAACTTAATATCATTGGTGGGATAATTATACTCACGCACCTTCAATTGTCGAGAAGCATATGCTATGACCTTACTACTTTACATCAGCACACACCTCAAACCAACCCTTGAAGCATCACAATAAACCACAAATTCTTCTGACCCTTTTGGCAGAGCCAAAACAGGAGTGGATGTAAGATGCTCTTTCAAAGTTTGAAAACTCCTTTCACATTTATCGGACAAAAATGTTTCCTTCTTTTGAGTCAATTTTATCAAAGCGAAAGAAATCGAGGAGAAACCACCCACAAACCTCCGGCAATACCCCACAAAGCCTATAAAACTCCTAATATCCATTGGAGTCAAGGGTCTAGGATAATTCTTTATTGCTTTCATTTTCTTAGGGTCCAGTTTAATTCCATCACCCGACACCACATGCCCTAGAAATGCAAATTCCCTCGACCAAAATTCACATTTATCGAATCTAGTGCATAGTTTCTCATCCCTCAATGTTTGCAACACTAGTCCCAAATGTTTCACACGCTCTTCTTTACTTCGAGAGTAAATCAATATGTCATCTACGAAGACCATCGCGAACATATCAAGGTACAACTTAAGGACCCTGTTCGTGAGATCCATAAATATTGTCGGTGCATTTGTTAAAGCAAATGACATTACCACAAATGCAAAATGTCCATATCTAGTTTGAAAAGCCATTTTAGGAATGTCACACTCCCTTACCCTCATTTGGCAATACTTGGATCGAAGATCAATAATAGAAAAATGACTAGTCCCTTGAAGTTGATTAAATAGATCATCTATCCTTTGTAAAGCATACTTGTTCTTTATGGTGCCCTCATTGAGTATCTGGTAGTCGATGCACATTCTATGTGAGCCATCTTACTTCTTTACAAACAACACTGGTGCATGCTAAGGTGACTTGCTAGGACTTATAAAATCCTTCTCCAACAAATCCTTTAACTGATCCTTTATTTCCTTTAACTCCGCTACGACTATCCATATGGAGGATGGAAATGGGTTGAGTATCGGGGAGAAGATCTATACCAAAATCTAACTCCATTATGGGAGTGACACCGGGAAGTTCATTGGGAGAAATATCAAGAAACTCATTGACAACAGAAACTGACTCAATAGGAGGAACTTCACACTCTATATCCCAAACCCTTATGAGATGATAAATACAACCCTTGGCAATCAATTTGCTGGCCTTAAGACAAGAAATGAATCTACCCTTGACCGACGAATTATGACCTTCCAACTTGAAAATGGGCTCATTAGGAAATTGAAACTTAACCCTACGAGTCCTACAATCAATGGAAGCATGATATGTATGTAAACAATCCATCCCAAGAATGACATCAAATTCACTATGTCAAGTTTGATAAAATCACAAGGCTACACTTTATGCAATATAGACACAGTGCAACCCCTATAGACTCTCCTAACAATAATAGACTGACCAACAGGGTTAGACATCTCAAAAGGTTCATTTGACAATTTGGGACACGCATGAAGTCTATTAGCAACAAAAGGGGTAATGGAAGAGAGAGTAGTACCTGGATCAAATAAAGCATACACATCATAATCATAAACCTTCAACATACTAGTAACAACATCGGGAATCTCCTCCGTACCTTGCCTTTCTTGAAGGGCATAGAATCGATTATGACACGGAGCACTCCCTTGTTGGCCACCTTGTGCCTTTTTTTAACATAAGCACCTTGTATTTGAGGACGACCACCCTTATCCTTAATTTGAGCATAGGGGGAATCAATAATATTGTAGCCTACTCTTCTACAACCATAGCAAGCATTCGAATCTGTCAAGCATTTTCCACTATGATTCCTTCCATATTTTTGGCACCTTGGAAAAGTTACCCCTCATTGTTACCTTGAACCTTAGGGTAGGGAAACCTATCATTAATAAACATTTTGGTTTGAGAGTTGAAGGATCCTTGGCCTTGGAATATGTGATTTTGTTGGGAATGGCCACCTTTAGCACCTTGAAAACCACCATCATACCAAGCCCTCTTGGATTCACCATCCTTCTCTTTCTAGGATTCTCCTTTTAAGTTGCTCGTCATAAGTCATGAGCCAAGACAAATCCATATCACCCAAAAGTATAGCGATGCGACACTCTTCATTCACTAAATCAGATATCGCCGATACACATTTGTTCATCCTTGCCTAGAGTCGACAAAAAAATGAGGAGCATATTTTTAGAGCTTGTTGAATTTGAGAGAATACTCCCTCACACTCATGGATCCTTGCTTGAGATTCAGGAACTCTATCATTTTTGCTTCCCTAAACTCAATAGGAAACAATCAATTGAGGAAGGCAGATTAAATTCTTCCCATGGAATGGGATCATCGTTTACCCTCTCGAGTTTCCATTGAGTAAACCAAACTTGTGTAACACCTTTGAGTTGATACGCCGCAAGTTCTGCCTTATCCTCTAAAATCACCCCCATAATAGCAAGCACTTTGTATATCTCATCAATAAATTCTTAGGGATCCTCCTCCGTCTTGGAATCATGAAACTCCAGAGGGTCCATACTTGTGAAATCCCTAACTCTTGAAGCCAGGGTGGAATCATCAAGAGCTTGGGATTGTTGATTTAATTGGTTGCTCAGGGCTTGTGCCAACATGGAGATAACATTTTGGTATTGGGCATACATAACCCCTCTTGATCATACATGGCTCATCCTTGGTTTAGCGGAAACATAAAAGAGAAAGAAGCATGCATCAATAGTATCTAAGGGAAATGGAACTAATGGAAATCTTCGCCATTACATAAAATAGTAAGTCATGCTCGATACATAACTTTAGTAACCAACAACACCTCTAGAATAAGTGAAACAAGGACCAAAACATCTCCCAGGCTTATCCTCAAAAGATGAAGAAAGTCTAAATAGGCAAGTCTTAACAAAGCATTAAAGTAAAGTGGATGTTATCCCCGAAGTGGAGGACTCACCAATGGCAATCTTCAAGCGATCCGGCTAACCGCATGGAGGTGGAGGATGATTAGGATCTCCGATCTCTACATGGTGAGATTATATAGGCAAAAGTATATGTTAGTACTTGGAATGTACTAAGTACTCAGGCTGCAATGCGACAAGGATCATAAGCTTTAACAGTCAAAATGTATTATCGTAATTAATGGACATAAGCTCTTTATGATATGTATAATGAACATTTAAGCCAAATATGCATAAAGATAATCATACTTGCATAACTCATATAAACATAATAAAGGGGTATGAGTAGCTCATTTAAATATCTTGTAATAGAGGGTGAATAGATAGCTTAGGTCATAACCCCTTCTAGTAGGTATTGGATAGCGTAGAGGGGTAAAATATAGCTTAGGTCATAATCCCTTCGTGTTGATTTTAGATAGTGCATTGTATTAGATAGTACATGAGGGTGAAAATATAGCATAGGTCATAACCCTTCATGTTTGTATATGCCTTGTACTAGAGGGTGAGGAATATAGCTTATGTCATAACCCCTTCTAGTAGGCATCGCAATACTCATGAGATTAAAACAAAACATAGAATAAGGGCTCAATATTTTACTTGCAAACCATAGGAACTTTTCATGATTTTAATACATGGTTGGGTACCCATAAATTATCATAACATACTTGTCATGTAAGTTTATATAATAATCTTTCATCAACATAAAGAATCCTTGTCAAGTAATTTAGTCAAACATGGTGGGTATATGCACATATACTTAAAAAATCATGCATTTCAAGAGTATAAGATAAGAGTGAAGTAAAATCCACTCATTTAAAGTTATTCAAATCAACCCACCAATATTGTAGTAAAACTCTTATTATTTAGAAATCATATCAAGACACATAGGGAAAAATAATTAGTTTAAATCATCTTTAATCAACCCATCATAATAATATACATCATCTTCCAATATATGGACATGGGAACATGAAATTCATCTTATCAAGTAAAGCCCTAGTTTAGACTTTCTCAATACTCATATAAATCCATAAATACCACATGACATCTTACTTCATGGTAATGCACAAAAATAAACCATCATAGAATGCATAGTAGTAATATCATATGCAAGAGTTCATAAAATAACCATAAAGATTCTTAAACTTCATGTAGTAGGAGAAGAAAAATGGTTGGACTTGTGAGAAGGAAGGTTCCCACAATCAAACCCATATACCTTGATGATAGAAAACAGAAAAACCTTGGGAGATAATGAGAAATTCGAAACACTAGTTTGCACCTTCTTGCTAGAAGTCTTGTAGAAACTTGATAGATTTTATGAGTCATATGATGAGTCTTAAATCGAACCTTCTGAAAGGTCCATATTTTACCAAGTCTGTTAGATCCTACGATACCTACTTTACTGGTCATACTCCGACTTACGAGTCGTAAAGCCTTTTGTAAACTTTGATAGTTCATATTTTACAAGCTTATTTCTTGCATCTCTCCAATCCCCATAAGTGGGGTTTTACACAAACACCAAATTTCTTTCATGTCCGATAGTCTCACTAACGATCCTTTCCTACATACCGTAATGCCTCCTACGGGCCATCACTTGGTCCATTGATTACTCCACACTTGGAAACTTTTCTCCATTCTGAAGTCTCATGTCTAAGGACCAATATTAGGGGCCGTAAGTACACCTACAAGATATAAGTTGCCTTCAAGAACCAGACTTCTGGTCATTTTCAGGCCAACTTTTCTTCACTGAAGGCTTCTAAATTGGGGGTCGTTACAAAATTCAACCAAGACTCTTACCATATATCACACATATAAGGTAAGTAAAGACATAAAATGAAAAATATAATGCACAATCTAGGTCTAAACATAAAAATATTGATATGAGAGAAATCAAAGAAGTAATTCCGAGTGAACGAGACTACATAAACAACACAGTCTAACATTTCTCCAAGTGTAAATGGGCCGTAAGACAAGCCTTAAATCACCAACATAAGAAAATAAAAGTCACAATAAGAAAGTATAAAACTCATATTGGATCACCCTCAATGTATTGCGACTCATCAACCAAGTGGACTTAAGCAACTCGGACTAGCCATGAGAGAAATGAGAATGATCCTCTGGCTCTACATTATGATACAATGTAGGAAAAAAGTTTATATTTGTACATGAAAAGTATTAAGTATACAAGAAATATATGTAATGTAAAGCATGATATCATGACGAGTAAAAACATGATAATGCTTGACCAATAGTTATTGAAAGTATGTGAAAAAAATCATAAATGATGAAATAGGTCAAGCATTATAAAAAGAACATAATGGAAAGCTTTAAGAAAATATAGTGCCTTTAAGGGATATGAACCTTAACTAATATTTAAGATCATATGAGCTACAATATAAAATTTGATATGACTTTCACAATAAGAAGATAGAGGCTACTTTCTAAGGTAGACTCCGTATAAATATAAACATTGGTTATATATAGATTCACTAGCTAGGTCAACAATAACATTTACAGTGACACATAGTTATGGGACTAGAAGTTGCAAATAAAGCTCTCTTAGTTTGCTCTTGAAGCTTCTTGACTGACCTTCAGCGCAAAATCTTCTCGCTGCCAAGTTAATTCCAACATTATATGTAAACTAGTTTTGGACATGTGCGTTGCACATGTTCTCAAGCTGATTTATATAAACATTTTAAAATAATATAAATAAATTAAAATAAATAGTTATCCATAAATATTTTTTTAAATAATATAAATAAATTAGAATTAGTGGTTATTAAAATTTAAATAGAAAAATGCAATCATGATAATACTATTCGATCATTGGTTACTATCATTGAATTGTTATCAAATGAAATAAGAAGAATATCCTTTCAACTTTTGGGAAAGAAATAAATTTTTTTAGTGTTGTTGGACATTATAATAGTTTGTGAGTATACACAGGAAATTGAATTTGTATAATTTTCTTGATATAATTTGTACTAATGTATCAACTATTTAAGTTCTAATTTTCTTATTGTTGATATTTTAACAATATACATTATAGATATAAGCAACTTGACATATTTAAGACATGATCAAGTGTTAAACTTTGAGATTGTTTCAAGTAAAGACTCATAAGAATGGCTTATTTATTGGATAATATATGCTTCGATCATGTTATTGTATTGAGAGAGTTTTTAAAACTAAATAACTAGTGACAATAGAGGAATTATTTTCAAAACTAATAATAGATACACAATAAGAAACAATCTACATGATTGTAAATACCAATGACCTCCACATTTCTGAATGTTTCTTGAATTTTCAATAATTATTTTAAATTTATATATGTTAGCTTTTTCTTGCAAAAAGAATACATATTCAATTATAAAATTGATTTTTAAAAAAGTACATAAAGTAAAAAAAAATTAACTAATGTACAAATATAATATTCCAATGAAGAAACTAAATACTATGTGTTGGACTAATGTAGTTTATGTAACTTTATTGGTAATATTTTGTGTAGATTTTTCATCTCAAAACTAATATTATACTTGCCTTCTTAAATTCTAGTAAAAGTAATAAAAAAAATTTGTCACATGCATCTTCTCAGCTAACTTAACTAATGATCTTGTAAGAATATTTAATAACCCGATGAAAGTTTTAGAAGAAACAAAAAAGATGAGAGAGCAAAACTTAAGGAAAATGAACTTCTTTTTTTTTCTTTATATAGTTTTTCTATTGATTAGTATCTCTTTAGCTTCCTTCCATTATTTGAAACCATATACATTGGCCGAAAAACTACATCATACATCTACATTATCTTTGAATCTTTAAGAAATAGTCAAATCACATTACAAGAATTCATTAATGTCAATTCTATGATCAGTTTTTTTATGAAATCGGTCCCTCCGTAATCGTTGCGTTCTTGCTAGCTCAGCTACTACTAAAAATGTAGCAATACTGGTAATTGAGCATGAGGAGACACAGTGATCTTCATTATGATTTCATGGAAGATTATATTATAGTTAAATATTTAAGAGTAGTGAAAATTGAAAACAATAGCTGCTCTAATTTGGCATCAAACAATTTTACATACTTCCCATCTCTCAACTTCCTTCTCTTTTTTGGATGCAAACTTCGATAAGCCAAAAAAAGAAAAGAGAAGACAGAAAACAAAAGATTATAGAATAGATGAGAAACTAGTAAACTCATCTAGCTCTTTATATAATATTTTTTCTAGCCCTTTGAAATTTTTCTTTCATGCATTTACTAACTGAATTAATTACTAATTAATGTTGATCATTTCAGTTTTTCAACTTCTATGCACTTATTATAGCAATGAAAGGTTG
>JAABOM020000101.1:11924383-11974284 GCA_011800125.2 Solanum clarkiae
ACACTTTCAAGAATTGATGCAATTTTGACCAAACCATAACATGATTCATTTACATAGCATTAGTACATGTAAAATGTAGGGTGTTACAAGAACGCAATTTCCAGAGAGGAAGTGACGCGCCTCTGTATTAAAATGGTGCCTATTTTTTTAGTTCATCCAAAATATTCTAAGTGTTAGACCCAATTGTTGCCAAATGTCTTTTTATCTATACTTAGGCAAATTTCACCCTTATATCATCCTAAACATTTCCAATACTCCCCAATACACTTAGCCATATTTCACTCCATAATTCAAGTCTCAAAACCATCATCCGGAACTAAGGATTTCCTTCAAGCTTCAAACCTCCATTTTCAATCTTCACCAAGAGCTTCTCCAATGCAAAGGTATGTAGGTTTTGGCTATTGGGTTCTTCCACCCATGATAGCCTAATCTCCTTTTTACTCAATTTGCATGATTTAAAGTTTATTTTACATATGGGTCTTCTATAATAAGAAATTTACTACACAATGATTTAAGTTCACGAAAGTATGGTTGTTTTAGCAAGTTTTGAGCTCTAAATCTTGGATCTAATATTGGATTTAATGAGGGGTTTTGTTGTGAATGTCTTGGGGGTGTTGTAAGGTGTTGATTGATGGTTTTACAATAAATTTTATCGCATAATTTTATCTCTAGATCGCATGGTCTTTTACCCCCATTACATACCCCCCAAGTGTTTGATAAAATGTCCGGCTAGGATTTCTTGTCGAATTGAAGGTACAAAGCATGAGATATGATAGGATTGATGTTATGATCATGAAATGAGCTTGTGCACATGAAAATTCTATATAAAGTGTTTCATTAAACCATGCCCAATCTGGGGGATCTAAGAACTCGATCATCGAGATGGGGGTTTTTACTCATTAACCGAGTGAAAGATTAGCACTTCACCACCTAGGTGATAGGGCAGCATTATCACTAACCGAGTTGGGGGTTTGTACTCATCAACCGAGTGAAGGGTTAGTACTTCACCACCAGAGTGATAAGGCGGCATCGTCACCAACCTACAAAGGGGTTTGTACTTTGGACATCTAATTTGGTCTATTCTACACATATGATATCTTATATGAGTAAAAGTTTCTTAAGTATGTTTCACTTTAGCATTGGTCATATGTGCCATATTGCTATATTATGTCTATTGACTATTGTTATGCATTTTGATTATGATACCTATTTCTTGCTGCATTTCATCCTATATACTTAGTACATCCAAATGTACTAACGCATATTCTTGTCTACATAATATCACCATGTAGGACCTGAAGCCCAAGTAGATCATCCTCCTCTTCCACGTGGCTAGTTCGGTGCTACTCAAGTTAGTTGGTGAGTCCTCTATTTCGGGGACCTTGGTCTATGTTTTCCCTTGCTTTGTATTGAGACACTCAACTTTATATTCTATTTTGACTATAAGGGTGAGCCCAGTTACCTTGTCTTGGCCCCTGCTCTTATCAATGTATTTAGAGGCGTTTGTTGGACAATTTATGTATCTACTATATGAGCTTTGACTCTTTGTCTATTGATGTTGATGTTTTAAAAGCTATCCTTAGCCCCCTTTGCCCCTTATTCTTACTTTATGTCTTTTACATGTTTCCGCGATCAATGATGTGTAATGAAAAGTTAAGAGGCTTGATTAGGGTTCCTTCAGGTTCCCTATTTGCAATGTCACGTCTAGGCCCTAGGCTTGAGTCGTGACAAGCTTGGGACATGCCTTGGACCTCATTCCACTTATGACTAGAGGTATTGTTGGATGACATGCTAGGTATGAATCATGTGAAATTTTTGTATCTATAGAGACTTTTTCTTAGTCCCTATCCCTTGTATGTTGTTGCTTTTGATGATATTAGCAAAGTGATGAATTTCCTAGTTAAGTCCCTACTTTCCATAAAATACATCTCATGTCTTCTTTCCGTTTGACTTACTTGTTGTACTTGAATAGTAGGAATTCCTTTATCTCTTGTCTCATAGAGTTTATCTTAAGCCCTAATTGCCTTAGTACTACGTGATGATTGAATTACGCTTCTTAATCAAGGATGTGGTTATGTATGGTATGAGACTTGTTTGAGGCACCTTCGAGTTCCCCATTCGCTATATCGCACTTGGGCCCTTGGTATGGGTCGTGACAAAGTTAAAGACTTGAGAGACCATTACCATATTATCAATGTTAAGATTCAACAATTCAGTAGATATCTTAAATATGCTTAATTACTATAATTTGATAAATTAAAATTATACATGTGACACAACCATAGGTCTTAATCTCTATGTGAACAACTCTTGCTACTCAATTTCTTGAGTATTATTGTTTTTGTCGGTTTCATATGTAAAATAAATCACCAAAACAATTTTACTGAAATTAGGAAATACTAGTGCTAGCTATAATAAATACAATTGTAAAATTGTAAAATTTTCATATGTAAAATTGTATTTAAGTCCGTAGGGGATCGTCTGAACAGTCACTTATTACTTGTACCAACGTACATTCATGGAATTCAGAGCCAAAAGGAGAAAAAATTGAGTCAAAATTTCAAAATAGAAAAAAAGTTGAGGGCTAAACCGAACGGGTAAAGGGTAAATCCCCACGCCTTGCCCTTTTCTCCGTCAATTGCGTTAAGCAAATTAAAGAAAGGTACAGAAAATCTGACGCCTTTGTGCATCAACACAGTGGACCCCAACCCCTTATCCCTTTGTTGATTTCCCATGCTTCTTTACATTTCTTACTCGTTTTTCTTTGCTTTTAATAATGAAATATATGGATAAATTTTTCTTAAATATATACAGATGGATTTGCTCTATTTACTGTATTATGTTAATACTTTTGGTTGTCACATATTTTTTTTACCTAAAAATTCTTGAGGTAACTTATTACTAGCTACTTTAACAACATTTTAAAATAGTTAAACTTCAACTCTAGATAATAAAATCCTAGTTAAAATTTGATTTAATTTTCTTGAAATAAATGCTAACATTCCACCCATCTTAAGTTTCATTAATGAGGGGATAAAATCACTCACATTGTTTGACTAAAATTTGAATATATTTTATCTAATATTATAAATAATTAAAAAGGTTGCTTCAATTATAATTATACTATATCAACTCTAATAAGTTATTTTTTCAATTATTTCAACTATGATTTTACTCTATCAAGCCTAATTAATTATTTTAAGTCATCTAAATAAAGAATTAGGATAAATAGATACAAAAACATAAAATAACTCTTATTTATTGTAAACTTGATAAATAAAATTAAATAACTATTTTTATTATCTTTCAATGATTATGTTTGTGTCAAAACAGGAGTACTTTTTAAAAAATATAATACAAATTAAATTAAAAAATTCTTACATTTAATGAGTCGATTCACTATGCATAAATACATAACCTTTAACTAAAACATAAATTTAGAAGTGATCATAAATTATTTCATTGGGGATAAAATAAATGTATTAAAGCAAGTTATATCTAAAAATATTAAAAAGTTATATTCTTTTTGAGATGAATTAAAAAAAATATGTTCCATAAATTGAGACAAAAAATACAAATTTGGGATAAAAAAAGTGAATTTTTTTTACAAATTATGAAGAAATTATTTAAATTTTTTATGCGGTAGTTTACGTTTTGGATATTGTGGTTGGAGTTGTGTTCTATACCATTGACTGGAGGTGTGGTTTGAAATTGAGTTTATATTTAGTAGAAATAAAATTAAATTTATATTTTATAAAAAATAATATTGTGCTAAATTTATTAAAAGTTTTAACAATTAATTGTTTATATATATATATAAATCTGACGGACTCCACTAAGCACACTAATTTACAATAACAAATTTTATTTAGCTAAGAGGATTTTTTGATTTAGGAAAGGTTGGATACATAAAAGTAGATGATAGGGAAGGGGGAAATATTGCTAAGACAAAAGAGTTCTTATGCGCTGCTATTCTTTTTTCATACATCTTTTTCAGCATTTGATCATCTATTTGTAGGGACTTTTGGACTTCAAACCGGACTTGAAAATCTTGAATAAGAAATGGTCTTGGAACTTGAGGCATGCAACCGTCCATTTCCACCTATACCCTTACACATTCAATCGCCCATGTCTTCTTGTCATTATTGCCTCTTTTTCAACACTTCACATGGTCATTTTGACCTTTTATTTTAGTTATTCAAATATTCCTTGTCTGCCATAATTTTTCTTATCTGCCACTATTTCTTGTCTTTTCACATTTATTTGGTTGACTTGTTAATTTTTATTTTCTGTAATATTTGCTCATGTGTCTAGATTGTATAGTGCGATCGAATCGAAGCTCATTCTCGAATCATCATCCCTTCCATCATGAACCTCGTCATCTAAGTCATACTACGTTCCTTCGTCTTTCACATCTTCATACCTGTCTTGAAGTTCCTGTTTAACATTTTGCAAATATTTTTCTAAAGTTTTTCTATTAGTTTTCCATTTTTTTCCATCTTGATTTACATGTCTTTTTCTTGGATGACTCTCCTCTTAGTGTTGTTGAGACTATGGCAAAGTGTCAGCCATCAACGGATTTGATGAGTCTTTACCGGCTACCATTTAAGCCAGACTAGCTGTGTCTATATCTGACATACTAGATATGTTTGCATTCGTTGGGGAATGCACACCCATCAATTGATTTAATAAGTCTTTACTGGCAATCATTTGAGCCGGACTAGTTGTGTCTATATCAGAAACAGTGAATCTTTTTACATTTATTGGGGAATGCACACCTGTCTCATTTATTTTTATTGGAGAGATGGAGAACTCTGAGGATTTTTTTTTTACAATCATCCATGCTTATCTGTGTTTGATATAACTCAAATTTGACTGCTCGTAGGCATTTTTCTCCATTATTTATAATTTTCTATGAGTCTGGCATTTTCTTGCATCAATGTTTCATGTTAAAAATTCAATCTTTTAAATGCTTTGGTCATTGAAGAGCAATGATCACAAAAACTAATTTTATCAGTGTCTTTTTGGGTATTAGACTGAATAGTCTGTCCTAGATTATGTCTAAGGGCTGGAGAAATATAAAAGTTGGGTCCTAATATTCCTTTAGTATAGTCTAAAGCTTCATTGAGATCATCAAAACCTTTGAAAAGTGGGGCTTTGACAGCTTGTATGGAATCTACAATTTCAATCCATGTCTGAAAAATGCCATATGTCTTTCCATGCATAAGTACATAGTATTTAAACTTCATTTCTCTACTTTTGTCTGTGAAATATCGACATAGTGCATTTACTATGGCTACGGAATACTTGTTGTCTCTTTTGGTGTAGTTATCCAAAAATTATCTAGTAGACACCTTTGTTGTTTGTCTATTACGCATTCAGATAATACGGTAAAAGATAAATTAGATGGTAAGTAGAATATTAAATTATGATTTTCAAAATACATTCTTTCCATTATTTCTACTGCTACTGTCTGAGGTCTAAAATGAACATTACCTAGAACTGTTTGCGCGTACGAGTCTGGAGTTGATGGCTCAACTTTCACCGTGTTTATAGGCTTTGTCGTTGTTGGTCTCATGCTGAAAATAAATAGTTCTCACTAGTTAAGTCTAAGATTTAATCTGCTTAATTGATCTGCTAGGTTATTATCTTTTCCTTTAATATATTCAAAGACAATATTTTCGTAGGTTGAGATCGTGTCCATAAAATTAAGTCATCTTCGCCTACTACTTGTTTTTCATTTATTTTTTGATGAAATTTAATAATTGCTTCACAGTTTATTTTGACTAGTATTTCAGCCTTGTTCAAAATATATAACCGAATACTATTTATCCCATATACTACTACTAAAATTTTCGTGTCTGAACTGCTCATGTTTCCCTTTTCTTCATGCTTTCCACTCTGATATGCACATATTTTCTCTTTATTTTTATTACTATATTTACTTGGTCGGACTTTTAATACAACTCCCTATTCTATAAAACTTTCATCTGTTTCTACAATTAAATAATCAGTTTCAAGAAGTATATTTATGTCAGGAATATTTTTAACTTTTTCTTTAATTATTGACACTAACTTGATGTCTTCTGCATTAAAATATTTCTGTCCTTTACTTTCGGTCTTAGCGTAAAGTGGCCCTGCTAATTTTCCTAAGTCTTGGATGAAATTCCTAGCATAATTTATAAGTCCTAGAAATTTTTGTAATTCTTTTGTGCTTTCTAATTTATCTGGAATTTCTAAATCTTTCTTAGCTATATGCGGTTGTAGCTTAATTTTTCTATCTCCTAGTACTACTCCTAAAAGATTTATATGTGTTTTTCATAGCTCCATTTTTTTTTACTAATTATCATCATTTTCTACAAACAAGCTAAATACGATTTGAAAGTGGCCTAGATGTTCTCTTATGTCTTTACTAAATATTAAAATATCATCTACATAAACAATGAAAAATCTTTTATAGTCTCCAAATATACTATCCATTTTTCGTTGAAAAATTGAAAGTGCAGTCTTTAGCCCGAAAGGCATTGCTAGCCATTCGAAATGCCCTTCAGGACATGTAAATGTTGTCCATTCTATATTTTTCTCGTACATTATAACCGGTCAATACTTGATTTATAATCAAATTTACTAAATATTTTCTTTCCTTATATTCTATTGATTAACTCATTTTTATTTGGGAGTTTATATGCATATGTTCTGGTATTATCATTAAGTCTTTTATAATTTATTACCATTTTTTTCTTTCCTCCTTATTATTTCAATATGGTTCCACACCATAAAGGTTGCGGACCTATGTTTTGACGTAGATCTACGTATTACCCCTAGGATCAATAATTCTATAATTTATATGGAGAAGTCTGCTATATCTTGATTAGTAGCCTCTATTACGGCTATTTTTATTATATATTCTGGGTTTATAATATCTAATTTACATACTACTTTATTCGTCTCCCAATATTTTAGTGGATTTTCACCTATTATCTCCATTTCATTTAATATTTTGCCTATCTCGTCCAGGTCTTTTAGACTTTTAATGGCTCCTATTTTGGCTATTCCTATTCTAAAGTTGTAAAATTCTATTTCTATATTGATCAAAATATAGTCTTTATTTAGTATATCATAGTCTTCCTTTTCGTACATTTCATCTTGTTTCTTACTACATTTTTTTACCATCTCTACATTCATTGCAACAAGACTGTAGGTGTTTTGGGCCTAGAGTGCTAGAGGATGTTGTCTCTTTTATGTATCTTCCTTTTGTCTACATTGTCATTGTTTGTACCGGCGTGTAAGTAGTATTTTTAAAGAATACCACTCCATCTCTTGTAATCAAACAACCACCATTGTTATGTAACATGAAATGTAGTCCTAGAACAAAATCTACATTTATATTTAAATCCCTTGCCCAGATTCTATCTACTTTGTAAGTTAGTTTGTAAAATTCATTACATATATTTATGAAACTAATCCAGACTTTATCTATATAGTATTGATATATGTTATGAATTTCGTCCATTTGCATTACTGCAATTGGCTTATCTAAGATTATTATTAGATTTGATAGTATTATATTTTTGTTTATTATGCACCCAGTATATCCTGTGTCTACTAATGCTAGAGTTTCTATCTCTACGTCTCCTATCTTAGATCTTGCTAGTATTTTTACTGTAGTAAATTTTTTATCTTTGTTACATATTAGAGTTTTGCAAGTCTCTATGTTCATTAACTTTGTTTCTTGTGTCGTTTACATATTAGAGTTTCACAAGTCTCTATGTTCATTAACTTTGTTTCTTGTGTCGTTTGTGGTTGCAAGGCTTCGTCTACTTTTTACTTTCCCTTTTCTAGGGCTCTTATCCTTTGTTCTAACTTATTTACTCTAGTTTCTAATGTCATTATTCTTAAGGCCGTGGTCTAGTTTCTTTCTTCTTTGTATTCATCTTCTTTTATTATCTTGATTTTTAGCATGTCTTCTATACATGCGATGCATCCCCCCATATAGCATAATTTACATTTTGTTCTTTTTTCTCTACTTAGGTACTATTCACATATAGTACATTGATTATTATCTATCCCTTTATTCATTTCAAATTCATGATTATACTCTTACAGAACATTTACCATTGTGCTTGCTTGTATTTCTTCTAAATCTCAGTTCTCCATTTCTAGTCCTATTTCGTTTATTAATTCTTCTTTTTTAAGTCAGAAGAGTCTAATTGTGGTTTCTCGGCCGGTTCTACACAAATGACAGAATATATACTTTTACTATCTGACATATATTCATCTATATTTATTAACGTTTCTTGAAAATCTTCTATTAGTTGTGAATTTCTAGTCCAACTATTATTTCTATTTGGAGATACGTTTGTCAAATGCTCTATGCTACCACAAGTAAAACATTCTAATTTATTTATATAGTTTCTATCAGTTCTATATTTTCTAACGTATCTATTTCTGTCTAGATATGACTTTCTAGCTGATGACTTTCTTAGGTAATATTTTCTTCTATTATATGTATTTGCATAATGTGGTCTATTTCTTTTATAACGTCTTTTTCTATTTTGGTCTTTATCATAGTTTTGAGTAGTATATATCATGTTTTTTTATAGAAGCTCATCTCATTTTGCTTTAGTTGTTTTTGAATTTGTATATTTGTACATTTTTCTGTTAGTATTTCCATTACATGTTGCACTCTATGTCCTATTGACCATCTAGCATTCGAATTTCAGATTACTCCTTCTCTTTTATACCATTTTCCTTCTATTTCTTGACTCAAAGCTCTGGGTAATTTATTAAATATCTTCTTCCCCAATTCTTCGTTAAACGAATTTTCACTAATTCTATAATAATAGTAATAATCTTTCAGAAAAGTTTTTATATAGAACCAACTTGTAATACTTAATTGTTCTAGTTTTATTAGAAAATTTCTTTGTAGTATTACTAATCCACTATTCGGATCCTCTCTGGTTATCAATCTATGTATCTTGTTAGTAAAATTAAAAGGATTAGCGCCCATATTTACTAGAGCCTGAAATTCTTATGGGAAGTTAGACTTATAAGCTTCCCAATGCGCTTTCGCTGATTCTCCTAGAAAATTTTCTATATATTTATACATCATTTCTGCGTCTGTATCTTGATATGTCTTTATATAGTCTGCTAAAGCTATTCCTTTTCATAGGTCTATGACTGTGTTCCATATTTGTGGTCGAATGCGGCTATATTTAGCAATTTTCCTTTGTCATCCCCTTCTTGTAATTTAATTGGTTCTTCAATTGCCATTCTTTTTTCTCCCAGTTTTACGTTTTCTATTATTATTTTGGGATTTACCCTAAAGACTCTTCTACGTGGTACATTTTCGGTACTCGTATCTACTGTATGTTAGTATGTCATTCGTTAGAAAGGGCTAGAAATAGTAGATTCCATCAATTTTTTTTGTCCTATAACCGAATCCAATTCTATTTCTTCATCACTATCTTATATTTTATTGACAGTTTTGTCAAGGTCATCTAATTTTGTTTGAACTTTTTATCATTCTCTATATCCTAAGTTATCTACTCTAAATTTACATATTTTAAAGTGTAATTCGATCTCTGTTAAATTCATTGTTCCTAACTTACACGCTTCACATTTAAATGTTGCACTTGGGTTCTCTTCATACCTTCTCTTTGCCTTTCTCATGGCATCATTTACCACAAATTTATCTTCTATTATTTCTATATTCATCATTTCTATGGTTGTGTCGATCTGATCATCTAACTCCTTTTACATAGTGTATTTGTAGTCGGTGAATCTTATAGATGTTTCTCCTTTAGTATTTGTATACATCAAATATGCTTCTGGTGCTATTGTTATTTTCTTGTCAAATTTTTCTAAATTCGATTCTAACCCTGCATATTCGTCTTGATTTAGTTTTATTGATTTTATTAGCTTTATCTTCCATTACTTCAACTACATCATCTACCTTAATCCAAAATTTTGTATCACTATTTAGGGCCATTTTTCCTATAAATCCTACACCACTAATAGGTTATTGCTTCTCTCCATTTCTTCATAACCTTTAGTCTGTATTCCTATTTTTATATTTTTTTTTCAAATTCTTTCAAGTTTAACAATAAATCGGGGCTAATAAAGAATATTTCTCCATTGTTCGTCATATCTACCTTGGTTAATCATATGATGGATACTTTAGATCCGACCATCTATCGTCATATATTACAATTAATATCTTAGTGCCTAAGTTCTTTCTAGTCAGTCCTTTTAATCCAAATCCAATTAATCTCATGTGCATGATAGTCATTCTAGTATTTATTATCGTTTTAAATGATTCTGGATTAATTAGATGTATAATTATTGTCTCGTTTCCTATGGATGATAATTGCTCTTCTCGATAATGTCTATATAGTTGAGTATTTCTTGAGAAATATTTTGTATTATATAATGTCTTAGGATTTAATAATTTTAATTGATTTTATTGAAAAATTCTTAAGTCCCTGTCTATATCGATTACCTGATTTAATTCTTGATTTTGACTTTCTTGTCTACTTCGTGATAGAATTCTTGTTAGAAGGTTATTTTTTATTTTTTTGTCTGAAAAATTTACTCTTGGTCTTTCTTTAGTTGTTCTTGTCCTATCTGTAAAATGGTCCATAGTTGAGGTTTTTTAGTCAGCTTTGTCTGTCTTTTTGTGGTGCTATTGCTATATTTTTTAATTGAACTATTAATTCGTTTACGCCAGTGTTTCTTTGTTGTTATGCTAATTCGTCCTTTGCTTTTGAGAAGTTTACCTAATTTTATATTTATTTCTAATAATAGTGCTATTATAGTATTGTTCTGTTTAATAATAACTTGATCGGACTAGCTTTGGGGTATATAGACTGAAAATCCTTGCGGATCACTTTGAAGTTTTGACGTAAAGTTTAGTGACTTGGCATAAACGGGGTCTAGATCATTCATGAAAGAGAGATTTCTTAAAGCTTTGCTACTATCTTTTTTAATTCATTAATCTCAGTCGTTACTGATTCTACTTGTCCTGTTATTTTTGTTACTAGTTGCGTTGTCTTGACTTCTAATTCTTTGGGTTTTTCTGTTATTGCACTGACTAATTTTTCTATCTCGGCTTTCGTCTGTATTTTTCAATATTAAACTTATTATTAAAATATTGAATTTTTCTGTCTATTTCAAATTCTTGCGATTTTAGAAAATCGAAGTTTTGTTCGAGTTTATCTATTATCTTTTTCTGTTTGTTCTGAGTATTCTCGATTAGGTCAAGTAGTCTTATTATGATTTTTTTTATTTTCTTGAGCTCTCTAACTAAAATTAATATTAAACTATTAATGTATTATATTTTTTGTCTTCGGAATGTAGCGTATGTTCCCCTCTATTAAAATTGCACCTTATTACTGTATTATCTTTCAATATTCTCAATTATTTTTCAGGGTGAATTCTTAGGTCTAAATACTCGAGATTCTTTAGGGGATCTATTATTGTCAAATATTTATTAAGAAGATAGCTTTATCCTAATGGAGTATTTACTTTACAATGATTTTCTTGGAATTTTGTTCTCTGCGTACAGATTTCTATGTCTCGTCTAATACCTTCTAACTCCTACTTTAATGCACTTATAACTTATGGACTAAGGGACCTACGTATTATTGGGTCAGTTGGGTCCGTAGTTTCTACTATGTGTAGATATGCACTTAATGCCTTCTCTAATTGTATCAATTGTTGTCTTTGTTTTACTTCCCTATAATAAAACCAGCATTTTAGTTGGATTATTGTAACAAATCTTTGTGTTCTCATAGAACTTCTATAAAAGATATTCAGATTTTAGATGTCCTAATAACCTATTCTAGTCTTGATATTATATTTATTAACTCCTCTAGTCTCTGATTATTCTCTTTAAAGTTATTGAGTCTAGTATATTCGAGGTATAAATCACTTAGTTGTTCTTTAGTCGCTAAATACAATTTAGTATTTTTTAAAGCTCTTCGCATTTAAAATAGGTACCTAAGACCACTAGGCTCTGATACCAAAATGATACGAGAAACAGAAATAAACAGAGTCTAAAGATAAAGATTACAAGTCTAAAAGTAGTCTAATGACAAGTTGATAGTATAACGAAAAAATAATGGAAAATTTAATATAATAATGAAAAAATTAATTAAAAATTATAAAATATACTGTTTGTTGTCAAAAATTTGAACTAATCCTACTCGGTACTCCCTCTCTCTTGTACGTCTTAAGCCAAAAAACTCATATATTTTTCTGATTTCTCCCATACTCTTTTTTTTAATAATTAATCTACCCTATTCATCTTTTCCTCTTAACCTTATATACTTAATAATTTCTTCTTTAACCCCACCTCGGATATGACATTTAATCTGTCATTGTAAGTTTTTGTGGACTTTAAAGCCTTAGAATTCTAGGAATTTACAAGTTAATCCATCGTTATTATTAAGCAGTTAAGAGGCTAACCATCTACTAATGGTTATATTACATGCAAATTGTCAAACATAATACTTAAACACAATTTGAACATAATATACATGATACTTCATAATTTGAATATAAGATAACATACTAAACATGATAACATAAATTCAAACATAATGTACATACGAAAATATATTTTTGGGGGAGAAAACAGAAAGTAAAATGTATGAACTTACATGACTTAGACTAAGAGAGGTTTCCCTTTCGGGAAACCCGACGGACTCCTACAAGCTTTTGAAATTACTAAGCACACTAATTTACAATAATAGATTTTATTTAGCTAGAAGGATTTTTTTGGTTTAGGAAAGGTTGGATACATAAAATTAGATGATAGGGAAGGGGAATATGTTGTTAAGAGAAAGGAGTTTTTATGCCTTGCTATTCTTTTTTCATTTATTTTTTGATGAAATTTAACAATTGTTTCATAGTCTGTTCTGACTAGTATTTCGGCCTTGTTCAAAATATATAACTGAAAACTATTTAATCCATATACTACTGCTAAAATTTCCGCGTCTATACTATCCATGTTTCTCTCTTCTTTATACTTTGCACGGGTTTTCATGGTTCAATTTTATAAATAACTATAAAATTTTATTTTATTTTATTTTTTTGTAAATTCTTTAGTAAAATCAAAACGAAATAGTAATATAAAAAAAGTAACTTTTTAATATTACCAAAGAATTAAATGCCCCAAATCTGTACTTTTGTCTTGATTTATGGAATATATATATATTTTTTAATTCATCTCGAAAAGAATATAGCTTTTAAATATTTTTAGATACATTTTTCTTTAAAAATTTTATTTTATCCACAATGTAATAATTTATGATCACTTCTAAATTTATGTTTTAGTTAAAGGTTATGTATTTATGCCTTAGTGAATCAACTCATTAAATGTAAGAACTTCTTTATTTAATTTTTGTTTAATTTTTAAAAAAGTATTCATGTTTTGAAACAAATATAATCATTGAAAGATATTAAAAATACTTATTTAATTTTATTTACCTAGTTTAAAATAAATAAAATAAATAAGAGTTATTTTATTATTTTGTATCTATTTATCCTAATTCTTTATTCAGATGACTTAAAATAATTAATTAGGCTTGATAACGTAAAATTAAGTTAAAATAATTGAAAAGATAATTTATTAGAGTTGATATAGTAAAATTATAATTGAAACAAATTTTTTATTTATATTAATGATATTAGATAAAATATATTTAAATTTTAGTCAAACAATGTGAGTGATTTTATCCCCTCATTAATGAAACTTAAGGATGGGTGGAATTTTATATTTATTTTAGGAAAATTAAAGCAACTTTTAAATAGAATTTTATTATCTATAGTTGAAGTTTAACTATTTTTGAATATTGTTAAAGTAGCTTGTAATAAGTTATCTCAAGAATTTTTAAGTAAAAAAAAATATGACAACCAAAAGTATTAAAAATAATATAACAAAGAGAGCAAATCCATCCGTATATTTTGAAGAAAAATTTATCCGTATATTCTATTGTTAAAAGCAAAGAAATAAGAGTTGAAATGAAAAGAAGCAGGGGAAATCAATAAAGGGATAAGGGGTTGGGGTCCACTGGGTGGATACACAGAACGAAGGACCCACACAAAAGGAAAGCCGCTAGATTTTGTGCGCCTTTATTTAATTTAATTAACGCTGTTGTGCCTTTATTTAATTTAGTTAACGCTGTTGATAAAAAAAAGGTAAGGTGTAGGGATTTTTACTGTTTTAGTTTAGTCCTCAATTCTTTTATTATTTTGGAATTTTGATTCAATATTTTTTCCCTTTTGCTCCGGAACCTACATTTATGTACGTGTGTTGAAATGACAAATAATTTGGACGTTATTGCTAGGATCATTAAAAAAATAAAAATTTTAGATTTTTTTCCTATTATTCTTGTTCCTGCAGTGTTAATTCCTAGTTGTTATCACTGCAAAAATAACACGTTATATACAAATTTCTGACAGTGAGGCAAACCCCTCCAAAGTTGAAGGTATGGTCCATTCCAGCCAGGACCATAAAGGTTTTTCATCAGAGGCTTAAGGGTCAAGCCTTGTTAAACGACATCAAAACCAACTAGAACCAATAATAAGTCCAGTTAAGCCAACAACCATAGTCGAAGTATGTGAAGCCCACTAGTAGGAAATGTCCCCTTCAATATTGTGAGACCAAACATTATTATAAGATGGTTCTAAAATATGATCCAACTATTACACTCAAGCAAGCAATTTATAGGCTTATTACATGAGGATCCACAAGCTCCTCCAGAACATTTTAGAAATTGTTGGTACTTACATCATAGAGAGTATATGTAAGACTCACCCTATTTTTATTCTTGTTACAGGAGGAAGCCAAAAGATAGTTAAAAGATGAAACTTCCAAACTCCAACACTACATGGATTGATGCCTAAACGAAAATTGCAAGAGAAGTACCTTAAAATCCCTAATAAAGAAATGGAAGGTAGACATTTTGTGCTTACAAGAAACCAAAGTTGATGATAGGAATATCTCTTGAATCAGACAGGCATGGGAGAATAGGTAGTTAAAGCTTATGGTGCTAAAGGGGGAACCATTGTTACGTGGGATAAAAGATCAGACGTTCATAATGAAATTGGTTCTTTCACAATCTAATCATGCAGATTTAGAAGTCCAACAGAAGATTTTAAAGGAGCATTTTTGTAAATCCTCGTGCGTCTTGAATATTGAAATATGATATAATAAGGTAAAATATTTTTAAAATGACCTTGGAGGATTTTTTAGACACATATTTCGCAAAATAAAATTTTTAAAAAATTTGCTTATCTAGAAGAGTTTGCGATAAGAGCATGTCACGACGTGCTTCAAGATAACTCAATATCTTTTTTGGTCAAAATTTGGCTAAATCTGAACATGGCTAAAAAACGAACCATCTCTATGTCGTGGATTTGATTCATCACCGTGGTCCGATTTCAGTTTTTAAACGGGGATATTTTTGACTTTTTTGTATGCGCTATTTAATAAACATAGAAGGTTTTAGGGATTCTGTGAATTACCTAAGACAATTTCACTTCATTCTTTCACAATTCACCAAATACAAAATTTCTCTTTCTACAAAGGCTCTCCAAAACTCCATTGAAGGTCTTCAAACAATTCTTCCAAATCCTTTATCAAATGTAATGAATTCTTCAAGTTTCTTCTAACTTCTTGTTTAATGTATGTGGGTCGACATCCATAGAATCCTTTCTCCCATGGAGACTATTTAATTTATAACTTTATCCAAATTTAAGTATGACTTTCTATGGGTCCTCTCAACTTCTATTCAATTGTTAATTATGACTTAGCCTATGATTATTGATATATATAATATAAATTTATGTCAATTCCATGAAGTTAATGATTTTCTTATGAATTTTTCGAAATTAAATGTAGGATTCATAATCCCGTAATAGGCCATGTTCAATTTTCATCCAGTTGCATGAGTTATATTTCAATTTGTCATTCATTAGCTTAATTAAGTATGAATTACTTTTAGTTTCATAATTTAGATGATTTATAAGTAATTTCTCTACAAGGCTTTGTATGGTTCATGATCACCAACGTGAATTCTTATAATTATATCTTTAATTGATCATTTCTATTGTAGTTATTCACGAATTTATCAAATAACGTGTTTTTAATATGATTGAGACTAAACTCACATAATTTTTCTAGTCTACATGACTGTGATAATGAATTAAAGGTGACTTGACCTATGTCTATAAAAATGCTTATATATATTTTATGAAATTCCTAAATGAATGAACAAATGATGGCGAAAGGATTTTCTCACCTAATGATTGTCACGTCCCGAAGGGGTACCCTAGACATAATTGGCACTTAGAAACTATTGCTAGTCCCCAAGCGAATCACTTGACCTCGTAACATTCATTCAGTCAATTTAATCAACGGAAGACATCAGAAATACATATATATAGTAGTAGGCAACTTAATCCCATCACATCTACATCAACAATAAGGGCCATAGCCCATAAAACTAGTCTAAACATCCATAGCATAAGACAGAATTAAGAAAACTCAGTTTAGAAAGGAAAAAGACCCAACATCAATGAAGTGATCCCAAAAAGTACCCGAAAATGTGCCTAAAAAATGACCATAATCATAATTTTTATGTCTCAAAATTTGTGTATGATATCAAAAATTCGACTTTATATTCTTGATCAGGGGTAAAATTGAGTGGGGGATTGGTCTAACCCCGATTTTAGAGCAACCATAGCAAAAATTTATTTTCGCAAAAATTTCACTTACAGAGGCTGTTTGCATTGGCTCCCCAACGCGGACCCATTGTGGAGCAGTATATTTTGTTGTCTGTTTTTTAGTTTCAGCCTAAGGCTTTGGGGTCTTGGGTCTAAGCCTCCCCATGCGTAAAAACACCTATACTTAGCTATTTTCAACCCCATATCATACAAGATATTCCCCAAAACCTTCTTAAATACTTAGACAAATATTTCACTCAAAATCAAGGGTCCCAAACTTATTCCGGATCTTAAGGAATTCACTCAAGCTTCATGGTCTCAATCAAATGTTCATCAAGGAATTCTCTAAAGTTGAGGTATGTGAGTCTCAACCATTGGATCCTTTCACCCATGGTGCCCAACCTTCCTTTTTACATAAATTATATGTTTCTAAGTTGATTTACTTATGGGTTTTACCTATTATGAATTTGACTATGAACTACATTGGGGTTTCATTAATGTGTGACTGTATAAGCATGTTTTGAGCTATGAATCTATGATCTATTTTGAGATTTGATGAATGGTTTCAATGTATATTGCATGAGAGTATTACCATATGTTGGTGGATTGATTTGCTTCAAGTTTTCTTGCATAATTTCACTCTTGAATTGCATGTTTTTATACTAGCATTACACTCTCGCTAAGTGTTTGATAAAATGTCCAGTTAAGGTATCTTGAGTTATTGAAACCCTAATGCACAGTATATGAGTTAAGCGACTTTATGATGATGAAAGGAACGTATATAAGAGTTATTATCATGAAAAGTATCTATAGTGTTGCAAGTTGACCATTCCATATATGAGGGGTATGTACCTCATCCACCTTGTCGGGTGGTGGCAATCCCGTACTACTATAGATGAGGGGTATGTACCTCATCCACCTTGTCGGGTAGTGGCAACCCCATACTACCATAGTTGAGGGGTATGTACCTCATCTACCTTATTAGGTGGTGGCAATTTCGTACTACTATAGATAAGGGGTTTGTACCTCATCCACCTTGTCGGGTGGTGGCAATCCCATATTATCACAGATGAGGGGTATGTACCTCATCCACCTTCCAAATGGGTGGCATGCCTTGGATTCCAAGTACTAAGTTGCATGGTCTATGATGATGGTCTCTTCCTACATATGTAATATGTTCTATATAAGCATGTCTTACTTCAAGCATTATTCATCCATGCCATGTTGCTAATATACTATCTTTTGCTTACTATTATGCATTTTGAATATGTTGCCCACCACTTCTTGCATTGTATCCTACGTACTTAGTATATTCAAATGTACTAATGCATACTCTATGCCTACATGATGTTACCATGTAGGAACTGGAGCTCCACTTGATCACCTTCCTCTCCGTGGCTTGCACTACCTCTTCAAGCAAGTTTGGTGAGTCCTAAACTCTGAGAAGGATATCTTTTGTTTCTATTTAAAGACTCTCTTTACCTTATTCTGTTTACCTTATTGTATGCTTTTGACTATGAGGATGTTCCCAAAAAGTTGTCTTGGCCTCCTCTAAATTCTAAGTTTAGAGGTGTTGTTCGACAAATTATGTAATGATGTTATAAGCTTTGACTCTCTTGACTCTTATATGTTTTAAGCTATAAAATACTTCCTTAGTCCCTTTGCCCTTGTTTATATTATCCTATTATTGTTTCATTGCTTCCGTGATCAAGGATGTGTAATGATATGTTAAGAGGCTTGTTTAGGGTCCCTTTGGGTCCCCCATTCGTCGTTTCACATCTAGGCCTTAGGCTTGGGTCGTGACAATGATGGTATCACAACACTAGGTTTTTAATTGTTCTCAGCATCCAATACGTCACGTTGATTAGAGTCTTGTTCATGGTTGTGAAGTGCACCATAACTATGAGTAAGAGGCTATGAGGCATTTTAGGAAATATTTCCCTTCTTCTTAATCTATGTCGTGCTATAGGAGTTAAGGTAAGGCTTTCCCCTAACGAATGTTCTTTGCTATGCTAGATCATGCCTATACCAAGAGGAAGAAAGTCTTATACACTCGAAGAATAACCGGCTCATGAAGAGTTCCAGGATGCTACTGCCATGTTAGCACAAGCTATGACGAATCAAATCAACTAAGGGGCCCAAACCCCTCATGCTCCTACTCCGGCATCTAGGGAAAGAGACTTCATGAGGATGAACCTATCGGAGTTCCATGGGTTTAAAGTGAATGAGGACCCTGAAGAATTTATTGATAAGGTGTACAAAGTGTTGTCCTTTATAGGTGTTAGATTGGAGGAGAAAGCAGAGTTGGCATCTTACCAATTCAAGGGGGTGGCCCAAATTTGATTTACTCAATGGAAGAAAGACAAGAGGAACAACAATGTGATTCTTTGGGAGAAGTTTAAGGCGACCTTTCTCAACTGGTTCTTCCCACTTGAACTAAGGGAGGCCAAAATGATGGAGTTCATGAATTTAAAGTCAGGGTCCATGAGTGTGAGGGAATATGCCCTCAGGTTCAACCAACTTACTAAATATGCTCCACAATTGGTTGCCGACCCGAGGTCTAGGATGAACAAGTTTGTGATAGGTGTATCCAATTTCGTGAACGAGTAATGTCGTGTCGCTATGTTGATTGGTGATATGGACTTGTCCCCCCCCTTATGAGTTATGCCGAACAATTGGAGGGGGAGAAGTTGAGAAAGAGATGGGGTAATGAGGCCAAGAGTGCCCCTTTTGATAGTAAGTTCCAAGTTCTCAAAGGTGGGCAGTTTCATCAAGGCCAAGGATCTTCTCATATTCCTAATAGATGGTTTGCCAATGATTACCAAAGGGCCCAAGGTGATGGGTGTGGTGCCTAATGCTATTTGTACAAAATGTGGTAAGGGTTATAGTGGCCCATGCTTGAGAGATACCAATGCTTGTTTTGGTGTGGGGAAGTAGGACACAAGATGATTGATTGTCCACATAATTGCAACAAGGGTAAAGATGTCCATCCATAAGGCGAGGGTGCAAATGTGTTTCCTTTGTGAAGAGGAGGCCAACAAGGTGGTTCCCTAAGGCACAATCGGTTCTATGCTCTTCAAGGGAAGCATGGGGTAGATGAGGTGCTTAATGTCATCACCGGTATGTTAAATGTCTTTGATTTTGATGTGTATGCATTGATAGACCTGGGTGCCACTCTTTCTTTTGTTACTCCATTTGTTGCCAAAAAGTTTCATATTGAGCCCAAATTGTTGTGTGAGTCTTATATGGTATCTACCCCCATTGGTGCATCTATTGTTGCTAGAAAGGTATATAAAAATTGTCCCATTTGCATTTTGCATAAAATTTTGCCTTGTGATCTTGTTGAATTGGATATGGTGGATTTCGATGTCATTCATGGGATGGATTGGTTGCATGCATATTATGCCTCTATTGATTGTTGAACGTTATAGGGTCAAATTTCAATTCACTAATGAACCCATCGTTGAGTAGGAGAGTCATGCTGTGGTTGTCAAGGGTAGGTTTATTTCTTGCATTAAAGCCCAAAAGTTGATTTCTAAGGGGTGACGCTATCATCTTGTGAGGGTTAGGGATGTTGAGTCCAAAGTCCTTCCCATAGAGTCGGTCTTGGTGTTTAATGAGTTCCTTGATGTCTTTCCTAATGAGTTTCTCGATGTTCCTCCCAAAAGGAAAATAGATTTTGGTATAGTCCTCCTTCCCGATACTTAACCCATTTCTATTCCCCCTTACCGTATGGCCCCGATAGAGTTGAAGGATTTGGAAGAGAAATTGAGGGATTTGTTGGATAAGGGTTTCATTAGGCCTAGTCAATCACCTTGGGGGGCACCAGTGTTGTTTGTGAAGAAGAAGGATAGTACTCTTAGAATGTGCGTTGACTACCGACAACTTAATAGGGTCACCATAAAGAATAAGTATCATCTACCAAGGATTGATGATCTATTTGACCAACTTCAAGGGGCTAGTCACTTCTCTAAGATCAATCTTCGGTCCAAGTATCATCAAGTGTGTGGGAGTGTGACATTCCCAAAACAACCTTCCGAACTGGATACGGGCACTATGAATTCATGGTTATGTCTTTTGGGTTGACTAATGCACTGGCTATCTTCATGGATCATATGGATAGGGTCTTCAAACCCTACCTTGATTTGTTTATGGTGGTATTTATTAATGATATTTTTTTATCTATTCTCATAGTGAGGAACATATGAGTCATTTCAGGGTGGTGTTGCAAAAATTGAGGGAAGAGAAGTTGTATACCAAGTATGAGAAGAGTGAGTTTTGGTTGCAAGAGGCTGCCTTTCTAGGTCATGTGGTATCGGGTGATGGAGTAAAGGTGGATACTAAGAATATGGAGGTAATTAAAAATTGGCCTAGACCTTTGACTCTCTCGAATATAAGAAGATTCTTGGGCTTAGTGGGTTACTAGTAGAGGTTTGTAAATAGGTTCTTTGATACTGCTTCTCCCATGACTAAGTTGACTCAAAAGAAGGAAAAGTTTTTATGGACTGATAAGTGGGAAAAGAGTTTCCAAACCTTGAAGGATAGACTTGTCTCTGCTCCTATCTTGTCTCTACCACAAGGGCTGGAAGAGTTTGTTGTCTATTGTGATGCCTCATGGATTTAGACAACTTAACGCTCATGAAACGAATTATCCTATCCATGATCTTGAATTGGCCGCCGTGGTATTTTCTCTAAAAATTTGGCATCATTAATTGTATAGGTGCATACATCGATCATAAGAGACTCCAGTATATGTTCATTCAAAAAGATCTCAACCTGAGACAACAGAGGTGGTTAGAGCTTCTTAAGGATTATGATATGAGTATACATTATGGCCGATGCTTTTAATAGGGTGTGTGAGGGTAGCTAGATCATGTTGATGGTGGCGGCAAAGAAGTGGCTAGGGAGGTCCATCAGTTGGCGATATTGGGGGTTAGGTTGGAAGAGGTTGACGATGGAGGTATAGTGATGGTTGATGGTTCTAAATATTCATTGATTGAGGAGGCGAAGAAAAACCAATATCTTGACCCTTCCTTGTTAGAGTTGAAGACCTTAGTGAGAGATGGTAAGGTGAAGGTTTTCTCCCAAGGGGGAGATGGTGGCCTTAGATACCAAGGTAGATTGTGTATGCCTAATGTTGAGGACTTGAGGAGGTTGATTCTTGATAAGGCTCATAAATCTTCCTATTCCATTCACCCCGATTCCACAAAGATGTATAGTGATTTGAGAGATGTGGTTTAGCGGGATGGTATGAAGAAAGACGTTGCTAAGTTTGTGTCCGGTTGCCATAATTACCAACAAGTGAAAGCCGAGCCTCAAAGGCCGGGTGGCCTAGCCCAAGATATGGAGATTCCTACTTGGAAGTTTGAGGAGATCACCATGGATTTTGTCATTGGGTTGCCTAAAACTAGAAAGGGTATTGATTCTATTTGGGTTGTGGTTGAAAGAATGACAAAACCGGCTCATTTCTAACTGGTTAGGACTACATATGGGGCCGAAAAGTATTCTAGATTGTATAGTCATGATTTGGTTATATTACATGGGGTGCCTTTGTCTATCATTTCGGATCGCAGTGCTCAATTCACTTCACACTTTTGAAGGTCCTTCCAAAGGGGTCTTGGTACCATGGTTAAGCTTAGTACGACCTTTCACCCTCAAATGGATGGCCAAGCTGAAAGAACTATCCGAACTCTTGAGGATACGCTTAGGGCTTGTGTATTATAGTTTAATGGTAGTTGGAATGACCATCTTCCATTGATTGATTTTTCTTATAATAATAGCTACCATGCAAGCATTGGTATGGATCCTTTTGAGGCCCTTTATGGTAGATGTTGTAGATTACCGGTTGGGTGGTTTATAGTAGGAGAGATGGCTTTGTTGGGTCCATATTTTTTTATGGAGGCCTAACAGAAAGTGAGGTTGATTAGGGAGAGGTTAAAAACAACCCCAAGTCATCAAAAGTCCTATGCCGATGTAAGGAGAAGGAATCCTAAATTTAAACTTGGTGATTGGGTTTATTTGGTAGTTTCACCCATGAAGGGGTTAGTTCATTTTGGTAAAAAAGGTAAATTGAGTCCAAGATTTGTGGATCCTTATAGGGTGTTGAGAATGATTGGTAGGGTGGCCTATGAGTTAGAATTTCCTAGAAAATAGACTTGGTTCATCCGATCTTCCGTGTGCCCATATTGAGGAAGTATGTGGGCGACCCAAATGCTATTGTGCCATTGGATGTTATAGGTGTCGTTGAAGATAACTTGACTTATGAAAAGGTTTTGATAGACATTTTGGATAGACAAGTGAAGTGGTTGAGGAAACAGGATGTAGCTTCCATTAAGGTCCTTTGGGGGAATCAACAAGTTGAAAGTGCCACATGGGAAGCTGAAGCGGACATGCAAAAGCTATATACCTATCTTTTCCATTCTACTCAAGCCTAAGGTACTAATCTAAGTCCCCTACATGATTTCAAGTCTTATGTTTCAGCCCTCATGTCATTTGCATGCATTCATATTTCAATTGACAAGATTATGGTGATTTTGATACTTATGTTGAGATTTTTGAAATGATGTTTAAGTGCCTTGTTGCATCCTTGTGTGAACTGAAAGCATCTTGATTATTTCTCTTGTGTATGTTTCTTTGACATTTGGGGATAAATATTCCCAAGGGGGAGATATTGAAACAACCCCAAAAAGTGCCCAAAAATGTGCCTCGAAAATGCCCATAATCGTAATATTCATATATCTCAAAATTCATGCATGATATCGAAACTCTGACTGCATATTCTTCATCAGGGAAAAAATGAGTTAGAAATAAGACTAACCCCGATTTCAGAGCAACTATAGCAAAATTTAGTTTTCGTACAAATTTCACTTCTAGAGGCTGTTAGTGTTGGCTCCGCAACGTGGACCCATCACGAAGCAGTGTATTTTGTTGCTAGTAATTCAGTTTCGGCCTAAGGCTTGGCATCTTGGGCCTAAGCCTCCCTATGTGTAGAAACACCTATACATAGTGATTTTGCAACCCCATATCATACAAGACATTCCCCAAAACATTTTCAAACACTTAGACAAGTATTTCACTTAAAATCAAGAGTACCAAACTCATTCCGATCTTAAAGAATTCACTTAATCTTCAAGTTCTCAATCAAGGAATTCTCCAAAGTTGAGGTATGTAGGTTTCAACCATTGAGTCCTTTCAACCATGGTGCCCAACCTTCCTTTTTACATAAATTGTATGTTTCTAAGTTGATTTACTTATGGGTCTTACCTATTATGAATTTGACTATGAACTATGTTGGGGTTTCATAAAAGTGTGACTGTTTAAGCATGCTTTTGGTTATGAATCTATGATCTATTTTGATATTTGATGAAGATTTCAACCTATATTCCATGAGGTATTATTAAGTGTTAGTGGATTGATTTGCTTCAAGTTTCCTTGCATGATTTTACTCTTGTATTGCACGGTTTTATACGAGAGTTACACACCTCCCAAGTGTTTGATAAAATGTCTGGTTACGGTATCTTGAGCTGTTGAAAGCCTAATTCATTGTATATAAGTTAAGTGACTTTACAATGATGAAAGGAACGTGTATACAAGTTGTCATCATGGAAAGTATCTATAGTGTTGCATGTTGACCACACCATAGATGAGGAGTATGTATCTCATCCACCTTGTTGGGTGGTGGCAATCCCGTACTATGATAGATGAGGGGTATGTACCTCATCCACCTTGTCAGGTGGTGGCAACCCATACTACCATAGATGAGGGGTATGTACGTTATCCACCTTTTCTGGTGGTGGCAATTCTGTACTACCATAGATGAGTGGTATGTACCTCATCCACCTTGTTAGGTGGTGCCAATCCCGTACTACCAAAGATGAGAGGTATGCACCTCATCCACCTTCCAAGTAGGTGGCATGCCTTGGATTCCAAGTACTAAGTTGCTTGGTCTATGATCATGGTCTCTTCCTACATATGTAATATGTTCTCTATAAGCATGTTTTACTTCAACATTTTTCAGGCATGCCATGTTGCTAATACACTATCTCTTGCTTACGATTATACCTTTCGAATATTTTGCCTATTGCTTGTTGCATTAGATCCTACTTAATTAGTACATTCAAATGTACTAATGCATACTCTATGCCTACATGATTTTACCATGTAGGAATCGGAGCTCCACTTGATCACCTTCCTCCCCATGGCTAGTACTACCTCTTCAAGCAATTTTGATGACTCCTCAACTCCGAGGACGATATCATTTGTTCCTATGAATGCAAAGACTCTCTTTACCATATTATATGCTTTTGACTATGAGGGTGAACCCAGAAAGTTGTCTTGGCCCACGTAAATTCTAAGTTTACAGGTGTTGTTGGACATGTTATGTAATGATGTTATGAGCATTGACTCTCCCGACTCTTGTATGTTATAAGAAGTTAAAGACTCCCTTAGTCCCTTTGCCCTTATTTCTATTCTCCTATTGTTGTTTAATTTATTCTGCGACCAAGGATGTATAATGATATGTTAAAAGGCTTGTTTAGGGTCCCTTCAGGTTCCCCATTCAACGTGTCATGTCCAGGCCCTAGGCTTGGGTCATGACAATCAAACCATCATCTCTATGTCAATGAAGCCTCTACTTCTACAATCTAGGAAGGTACCATGACTGGCCATGACTACCACAAACTAAAAGAACTAACTCGAAATGTAAAGAAGAAAGTAATTAGTATCCTCCAAAGGTAGGGGAGGACTCACCAATGTCTGAAACTAGGAGTGCTGAACATCAACGATGCGTCTGCTGAAGTCCTCTATCTTCTGTATCAGCATAATGAAATGATGCAGCACCGAGTGGCACCAATACGTGCAATTTACGGTATGTAAAATAGCTGAATAACAAATATAAGTAGAAGTAACACGGAATAATCTCAACTCATAAGATACACATTTAATATGATAAGCTCTCATCTCTAATAAGGATAAGAAGTAAACATTAACTCATCAACGTAAATCAAGACTCAAGCCACCAAATTGATATCAAAGTACTAATAGTGGGGAACCTAGCTGGGAGCTTCTCGAACCTACAACCATCACCTATGAGTCAGTGATGATACAACAAAGTAATGTCATTGCAACATCTGACCAGTACCATGATGGTGTGAAAGGGCGTGGCATCAGTGGATCCATAATAACATTAAGTCCTCATTTGGGACAAGGAAACATCCTTTCATCACAGTCCAATCCTCTCCTACACTGGCGATGTAGTTATGAGTAAGAGTGGGACTCACTCTTACTCATTTCGGTGCTCAACACTGCTCCTAAGACTCAATATGCTCATAAACATCAAACATCAAGATTTCTCATCATTCAGTCTTTTTTGACAAAGGACATCCACGCACTCATCAGCTATCAACTTAATTGATTAGGAACATTCTCCTAAGATTAAGTTCAATCCTTTTAAGACTAAAGACATAAATCACATCAACATCAGCATCAACATACTCAACTCAGGACCAGAACCATCACAACAAGCACATTAATATGATCAAGGCTCTAGACATCAACCCCTAAGTTCATTCTTGTAGTCTTCAACAAAAAAATCATGTCGAGTTTATCTAATAATTCAAATAAACCATTTAAACAAATAATTCAAGTTTGTGATGATCATCACTCAAGAAAATACATAAATTAAGCATAATTTTCAATAGAATAATCAAGAACTTAACATATAGAACTCATCACATTCAACTAACAACTTATTTCAATCAACGGGACACATGGAATAACAATTCCATGTTTTGGGTTAGTCTTACATACCTGGGATGAATAATAACTTAAGAATCTTGTCACCACCCAAGCCCAGGGCCTAGACGTGACACAACGAATGGGGGACCCGAGGGAACCCCAAACAAGCCTCTTAACTTACCATTGGATATCATTGGTCGAGAAAACATATAAAAGTCATAAAGAGTAAGAATAGGGGCAAAGGTCTAAGGGAAAATCTTGCATAGAATCATAATTAGGAGACAAAGAGTCAAAGCTTATGTCATAGATATGTAACATGTCTAACAAACACCTCTACTACATAGATAAGAGCGAGTACCACAACAAAGCAACCGGGCTCACCCTCATAGTAAAAATAGAAAATAAGAAGAGTGTCTCATAACATAATAAGAGAAACATAAACTAAGGTCCCCGAAGTGGATGACTCACCATAAGCTTGAGTAGTACCGATCTAGCTATGTGGACGAGGATGATAAACTTGGGCACCAGTTCCTATATGGTGATATTATGTAGGCAAAATTATGCGTTAGTACATTTGAATGTACTAAATATGTATGATGCAATGCAATGAGAGACAGACACCTTAATCAAAATGTATAACAATAGGCAATAGGCATAACTTATCAATATAGAATATCAATGCATAAGTAAAACATAATTAATTAGGTTATGCTCATATTGGATATCACATGTGTAGAAGAGACAAAGCTAGATTTCCAAAGTACAAACCCTTTGGTAGTTTGGTGATGATGCCGCCCCTTCACTTAGGTTGTAAGGTAGAAACCCTTCACTAGGTTGGCGATGATGCCGCCCAATCACTTCGGTAGAGAAGTACAAACCCTTCACTAGGTTGATGAGTACAAACCCCTATCTAGGTTTGTGATGATGTCACCTCATCACTAGGTCGAGAAGTACAAACCTTTCTCTAGGTTAATGAGTACAAAACCCCATCTAGGTTATTCGAGTTCTTAGTCTCCCCTAGATTGGATATGTTCTAATGCAACACTTAATATAGAATTTATCATATACAAAGCTCATTTCATCGTCATATAGTCAACCATATCATATCTCATGGTTTGGGCCTTCAATCCCTCAAGAAACCATAGCCGAATTTTTTATCAAACACTTAAAGGGTGTGTAATACTAGTATAAAATCATGAAATATAGAAATGAAATTATGCAAGAAAATCCATTGTAAAACCATCAATCAACACCTTTCAACACTCTCAAGCAACATACATGAAAACCTCTCCTCAAATCTTATAATAGATCAAAGATTTATAGCTCAAAATATAACAAAACAGTCACAATTTTGTATAGCTTTAACATAATTTGCAGTGAATTTCACAATAAGCAAGACCTATTTGTAAATAAACTTTAAATCATGAAATTTAATAAAAAGGAGGCTTGGATATCATGGGTGAAAGGAAACAATGAAAGAAACCCACATACCTTAACTTTTGGAGAAACCTTGAAGAAGATTGGAGATAAAGATTTGAAGGAGAATCTTGAGATCAGTATGAGGGTTTGAGACTTGAATTTTGAGAGAAATATAAGACTAAGTGTTTTGAGAGAGTATGGGGATATGTTTAGGATAATATGATGGTGAAATATGGCCTAAGACCTAAAAGCCTTCTTCAAGCTTCAAGTCTCCATCTTGCATCTTCACCAAGTTCATCTCTAAGCTAAGGTATGTGAGTTTCTTTCATGGGTTCTTTTAACCCATGAAACCCAAGCCTCCTATTACTCAAATTGTATGATTCAAATTTGATTTACAAATGGTTCTTTCTTATTAAGAAATTCACTGCACAGTATGTAAAAGCTATGTAAAGTTGTGACTGTTTTGCTATGTTTTGAGCTATAAATCTTTGATCTATTGTAAGATTTGAGGAGGGGTTATGATGTATGTTGATTGAGGGTGTTGCAAGGTGTTGGTTAATGGTTTCACAATGTATTTTCTTGTGTGATTTCATCTCTATATTTCATGATTTGATACTAGTATTACACATCCTCTAAGTATTTGATAAAATATCCGGATAGAGTTTCATGAGGAGTTGAAGGTCCAAAGCATGAGATATGACATGAATGACTATATGATGATGAAATGAGCTTATGTATATGATATAATATATATAAAGTGTTACATTAGACCATACCCGATCCTGGGGGATAAGAGCCTGAGTAATCATGGTAGGGGTTTGTACTCATCAACCATGTGAGGGGTTTGTACTTCACCACCCTATTGATAAGGTGTGATTATCATCATCCATGTGAGGGTTTTGTACCACATAAACACCAAGAGGTTTGTACCTTGAATAGCTAGCTTTGTCTCTGTTATATGAGCATAAGTTACTTAAGCATGTTTTACTTAAGCATTGATCATACATACAATATTGCTATATTATGCCTATTGCTTAATATTATACATTTTGATTATGGTGCCTATCTATTGTTGCATTGCATCCTACATGCTTAGTACATTTAAACGTACTAATGCATACTCTTGCCTACATGATATCACCATGTAGGAACTGGAGCCCAAATTGATCATCCACCTTCACGTGGCTAGTTCGGCGCTACTCAAGCTAGTTGGTGAGTCCTCCACTTTGTGGACCTTAGTCTATGCTTTCTTGTTATATATTAAGACACTTTTATTTATGTTCTATTTTACTATGAAGGTGAGCCCGGTTGCTTGTCTTGTCCCCCGCTCTTATCTATGTAATAGAGGTGGTTGTTGGAATGTTATGTATCTATGATATGAGTTTGACTCTTGTCTCTTGACTATGAAATTGTACAAGCTTTTCGCTTAGCCCATTTGCCCTTATTCTTGCTCTTTTATGTTGTTTTCATATGCTTCTACAAACAATGATGTGTAATGACAAGTTAAGAGGCTTGTTTGGGGTTCATTCGGGTTCCCCATTCGCCGTGCCACGTCTAGGCCCTAGGCTTGAGTCATGACAAGCCACCTCTAACCTCAAACCAACCAACCGGTTATCTACAATGTCTCCCATAAAGAGCCTCAAAAGGAGCCATACCGATGCTAGAGTGATAGCTATTGTTGTATGCAAACTCATCAAGGGAAGATGGCCATCCCAACTACCCTTAAGCTCCAAGAGACAAGCCCTAAGCATATCTTTAAGGGTTTGAATGGTTCTTTCAGCTTGGCCATATGTTTGGGGGTGAAAGGTCGTTCTAAGGTGAACTTTTGTACCAAGACCCCTTTGAAGAGACCTCCAAAAGTGTGAAGTGAATTGTGCACCACGATCTGATATGATGGAGAAAGAAACCCCATGCAACCTCACTAAATCATGGATGTACAACCTTGCATACTCTTCAGCCCCATATATAGTCTTAACAGGTAGAAAGTGAGTCGATTTCGTCATCCTATCAACTACAACCTAAACGGAATCAAATCCCTTCCTAGTCTTGGGCAACCCAACCATAAAATCCATATTAATCACTTCTCACTTCCAAGTGGAAATCTCTATATCTTGTGTTAGGGCACCTGACCTTTGATGTTCGGCCTTGACTTGTTGACAACTATGGAAACTAGAACGAATTTGGCTATGTCCCTCTTTATGCCTCCCCATCAATACATATCCCTCAAGTTTCTATAGATTTTGGTGGAACTAGGGTGGATAGAATAAGAAGAATTATAGGCCTCATCAAGGATCTTTTCCCTCAAATCATCAACACGAGGCATACACGAACCTACTTGGTACCTAAGGGCCCCATCTCCCCCTTTTGAGAAAACCTCTACTTTGCCCTCTTTCACCAAGGTCCTCAATTCAAGCAAGGAGGAGTCAAGATCTTGTTTTGCTATCACCTCATCAACCAATGAAGACTTAGACCCATCAACACTAACAACACCATCATCACCAACCTCTTCTAACCTAGCCCCTAATCTAGCCAATTGATGCACCTCCCTAGCTATCTCCTTATCACCACCTTCAACATGGGCTAGACTACCTATAGACACCCTACTCAAGGCATCCGCCACCACATTTGCCTTACCTGGATAACATTGCACAGTCATATCATAGTCTTTAAGAAGTTCTAACCATCTCCTTTGCCTCAAGTTGAGATCTTTTTGAGTGAAGACATATTGAAGGCTCTTATGATCGGTGAACACATCCACATGCACGCCATACAAGTAGTGATGCCAAATCTTTAATGCAAACACTACGATGACTAACTCTATATCATAGGTAGGGTAGTTCCTTTCATGTACTTTGAGTTTCATAGAAGCATAAGCTATGATCTTCACATTTTGCATCAACACACAACCCAAACCAACCTGGGATACATCACAATACACCATAAATCCCTCAAGCTCATCTAGTAGTGATAATATAAGAGTGGACACAAGCTTGTCTTTCAATGCTTGGAAGCTCCTCTCACACTCATTGGTCCATACAAATTTAACCTTCTTTTGAGTCAATTTTGTCATAGGGGAAGCAATGGAGGGGAACCCATTCACAAATGTTTTATAATAACCAGCTAGGCCCAAGAAGCTCCTAATATCCAACGGGATAAAGGGTCTAGACTAATTTCTGATCATATCGATTTTCTTAGGATTCACTTTTATACCATCCTCCGATACCACATGACCCAAGAAGGCAACTTCCTTCAACAAAAATTCATACTTGTCATATTTGGCATACAATTTCTCCTCCCTCAGTCTTTGCAACACAACTCTCAAATGCCACATATGCTACTCCTTAGTATGTGAATAGATCAAAATATCATCAATGAAGACCACAACAGACAAATCAAGGTATGATTTGAAGACCCTATTCATTAGGTCCATGAAGATGGCCGGTGCATTGGTCAACCAAAAAGACATCACAACAAACTCGTAATGCCCATATCTAGTCCGAAAGGCCGTGTTAGGAATTTCACACTCCCTTACCCTCACTTAATGGTACCCGAATAGAAGATCAATTTTAGAGAAAATGCTAGCCACTTGCAATTGGTCAAATAAGTCATCAATACTTCGAAGAGGATACTTATTCTTGATGGTTACCCTATTGAGTTGCCAGTAGTCAATGCACATTCTAAGTGTCCCATCCTTCTTTTTTACAAACACCGGAGCACCTCAAGGTGATTGGCTAGGTCTAATAAAATTCTTTTTCTAACAAATCTTTCAATTGTTCCTTTAACTCCTTCCTCTCCAATGTGGCCATACGATAAGGGGGAATGGAGATGGGTTGAGTATCGGGGAGGAGGTATATACAAAAGTCTATTACCCTTTCGGGAGAAACAATGGGAAGGTCATTTAGGAAAACATCAAGAAACTCATGTACAACCAAACCTGACTCAATGGAAGGGGCTTTAGACTCCACATCTCTAACCCTCACAAGCTGACAAAGACGCCCTTTAGAGATCAACTTACCAGCTTTAATGCATGAAATGAATATACTCTTGACCACCACATCTTGATTTTCTCACTCAAGGACAGGTTCATTAGGGAATTAAAACTTGACCTTACAGGTTCTACAATCAATAGAAGCATTGTAGGCATGCAACCAATCCATCCTAAGAATGATATCAAAATCTACCATGGCTAATTCAACAAGATCACAAGGCAACAACTTATGCAAAATGAAAATAGGACAACTTATATAAACCTTCCTAGAAACAATAGAAGCACCAATAGGAGTAGACACTTTATATGACTCACACTACAAATCGGGGTCGACATGGAACTTTTAGCAACAAAAGGGGTAAGAAAGGAAAGAGTGGCACTCAAATCAATCCAAGTATATACATCAAAGTCAAAGATATTCAACATATCAGTAACAACATCGAGAGCCTCACTAACCCCTTGCCTCCCACGTAGAGCATAAAATCGATTGTGCCTTAGGGCACCACCTTGAGGACCACCTCTACCCAATGGAATCATATTTGCACCCTGGCCCTTGTAACAATTTCTTGGACAATCCATCCTTTTGTGACCAAGCTCCCCACAATTGAAACATGCATTAGAATCCTTCAAACACGGGCCCCTATGACTCTTCCCAAATGGAGGACACATATCAAAGGGAGCCGCAAGATCAACACCATGAGGCCTAGGGAGATAATTGGTAAACCCCCTATTAGTAGCATGATGAGACCCTTGGCCTTTATGGAACCGGCCATCCCTGTAGAACTTACCCCCAAGATGGGCCCTCTTGGCCTCATTCCCCCTTCTCTTTCCTTAATTTCTCCTCCTCCATTTGCTAGGCATAGGTCATCAATTGAGACAAGTCCATGTCACTAATTAGTAAGGCAGACCGACATTATTCACTCACCAAGTCGGAGACCCCCATCATAAATTTATTCATCCTAGATCTAGGATCAACTACCAAATGAGGAGCATACATTTGAAAGTTGATTAAACTTGAGGGCATATTCCCTCATGCTCATAGCACCTTATTTCAAGTTCATAAACTCCACCAACTTAGCTTCCCTAAGCTCAAGAGGGAAAAATAGATTAAGGAAAGTTGATTTAAATTCCTCCAAAAACACCACATTGTCAATTCCCTTCTCACCCTTCCATTGATAAATGGGCTAACCCATTGATTTTGTATGCTTCCAACTCTGCCTTCATTTGGCCCAACACCCATGATACTCAAGATCTTGTTGAACTCATCAAGAAACCCTTATGGATCTTTATCTACCTTTGGTCCATGGAATACCGGAGGAGTCATTAGCATGAAGTCCCTTACCCTAGCTTCCGGGTAGTAGCATGAGGAGATTGGCCCCCTTGATTTACTTTGTTGGCCACAACTTGGGCAAGCATAATGAGAGCATCTCGGAGTTCACCATTGGTAGGTTGCTCCTCGGGAGTTTGGTCCCTTCTTCCTCAAGTGTTTGACATGATCTAGCATAGCAAAGGATAATTGTTGGGAGGGGGGAACTCACTACAACTCTATAACATGACTTAGAACATAAAGAAGGTAAACATTTCCCAAAATATCTCATAGCCTCCTATTCATAGACATGATGCACTTTACAACCATGAATAGGACTCTAATCGATGTGGTGTGTTGGACTCCAAGGATCTATTAACCTAGTTCTCTGATACTAAGTTAGTCACCATCCAAGACTAGGGCCTAGACGTGACACGGCAAATGTGGGACCTGAGGGAACCCCAAAATAGCCTCTTAACTTACCATTGCACATCATTGATCGTGGAAGCATATAAAAGACTTAAAGAGTAAGAATAGGGGCAAAGGGCTATGGAAAATCTTACATAGCGTCATAATCAAGCGACAAAGAGTCAAAGCTTATGTCATGGATATATAATATGTCCAACAAACACCTTTACTATATAGATAAGAGCGGGGGCCAAGACAAAGCAACTAGGCTCACCCTTATAGTAAAAATAGAAAATAAGAAAAATGTCTCAATACATAATAAGTGCAACATAGACTAAGGTCCCCAAAGTGGAGGACTCACAAAAATCTTGAGTAGTACCGATTTAGCCACGTGGAGGAGGATGATCAATTTGGGCACCGATTCCTACATGGTGATACCATGTAGGAAAGAGTATGCGCTAGTACATTTGAAGGTATTGAGTATGTAGGATGCAATGCAACGAGAGATAGACACCTTAATCAAAATGCGTAATAATAGGTAATAAGCACAATATATCAATATGACATGCATGATCAATGCATAAGTAAAATATTCTTAAGTAACTCATGCTCATATAGGATATCATATGTGTAGAAGAGACCAAACTAGATTTCCAAAGTACAAATCCTTTGGTAGGTTGGTGATGATGTCTCCCCATCACTTAGGTGGTGAGGTACAAACCCTCACTAGGTTGGTGATGATGTCGCCCCATCACCCCAGTGGAGAAGTACAAACCCTTCACTAGGTTGATAGGTATAAACTCCCATATAGATTAGTAATGATACCGCCCCATCACTAGGTGAAGTACAAACCCTTCACTAGGTTGATGAGTACAAACCCCTATCTAGGTTATCTGGATTCTAGTCCCTCTCCCCCTAGGATTGGGCATGGTCTAATGCAATACTTTATATAGAATTTGTCATATGCATAAGCTCATTTCACCATCATATCGTTAATCATGTCATATCTCATGCTTTCGACCTTCAATCCCTCAAGAAATCATAGTCAGACATTTTATCAAACACTTAGAGAGTGTGTAATGCTAGTATAAAACCATGAAATATAGAGATGCAATCATGCAAGAAAATCCTTTGTAAAATAATCAATCAACACCGTACAACACCCTTAAGCAATATACATCAAAACCCCCCCTCAAATCTTACAAGAGATCAAAGATTTATAGCTCGAAACATAGCAAAATAGTCATAATTTTTCATTACTTTAACATAGTCTGTAGTGAATTTCATAATAAGAAAGACCCATTTGTAAATCAACTTTAATCTTGCAATTTGAGAAAAAGGAGGCTTGGGTATCATGGGTGAAATGAACCCATGAAAGAAACCCATATACCTTAGCTTTTGAAGAAACCTTGAAGAAGATTAGGGATGGAGACTTGAAGCTTGAAGGAGAATCTTGAGATATGGGGGAGGGTTTGAGACTTGAATTTTGGGAGAAATATAAGACTAAGTGTTTGAGTGAGTAATGGGTATGTTTAGTATGATATGAGGGTGAAATATTGCTAAGTATTAGTAATACCACATTTGGGAACACTTAAGCTCAAGATCCAAAAGCCTTGGACCGAGATAGAAATCACTTGCAACAAAATACACAGGTCCATATCTGATTCACGACATGTACCTGTCGCAGAGGACAAATTTACATATGTACGCGATAGCTGCACGTAGCGGTACCGTCTCGGACTGATTCTAGAAATTAAAATTTTGGAAATTTGAAATTGTGATTCGATTGCTCTAAATTTGGGTTACACCCTTCTCCCCCTTATTTTGACTCCTTGGACAAGAATATGAAGTTGGATTATTGATATCACACATGAATTTTGAGACATATGGAATTTAAATTTTTGGAGCACATTTTCGGGCACTTTTTTGGGGTCGTTTCACTTCTTCAAGTAATTGAACTTGACTCTTGAAACCCACAAGATTTATGTTCTTTCTCTCTCAAGAATTAACACTTAGAATCCAGGAAAAATAGGCTTTGAAATTAAAACTACCCTTATACATATTTTTGGGACTTAGGAGAAGCTGGGGAATGACAAAGTGCCCTTCCTGAAATAAAAGGAGAAAATCTCATCCGAAAAACACCATGTACGCATCGCTCCTGGGCGTGGACATATGTATTTCCGCGAAGGTTCTCAACATACATCATTTCCAGAAAATTGAAAAAAGTACCAACGGTAAGTTCATGCCCAGGCACATTGCGCCCTTGGCGCGCATTTACACTTGTTTGAATTTAATTACAAAAAAATATCTATTGACTCGATCGCTCTAAAATCTGGCTGATACCATTTCCCACTCAATTTTTCATGATGATCGCAAATTCGATCTCGAATTTTCCATTGGAGCTTGGGAAGACGCTTTAAGCGCACTATCCCATTCTAGAAGTATTTCAATAATTTTACAAGGCTCACATTATCTCCCCATTTGGGATCATTCATCCTCGAATGATGAGTAGAGTTGGAATTAGGGCATGAGTAGACTCAAGACTCACTATACAACTCATACTGTTAACTCCTCTTCATCCTCTGTGAACTCCACTCAGACTCAAGGACAAGTATATCAACTAGATAATGGAAACGTTAATTAAGTTAGAGATAGATACATTACCATGACATCATCATCATTTGTCATGAATATAAGTAGGTATTTGATTCTTATAGCTTCCTCAGCTTCCCACGTAGCTTTCTCAATAAATTGGTTCCTCTATAGAACTTTGACGGAGGCTATCTATTTGTTCCTTAACTTACGAACTTGTCGGTCAAGGATTTGGATTGGAATTTCCTTATAGGATAGGGTATCCTTTACATGGGTGCTCTCAATAGGGATCACCAAAGTAGGGTCTCCCAAGGACTTCTTCAACATTGACACGTGGAATACTAGATGAATCCTGTCTATCTCGGAAGGCAAATATAACTTATAGGCGACCTTTCTTATCCCCCTCATAATTTGTTAGGGACCCATATAGCATGGACTCAACTTCCCCTTCTTACTGAACCTCTTGACACTATTCATGGGTGGCACTTTCAAGTACACCCAATCATCTACCTTGAATTTTAAGTCCATTCTTCCCTTGTCAGTGTAAGACTTTTGATGACTTTGTGCGATCTTCAACCTTTCTAATAACTTTCACCTTTTCAATGGACTGGTGGACGAGACCCAGCCCAATCAACTCAGCTTCACCAACTTAAACCACCCAATCAGTGATCTACATCTTCTCCCATACAAAGCTTCATAAGGGGCCATTTGGATGCTTGCATGATAACTATTGTTGTAGGCAATTCGATCAGTGGCAAGTGGTCGTCCCAATTCCCCTTGAATTCAAGCATACAAACCCTCAACATATCCTTCTAAGTCTGAATGGTGCATTCTGCCTGACCATCTATCTGAGGGTGAAAGGTTGTACTCAGATTTAATTGTACCTAATCCTTTTTGAAAAAATCTCCAAAATTTGGAGGTGAATTGAGCTCCTCTGTCCATGATAATAGACAAGGGAACCCTATGTAACCTCACAATCTCACCAATATACAATTTAGCATACTCCTACATTGTTAGTCATCTTGACTGCTATGAAGTGAGCAGATTTGGTCATCCTCTCTACGATCACCCATGTCGAACCATATTGCTTTCAGGACCTTGATAGACCATCAATGAAATCCATGATGACCATCTCCCATTTCCATTCAGGAATTTTAAAGCTCTCGGTCAGTCCACATGGTCACTTACAAACAAACTAAATGATGTATTTCTTCATTCTATTCCACTTCTCTCAAGTCTTGATACATCTTAGTGGGGCCAAAATGAATTAAATATCTGGAGTTGTGAGCTTTAGCCATGGTTCTCTATCGAACACCATCAACATTGGGAACACAAAGTCTACTCTAGTATCTCAACACTCTATCTCCCCCTTTGGAGAAGACCATCACCTTTTGTTTATGGACAACTTCTTTTAGTTGGAGTAAGACAGAATCTTGGTCTTGCTTTTTCTTTACCTCTTCCACTAAAGTTGAAGCAAACCTATTCTGAATATTGACCCCACCTTCATAGTTTCCTTTACCTCTGCCAATCTATACACTTCCTTAGACAAGTCTTTCTCCGCTTACTCCACGTGGGCAGTGCTACCCATATATAATTTACAAAGACCATCAACAATGTTAGCCTTAACCGGGTGTTAGAGAATTCTCATGTCATAATCCTTGAGCAACTCCAGCTATCTCCTCTGCCACAGGTTGAGCTCTTTCTGACTTAAGACATATTGCAAGCTCTTGTGGTCAGCGAATACATGCATATGCACTTCATACAATTAATGGCACTAGATTTTAAGTGTGAACACAACAAATACTGACTCGAGATCAAGTGTCAGATGGTTCTTCTCAATAATCTTAAGTTGTCTGGAAGCATAGGCTATGACCTTCCCTCTCTGCATCAGCGCACAACCAATCTAACTCTGGATGCATCAGAATATATCACAAAGTATTTCGTCCCATTGGCAAGGTCAAAACTGGTGTTGTCATCAGTCTAGTCTTCAACTCTTGAAAACTTCTCTCATATTCCTTAGACCACTAGAACCTGACTTTCTTTTGGGTCAACTCGGTCAATGATACGGATAAGGAAGGAAACCTATCGATAAACCTGCAGCAGTAGCCTGCCAACCTCAAGAAACTCCTTATGTATGTTGGAGAGGTCATTCTAGGCTAGTTCTTTATCGCTTTAATCTTCTGGGCATCCTCTTGAATACCATCACCGAAGATAACATAACCTAAAATGGCCACTTACTTAAGCCAGAACTCATATTTTGAAAACTTTGCATACAATTCATGGTCTTTGAGAGTTTGTAAAACCACTTTAAGATGATTGGGATGCTCCTCTTCATCCTTATAATATACCAGGATGTCAACAATAAATATAATCCCGAACATGTCAAGATACGGTCTGAATACTCTATTCACCAAGTCCATGAAGGCTGCAGGTGCATTAATCAACTTAAGCGACATGATCAAGAACTCAAAATGGTCATACTTTGTCCTAAAGGCTGTCTTTGGGATATCAAATTACCTCACTTTCAGTCGATTGTAACCCAATCTGAGGTCTATCTTGGAGAAACAAGTGGCACCCTGAAGTTGGTCAAACATATCATTTATCCTAGGTTAGGGATACATACTCTTTATTAAGATCTTGTCTATTTGCCAGTAGTCAATGGACATTCTGAGTGACCCATCATTCTTATGCACGAACAGGACAGGAGCACCCCAAGGAGAAACACTAAGCCTTATGAAACCCTTGTCTAACAAGTCTTTTAATTTCTCTTTCAACTATTTTAATTTAGTGAGGGTCATCCTATAAGGTGGAACTAAGATAGGTTGGGTATCAAGGAGAACATAAATCCCAAAGTGAATTTCCCTATCAGGAGGGACTCCGGGCAGATCCTCAGGAAATACTTCAGGAAACTCATTTACAATTGAGACTGACTCTTGAGTAGGGGACTTAACATCATTAGACTTAACTTGCACGAGATGGTAGATACAACCTTTAGGGATTAGCTTTCTAGCTATACGATAGGAAATAAACTTGCCGTTGGGTGCAACAGAACTCCCCTTCTACTCTATGACTGGTGCTTTAGGAAATCCGAACTTAATAATCCGTACCCTACAATCAGCATAGGCATAATGGGCACGAAGCTAATCTATTCCAAGGATCACATTAAAGTCAACCATCACCAGCTCTACCAAGTCTACCATGGTATCCATATGATAGACGAATTACAATCCTTACAGACCCTTTCAACTAGGATAGACTCACCAGTAGGAGTGGAAACAGAAAAGAGTTCATGCAAATACTTTAGAAGAATCCCAAATCTACCATCTTCATAGGGAGTCACAAAAGATAAAGTGGCATCTGGGTCAATCAGTACATAAGAATCAAAAGTAAAGGCTCGAATCATACTCGTAACAACATCTGGATCCACCTCCTAATCTTAACGATTACCCATTACATATTGATGGGTTGTCCCGCCTCCTGTACCCGTAGTAATACCCCTCTGATGATTGGCAGTTGGGGTGTTGTAGAAGACTATGCTTTATTACTTCCCTCACCCCGTCTTCTCCTCAGGCACTCATTTTGCAAGTGATCTGTCGGTCCATATATGTGGTAAGAATCTATGCCCACATGACACTCACCCAGAGGAAGTTTTCCACACTTGCCATAGGATGACTTTCCCTTCGAACCTTGGATCACACTAGCCTGAGATTAAGAACCCTGAGCATTGAAATTCTGGTGACCATAAGACTTTTGATCATACCTATTTTGTTGGACGGATACACTTTTTGTAGATGGTGCATAATTAGACGACCTCTTTTGGGAGTGGGATTTATCACCCTTATTCTGTCTCTACTAGCTAGGCTCATTCCCTGTTGTCTTAGCTTTCTTGCTCAGATGCACTTCTCTATCTCTCTTCTTATCTTCCTCAGTTTGCTAGGCATTTACCATGATCCTAGAGGTGTCCATATTGGGAATCAGCAATGCTGCTTTGCACTCCTTCTTTACATGCCTGCCCAAGCTTGAAATGAATTTTCTCATCCTTTCCCTCATGTCTGTGACTATCTTAGGAGCATATCTTGACAACTTAATAAACTTGAGAGTGTACTCCTTAATGGTCATCCTTTATTTCTTTAAGTTCACGAACTCATCAACCTTTGCCTCTGTTAACTCTTGGGGAAATAATGGTCAAGAAACACAATCTCAAACTTATGCCACGCAGTAGGGTCAACATCCTTACCTCGACTATCCTCCTATTAGTTGTACCAGACATTTGCAACATCTTTCAGCTGATAGGAGGCAAGCTCAACTCCTTCAATCTCTTTAGCATGCATAGCCCTCAAAACCTTCCAGATCTCATCAATGAAGTTCTGTAGGTCCTCCTCAGCCTTTGACCCCGTATAAACTTGTGGGTTCATCCATAAGAAGTCTCTAAGCCTGGTTGCAACAGTGGATTATTGGGAGCTGGAACTAGGGCCCAAGAGGACCTCGTCTATTACCCTCGGAGGCCACTAGTTAGGTGACATAATAATGGCTCCCCTATCGGAATAGAGGCTTAGCTCGGAAAGCCTATTCCCTCTCAACAGAGGTCTTATTTTGTCCCTATAATTTTTTTCTTCCCCGCATTTATCCCCTGCTTACCGAGGTGGAGGCTGGCTATGGTTGTGCAGTGGGCGCCTATGGAACCTTAGCACCTGAAATAGAAAAGATTTTTCATAGAGTTTAACTCTATTGCATGACTCAAAACATAGAAGAAGGGTAACCATTCATAATATCCTATAGCCTCCTGCTTATGAAGTGTGGTGCAAAACACACCTATAAACAAGAATCTACTAGACACGACTTCATAGACTCCCTAGTACACTTGAAGATAGTGCTCTGATACCAAGTTTGTTATGCCTCGAGAGGGGTTACCCTAGATGTAACCGACACTTAGAGACTATTTCTAGTCCCCAAGCGAACCACTTGGCCTCATCACATTTATTAAGTCAACTTAATCAGCGTAAGACATAAAAAATATCAAATATATATTGTGGGCAAGTCAATCCTGTCACATCTACATCAAGAATAAGGGTCATAGGCTGCAAGACTAGTCTCAACATCCATAACATAAGATAGAATTAAGGAAACTAAGTTTAGAAAGAAGAAAGACCCCAACATCAAACCATCATCTCTATGTCTATGAAGCCTCTACTGCTACAGTCTAGGAAGTTACCATGACAAGCTATGGCTACCATAAACTCACTGAAATAACTTTAAATGTAAAGAAGAAAGTAAATGATATCCTTCAGATGCGGGGGAGAACTCACCAATATACGAAATTAAGAGTGATGAACCTCAACGACGCGTCTGTTGAAATCCTCTATCTTTTGTATCTGCATCACAAAATGATGCAACAACGAGTTTTGTAAATAACGGTATATAAAATAGCTAAATAACAAATATAAGCAAAAGTGACATGAAATAATCTCAACTCATAAGTTACACACTCAACATGATAAGCTCTCATCTCAGGTAAGGATAAAAAGTAGACATTAACTCATTAACATCAATCAAGACTCAAGCCATCAACTTGACATCATAATGCTAACAGTGGGGATCCTTGCCGGGAGTTTCTCAGACCTACAATCATCACCTATGAGCCGGTGATGGTTCAACAAAGTGATGTCTTTCGGCATCCGCCCTGTGCTTTTCTAAGGTGAAAGGGAGTGGAATCAGTGGATCCATAATAACATCAAGTCCTTTTTTGGGACTAAGGAAATATCCATTCTTCATGGTCCAATCCTCTCCTATGTCGGCTAAGTAGTTATGAGTGTGAGTGGGGCTCACTCTTGCTCATTTTTAATACTCAATACTTCTCCCAGAAATCAATATGCTCATAAACATCAGACATCAAGATTCTCATCATTCAGTCTCTTTCGGACAAAGGACATCCTATCATATCATCAATTATCAACTCAACGGATTAGGAACATTCTTTTAAGATTAAGTTCAAACCTTTTAAGACTCTAAAGGCATCAATATAGACAATATCATCATCAATGCACTCAACTCTCGGCCAGAACCACAATAACAAGCACATTAATATGATCAAGACTTTAAACATCAACCCAAAAGTTCATTCTTATAGTCCTCAACAAAGAAATCATGTAAGGTTTATATAATAATTCAAATAAACTATTTAAGAAAACAATTCAAGTTGACAATGATAATGAACTCAAGAAAATACATAAGATAAGTATAATTTTTAATAGAATATTCAAGAACTTAACATATAGAAATCATCATATTCAACTATCCACTTACTTCAATCAATGGGGCATACGGAAGAATAACTCCATGTTTTGGGTTAGCCTTATATTCTTGGGATGAAGAATAACTTAAGCTTCTTCAAGGAATTGACCCCAACTCTTGAAACCCACAAGCTCTCTTCTTTCTCTCTCAAGAATTCTCACTTAAAAGCTAGGAAAAATGGGTTTTGAAACCCTTAATTTGAAAAAATGACCCTTATACACATTTTGGGACTAAATAGGGGCTACAGAATGACCAAAGTGCCCTTCCCAAAATAAAATAATAAAATTTCATCCCGTAACACCATGTCCGTATTGCGCTTGTGGCGCGGACATATGTATTTTTGCGAAGGTTCTCAACATACATCATTTCCAAAAAATTGAAAGAAAATACAAAGTGTAAGTTTGTGCCCTAGGCATGTCGCTCCCTGGGCACGCACTTACAGTGGGTCGCATTTAATTACGAAAAATTATCTCTTGACTCGGTTGCTCTAAAATCCGACCGAGATCATTTTACCACTTAATTTTTCATGTTGATCACATATTTGGTCTCAGATTTTCCATTAAAACTTGGGAAGACACGTTATGCATACTATCCCATTCTAGGGGTATTTTGATAATTATACAGGGTGTCACGATGATGAATTGTATGTGTGGTAAGAAAAATTTACACATTAATGAATCAACAAGGTTTTAGTGAGTTATTTTAATTATGACGATCTTGATGACTCAAGCTATATTATGTATCATTGTTTTATGATTGTTCTATTCCATGAGATTTGGCTTAGCGCTGAGAAGGCTTGAGGTGGAGGTCAAATCTTATATACGTAATCTTCCCAAGAGAATGCTACTAGCAATCTCTTATATAAAACTATGTGCCACCATTAGTTGCCTTATGGCCTAGGCTAGTGGATCTACATTTAGCCTCTATGTTGAATCAATAAATGGACCATTATAAAGTCTTAAGTTACAAATTACATCAAATTCCATGGAATAGCTCAGATGATCTTACTACCGATTGAGGTTGATATTCCATAAAATGATTATGTTACTCTACACTTTATTATTATTTGATATTTGACCAAATGATCTATAATCATGTTTTATCTCATTCCTTTCTTCATGTCTATACTATTGATTTTCAATTCAAGGGCAATGATGAGTAAGTTTGTGTCTGGTGTCTCGAACATAGTGTACAAGGATTGTAAAGCAGCTATGCTAATCAAGGAGATGGGCATTTTAAGGTATATGGCGTATGTGGAATATTTTAAAGATGAGAAGATGAGGGAGTAGGCTAGAAAGTTGAAGAGAGCTCGTACTGATGGTTGTAGAATTCACCATCAAGGGTTGATAATGATGGAAGTGGGTACATGGCAGCCGAAGGCAATTCAGATAAGGTTCATATAATGTTTTGGATCTAAAGTCTAATAAAGATAAGAGATCCAAACACCAAGGTTCAAGAAGGAAGTTTCTGTGCTCAAGTTACTCTCAATTGCAAGAAGTGTGGAAAAACTCATAAGGGAGAATGTCTATCCTAGTCTGACGTGTGCTTTAGGTGTGGGAAGCCCACTCGCTATGCTAAGAATAATTGGAGTGGTGGTAGTAGTAGACCCCAACGCCAAGCTACTCAAGGTGTACAAGCTCAATAAGGTAGTGCTCACACTACTAAAAACTGGCCTAAAAAGATGGATTGCATCATTTTTTTTTTCAAAATCGACGAAAAAGCAACGCAGTCCAATCCATCGCTTTTTTGCTCGACGCTTTTCAAAAAGCAACGGACTGTATCGCTTTCCGTATTTCATCATTTTTTAATAAATATTTTTTAAAAAACAAAAGTGAGGGAAGTAGAGTCACTGTCCATGGCAATTTGAAAAAATATTTTTAAAAATTTTTAAAAAGCGACGGACATTGAGTCCCTATTTGTCACTTTTAAAAAAAATTATTTTAAAAAACTTAAAAAAGGGACAGACGTGGGGTCCCTGTCCGTCGCCTGATTTAAAAAATTAATTATATAAAAATTAAAAAAGGCAACGGACTAGGGTCCCTATCCATCACTTTTCTAAAAAATAAATTAAAATTATTTTTAAAAAGTGACGGACGTAGGGACTCTGTCCATCGCTTTTCTGGAAAATTTTTAAAAATAAAATATTAGAAAAACAATGGGTGTATGGACGTAGTGCATCACTTTTTCTGCATTTTTTTATGATAGAAACTTGTGGTTTCTTCTGTCCACCTGCAATTTGAAAAACAATTTAATTCTAATCCAAATAACCTATCCAACAGCAGCAACAACAAGTTTAACATACAAAATACATAATACCAATCAAAATTAAATATTAAAAACGAATAAAATGCACCAATTATAATGTTTTAAACCAACACAAAGTTCATCAAAATAGTCTAAAGTGTCTACAATATAACTAAAATGTCCAAACATAACTAAATTTTTCAAAACCTAACTAAAAGGAACCTAGGGACTATTTTCAACAAACTCACCATCATCACTTTCATATTCGGGTGTAGAAGGACGCGGTACAGGCCTGCGGGCGAGGTTGAGTACTTATTCTTTGATTTGTACAACTTCTTTTTCTTGCTCAACCCTTCTTCCCTCAGAAGCTGCAAATGCACTTGAAAGTTATTCTATTTTCTGAGGCATGACAACTAACAAAACCTAGTCAAGGGCCTCAGCCCGTCTCGATGATCCAATGCCTTCTAAACCTGATTGAATTCATCGTATGTCATTCTTAGAGCCTGTCCCATATATACATCCTTTGCGGCTCCCACCAACTACTTTCTTATTCCAAATTTGATCGGATAGTTCAGGTGTAAGTTAGGCATAATCTCTAAGCTCACGAACATATCGCTCATACTCTTGCTGTATATTACAAAAATAATTTATATATATATATATATATATATATAAATAGATAGATATAGAAGTTTTAAGAAGCTTATGTAAGCTTGTTCGGCCCTTGGCTCGACCCACATGTCCGGGTCTGACTCATTATCCTTCTTTCTAAGATGATTTCTCTTGAAAACCTCATGCTGAAATAGAACCCGTCCCAGTTCTTTCTCCTACAAAAAATTAATAATATAATAAATGAAATAATATTTAATTAAAAAAGTATTTAAGATTATGAATTTAAACTTTAAATTTAAAAATCTACTATCTCCCGAGAAATAGTCCCAAAGAGACACAAAGCTTTATGATACCATCCAATATTTTCGATTTGGTAGTTTCATTACATTGATGTGGATTGCCTTGTGGTTGTGCAACGAGCCACCCTTCAGACTCACTCTAGCCACCCTAACCAATTGATTTCTAGTAAAACTATCAAGTGTCATTGCATGATAGATAAAACTTCTAACACCATCAAATAAATGTAGATTTCAGCCGACCATCACTTTCATAATACATGTCATACATCCACAAATGATTATCCATCTACCGAAAATATTCAAGTATATTCAAGGTTTAAAAGTGCGTAAGTTGAATTTTTCTAAATATAAAAGTATTAAAATTCAATTTGACAAGTATATAAACTCCAAGTTCTAAATTATATTCATTATTCAAATCAAAACTACTTAAAGTTTGCTTCATATCCTAAAATATAACAACTAAATTTTCATATGGGCATAAGTTGAATTTTTCTAAGTATAAAAGTACTAAAATTCAATTTAACAAGAATATAAACTCCAAGTTCTAAATTATATTCATTTTTAAAGTTCACAACTACTTAAAGTTTACTTCATCCTAAAATATAATAACTCAACTTTCATATGGGCATAAGTTGTATTTTTCTAAGTATAAAAGTACTAAAATTTAATCTAATAAATGTATAAACTCCAAGTTCTAAATCATATTCAACTTAAAGTTCACAACTACTTAAAGTTTACTTCATATACTAAAATATAATAACTCAAGTTTCAAATGGGCATAAGTTGAATTTTCTAAGTATTTAAAGTACTAAAATTCAATTTAACAAGTGTATAAACTCTAAGTTCTAAATTATATTCCACTTAAAGTTCACAATAACTTAAAGTTTACTTCTTATCCTAAAATATAATAATTAAAGTTCCAAATGGACATAAGTTCAATTTTTCTATGTACAAAAATACTAAAATTCAACTCAACAAGTATATAAACTCCAAAATCTAAAGTATATTCATTTTTAAACTTCACAACTACTTAAAGTTTACTTCATAGCCTAAAATATAATAATTCAAGTTTCAAATGGGCTTAAATTCAATTTTTCTAAGTATAAAAGTACTAAAATTCAATTTAACAAGTATATAAACTCCAAGTTCTAAAGTATATTCATTTTTAAGGTTCACAACTACTTAAAATCTAACTAGTATTCTAAAATATAATAATTTAAGTTAAAAGCGCATAACTTGAATTTTTCTAAGTATATAAGCTCCTAAACTTCAACTAACAAGTATAACAACTTCAACTTTTAAATTATATTTAACTTAAAGTTCACAACTACTTAAAATATACTTCAAATTTCAACTATAATTATGCATTGCTAAAATTTAAAATAAAAACTCTAAGAAAGATGCAAGTATTTTACATTGAATAAAATTTTAAAAACTAATATATACAACAATTAGAATTTTGAAAGGAAAAAATACCTTTACCTTTACCAATCAGCTTGCTCGTAAGTCGATGGGCATGATGCAAAATTTCTAAAATTCAAAATTTATACATGCAAGTTTGATTTTTCTACGTCCAACTACAAAATTTTAAATTTAAAATACAATTAATGTATAAGTATCTAAAATAGAGAATTCTAATTTCCAAAACCAAAATTTTGAAAAACGTTATCCAAAATCCTACTGACTTAGCAGCCACAGTTTTCTGACCGGCGTTCATGGCCGGGTTGGCCATTGGCCAGCCTTCATCTGAGGCTAATCAACCTATTTTGACTAAAACCAATGCTAATGCACAGAAACCAATGACTACTACTGCAAATACTGTTCCTATTAAGCAGATCATGTATCGTCATGGTGAGAGAATTATTGTGTTGGGACCAAAGTGAAGTTAAACAAATGATTTTCCTATGGGTGGCTGGAGATCCAAGATCTAAGAAGTCTGATCCCCAAACAATGTTAGCTAAAGGGTAAAAACAATATAGGCTTGTTGAATAATAGACACATCTTGATCAAGGCTTCATTATTAGAGGACTATGTCCATCTACTATCCAAGCCATCATTTTACATTTCAAATCAGGGCAGATCATTCCCAATGAGGACTTTCAAGTAGGAACCTATGTTAAATTTGGAGGCAGAGATGGGTACGGTAGTGGCATGGATCTCATTTCCTTCTCTCCCTCCAAACCTTTTTGGAGAAGAGGGAATTTTCTCTTTAGCAGCAATAGTAGGAAAGCCTCTTCAAGTTGATTTGGCAACTAGGAACAAAACAAGACCTAGTTGTGCTAGGGTAAAGGTGAGGTGGATCTTCTAGGTGAGTTTCCCAAGAGAATTAAAGTTGTTTATCAGACATGCAAGTGGAGATATAAAGGAAAAATGGAGACCAATCAAATACGATCATATCCCAAAATATTGCACTACTTGTTCGACACAAGGGCATGCTGAGGAAGAGTGTTATGTGAAAAACCCAACTATTCAAAATAAAGGAAAAAATCAAAGAAGAAAAGGACAACAAGGAGGAGAAGTGTCATGACACACAAAAGAAAAAAGAATAGGAAAAGGAGGACTGTGGAGAAGGGGAACAACAAAAAGCCAAGAAAGGGGATGGTTTTGTAGAATAGAATAAATAACATGGGGGAAGAAGTTTTCTCCACCACCTAAAGCATGGGAAGCTGTCAGTACAAGAAATAAGTTTGAGACTCTTGAAAACAAGAAGTATCCTACTCCCGAGACACAAGAACATCAGGATAAGAATTTTGAAGGAACATCAAAAGCAAAAGAAGGGGAAGGGAACAATGACATACATGACAAAGAAGTAGAAAAGAAAGTGTCCACAGGAAAGCAGTTGGTGGTAGTGGCAGATGCTGGCCAGCAAGATGCCAACATAGTAGCAGATGATAGCCGATAATATTCCAGCTAAGATCCTCAAAGCAAAAAATGTACAATAGATAGTGGCTTCAGAATCATTATTAATCAAAACTCTCAGGCGGGCACAACTGACACTACCATGAAAGCTCGAGAAGTAAGTCCAAATCAGTCGAAGAAGTTGACCATCAAGTCCAAATCGGAAGATGGGCCTGATAGTGAAGGGGAATTTGATCAACCAACGCAGACATAAAATGAGGAAGAGGGGTTGGAGAATGGTATTCGTCACTCTAGCAACTTGAGGGAAAAAAGGGGTAGATCTACCACTATCCATCTTAATGAGATTGTAAGGCTGCACAGAATCCCTATCTCTATTGTCTCCATTAGAGACCCAAGCTTTACATCTATTTTTTTGTCTAGCTATCAAGAGGCCTTGGTTACCAAGTTAAATTTTAGTACTTCATTTCATCCTCAGATAGACGGTTAGTCAGAAAGAGTGATACAAATTTTGGAAGACATGATTCGAGCATGCATCATGGAGTTTGAGGGTAGTTGGGACTAACATTTGGCTTTAGTAGAATTCGCTTACAATAATAGCTAACAATCAATTATTGGAATGCCTCCTTATGAAGCTTTATATGGAAGAAAATGTCAGACTCTTCTTTGTTGGAGTGAAGTTGGTGAAAGAAAACTTGTTGGTCCTAAAATTGTGAAGCAAACAAAAGAGAAGGTAAAAGTGATCAAGTATCGTCTGAAGATTATTTTGGATAGGCAGATATCATATGCTGATCTTAAAAGGCATGATATCGAGTATCAAGTTGGTGATGAGGTATTCTTAAAGGTATCTCCATGGAAGAAGATTATGAGATTTGGCCAAAAGGGAAAACTTAACACCCAATTTATTGGACCTTATGAGGTACTTGAAAGAATGGGACAAGTTGCATATAAATTGGCATTACCACCTGAGTTGGTCAGGATCCACAATGTGTTCCACGTGTCAATGCTAACAAGATATCGTTTTGACCCCTCTTATGTCCTACAAGTTGAATCTATTGAGGTTAATCAACACCTACCGTATAACAAAGAAGCTGTCCATATTCAAACTCAGGAAATAAAAGAACTTAGAAACAAGAAAATTCCATTAGTAAAGGCACTCTGGAGGAACCATTCAGGAGAAGAAGCCACTTGGGAGAGGGAAGAAGATATGAGGATTCAATATCTGCACTTATTTCGAGATTAACATAAGGTAAATGTTAGACCCCATTTTTCTTTAAATTAAGGATGATTATTCAATTGAGAAAATTTGTTGTGGATGCCGTGTAATTTGAACTTAAGTATATTTTTGGTGCATGATTAGAGTATCAAGTGAATTTGGCGTGCATAATTAAGTTTGAGTCGGAAGTCCTTGATTGGATCA
>JAABOM020000101.1:11974384-12030368 GCA_011800125.2 Solanum clarkiae
ATTAAGTAATAAATTTGGAAAGAGGAAAAATTAGGTAAGTTAGAGAGTTTTCTTAATAAATGTACAAAATATTATATAGATTTATTATCAGTCATAATGAGATAAAAGAAAAAAACTGACAAAATGTGACAGAAGTTGTACAACATACTTAAACATAATTAAAAAATAATGATGTTACTAATGGTAGTATTTGTAGTTAAAGAACATTGACAAAGTTTAATACAATTGAACTTTTTGCATTTAATAAAAGATATTATTTTCTAATTAGAAAGGATAGAATTATTAATTAATTTTTGAAAGACATTTTTGTAATCCAACCTTCAATTTGGGAGCTTCCCACTTCTAATATTTTGCAGTTAAAGAACATTTGACAAATTAAAGTTTAATACAATTAAATTTTGTTCATTTAATAAAAAGATATTATCTTTTAATTATCAAGGATAAAATGATTAATTGATTTTTTAAGGGCATTTCATAATTCAATTTTCAACTTGGAGCTTCCCACTTGTAATATCATATAAATACATATTATACATATAAAATTTATCATAATGATGATAAGGGTAAAATTATGTACACACCATTCTTCTCAAATTCTGCTTATATTAAAATTGTTAGTTTTATTATTGTACAATGGTATATTAACGTAGTTGGTATATTTACGTAGTAAAACATATCATTTATTGTATTAAGTACTACTTTTAGCAAATATATTATATAAAAATTTGAAGTTGACTATTTTCACGGTCAAAACCCATAGATAGAATTTGAAGTCTCTGACTTTACAAAAGAAATCTTATTACAACAATAACAACATACTTATGTCCAGTGAAATTTCACAGATGAAGTTTGAAAAAGATACTAATACATAACTTATTTTCAATAAATCCTCAAATCAAATAAAACATATCAAATCATTAAATAATAGTTAAGAAATTTGTAGAGAGTAGAACAATAACTGCAATAAGTAATATGATTGTAATGACCCGGATATCATACGATGCCACTGGACCTAGAGAAAACTCATTTCGGAATAAGTTTGAACCAATTGTTTGCTCAAGAGAGACCACACAGCTAGTGTGAGGTCATATGAGTTGTGTGGCTTCCTGTGAGGCAACACTTGGCTTCATTATTGGAATGTTGGCCTTGGTGTGGTGTTACAAGCTATGACATACCTCACTGGCACCCCACACGAGTCGTGTGACACTTCACAAATTGTGTGGAGGAGCCGTGGAGTGGCTTGAGCTTGAAAACCCCACTATTGGGGCTAAGGGAGGTGCCACGCCCAGCCACACAAGTCCTGTGGCTTGGGAAGGTCCATGTGTCCCTCCGTGAAGCTTCCAGGGTGAAAAATATTCTAAGTATAGTATCACATCTAGCAACGTTTCGTGGAAAAATTTCTAAGTGTTGGCTCACGACTTGTCACATGGACCATATGATTTCACATGGCTCGTGAAGCCGTCCATGTGGGTGTGTGTACACTCAAAAATTCTACGTGGTGGTTAAAGATCGAAATTTCTAGAAATTTTCTAAGTGATGTCTCATGGGCACTCTACATGGACCGTGGAGTGACACACAGGCCGTTTGGCCACAAGTGAGATGACTTCTAGGAAATTTTTCCTTCGATTCATTAATGGCATTTTCATGAATTTGGTTATTTCTATCATGCACTTTGTCTAAAAGGAGGCTTGACCATTATGGGTGAAAGGAAACCATGGAAGAAACCTACATACCTTAGTTTTGGAGAAGCTCTTGAAGAAGACTTTAATGGAGACTTGAATCTTGAATAAAATTTTTGGTTAAATCCTAAAGATTGGTCTTGAGTTTTGGGACTTTAATCTTGAGAGAAATATTAGTCTAAGTATTTGAGTGAGTATTGAGAAATGCTTAGGATGATATTAGGGTGAAATAAGGATAAGTATAGGTATTTTCAAGTATGGGAACCCTTAGGCTAAAGAATTGAAACCCTTTAAAAAAATAAAAAAAAAACAAGACAAAAATAACACTGGTCTGCGTTGCTTTCCTGGAATTTGCATCTCTGCACAAACGAGTTCCATGAAATCGGGCATACATTCTTTATCCAAACATCAAATAAGGTAAAACTAAGTATGTTGGTAAGCTAATTCAAAGAGTTTTAATTTGATAGGTTGTGGGCCACCTAGTTTTTTGTGTGCTAAGAGATATGCACCTTTAAAATTGATCCTCGTAACTCACATTTTTGTGATTTTCATATTTCGATATGGTTGCTCTAAAATTCGGGTTAGAACTATTTCCCACTCAATTTGATCCCGTGAACATGAATATGAAGTCGAATTTTTTAAATAACGAATGGAGTTTTAGATATATTGAAATTACGATTTCGGGCACTTTCAAGGCACAATCCGGGGTACTTTTTTTTGGTTATACAATAAATTTATAGGTTATACAATAAAATTAAAGAGGAAGGAAGTAAAAGCCAATGATAGATACAGCTTGCCGTACTTCTTGTGTGAAGTATAAATTCGTATATAAAAATTCACTAAAATTGCAATAAATAGTAAATATGAAAATAACTTCAATGTTAAGAACCTTAGAAATTCTTTTTTTGGGGCTGGGGTAGGGGATAAGCTTACCTGAAATGTCTTGAAAATAGGAATGATGGAACAGATGACCCAAAATGAAATAAAGATTATTAACTGCTCCTATATCTATATATGAAGCTATTTGAAAATGTAAATGATAGCATAAATACAAAAATATTTTCATAAAACAAGTTACTTCATCAACTAACAAGTCAAATATTTAAGGCAAATGAAGAAAATCACAAAATTTCAAAGACTGAAGAGGGTCCCGTGCAAGGCATGTACCCAACTACTTTCCCTAAGAAATTTCTTAAGTAACTATAGCAATAGTAACATATCATACTTCAACCCCGGATTTGCATCATGCGGACTTGATTACTAACATGTAAAACTTTCCTCTTTTGCTTTTTCATGAGGTTGGATTTCTTTGGTTTCAGAGCTATGACACTCTCCTGGTTGCTGATTGCCAAATCTGTGACCTTCTTTATTGGAACGATAGTATATATCCAAAATTATTAGGCCCTAAACCACTACATTGAATGGCCAATATTGCAGTTCGAGCAATATTGATTTCTACTTTCTTCTTTATTCTAGCAGCAGCTCCACCATATTCCCTTCCCCTAATGTCAACAGTACATTAAAATCTGATCATTTTTCTTTCTATCTCAAAACACTGAAAAATACACTAAACAAAGCAGAATAGAAAAGTATTATTACTTCTAGAACATGGAAAATTGGAAGTTTATATCATAATAACCAAGAAAAAATATGCTAGTTAAAAATAAAAAATTAAAGTTTCTTCAAAGACCTTAAGTTACTCTATTATACAAAATTTTACAGGTCAAAGAGCTGGGTCAATATAATATATGCATACGTAGCAAAGGAAGCAATCTAACACATCACTTCAAACTAACATATAACCTCTAAAGGTAGTTAAGAGTGGTTATACTAAAGCATATCTATATTCCACTATGGACATAATTAGCATAATCAGAGAAGTCAAACATAGCTATTTCTAGCTGCCTAAACCCTAACAACAACAACCTAGTTTCACATTTTCCATATTTAGGCCCTGCACGATGTTCTCAAAAGACGACTCATATCTTGCTGTGAGAGGCGGAAAGGAGCTCCAATGGCTAAAATGATGAATAAGACATTCCACAACAAAATGAAAGTTTATATGTTCACCAACACAAAGATCATTAATAACTGGCCTACATAAGTTATTTGCATAAAGATGCTAGGCATCATAGTGAAGCCCTCTGCCCCCTTAGATAGAAATTCAAATGGGAAAAATTACCCAAAAGTTGCAAATTTTTGACGAAATAGTAGTTTAAGACACTAAACTGATGAATTTTTTCTTGAAACATAACATACGTATATTCACAAGCAAGACATGACACGTTGCCTTCTGGTTAGAATACAAGAACAGTTAAGATCATAGTGCATATGAGTGCAGAAGCACAACTATTTTGTCTCAAATGATGAAGGTTAAAGCAAATTTCCATTGGCTGAGAAAGGTTTTACATCGAAGGTTTTACATTGACTCGGCCTTTTCAAGTTTCATGAGTGCAACTTCAGCAGTAGATTGCTCTGTTGCCTTGTGATTGTAAAATCCTAATAGAGAACTATATCCAACATTGTATACAATCATAGTTGACACAAATATAGGCTTATGTGTAGGGCCTTCCTTGATAGTCTCATAAACAAGGTTAGGAAGTCCAACTTTCTAGGTAAACTCTTGCAATCGTCTTTTGAAAAGAAAACAACTTGACACACCTGTAATGTGCTCAATAATAAATGACCATCGCTGTTAATAAAATAAGGAATAAGCAATAAAGACAACTTTAAAGGAGAATGGTGACAAGTAAGATAAGAAATTTATTATACAATAATTGAAAATATTGGCATGCACATATATGTCTAATACATTAGACTTGATATTATTTAATACCTTGTTTGGTAGTGTTTTCAATGTGTGCATAGCATATGCATAGCAACCCATGGTATTAGCAATATTAGGGCTTAAAACCTGGTTAAATACAAAATTATTGATAAGAAAAAATTTCATCATAAATAATCCCTACATTACTAATACATCCAACTCAATTATTATTCTTATATACCCTACCAAATGACCCCTCAATTTTAACAATTTAGACAAGGAAGGATGTATGTCTCTAAAAGGAGATGTAACATGTCTAGGAGATGGAGAGAAAAATACAAAAAGGCGTTTACCAAAAGTTCTATAAAGAAGGGTGAAAAACAAATGCCCAAGCCAGTGAAAAATGTCATTCAAATATCCAATAGACTAAAAACTCTACATATCTTTTTATTTTTCTAAATCAAATATTAAATCTTTATAAACTATAAATACTGCTCAAAACAATTATATTTGTTATAGCTAAAGAGGAAAACTAAATACCAAATAACCATATATTCTAACTATCCATTAAAACAAATGTATCAGCCAAAGGCCCAAAATTAACATCTTCTAAAACTTAACTTAGGAATTTATTTTCCCATAACAAAGATTTCATCTTTTTTCCCTCAAAATTTGGAATACAAAATTCATCAAGCACATAATTTTTTTTTTCAAAAAACTCTTGCAAATAAGAATTGACAACTTTTTCTTCATGATTTGTATATCAAATACTGAATTTAATTGGTCCTAAACAAAGTAAAAGAATTATAAGAAAATCCAAGAGATAAACAACAATAATATACCCAGTGAAAATCCCACAAGTGGGATCTGGGGAGGGAAATATGTACAGAGACCTTACCACTACCTCATAGAGATAAAGAGACTGTTTTCGAAAAACATTTAAGAGGTATAAAGGAGAAAAAATGTTACTTTTGATGCTCTGATTGTTCGCTATTTTGGATTGTCGCTTATACCAAAGACCAAAGAAGAGAATGAGTAGCAACCCTGGTTTATATAGAAGGAAAAAACTAAAGATGATATTTATTATTTGAAAAATTCCATAAATGCCCATCAAACTTTTGAGCCACAGGGAAGGAATGAGGTGACAAAATGGTCATACTCATTATCATAAATGGCAACATAGATCCCATTGGTTTCAATGAAAGTGAAACTTGTCATCATCCTCTTTCCACTTTAACCTAAAAAATTCTAGCCAGGGTATAAGCAGACCCTCCAACATCTAAAACACAAATATACTTCTAGATATGATATACATACTTGCGTTATTTTGTTAAAAATGAATTATATTCACCTGGGTATTCATATAGATTTGCAGATTCACACACCCATTATCCTTATTTGGCTAAAAGTATGATTTTTCTTTCGGAACGTTTTGTATTTTTGGTTAAAGAATAGTCAAATTGAATATATTTTTTAATCTGTGTATATATAGATGTTCACATTTACACACTAACTAGCCTATTTGGCTAAAAATTGGAACTTTTGAATTTTGTTTTTGTAATTTTGGTTAAGGATTAGCTCAAATTAAATTTTTTTTATCTGTGCATACATATCCATGTTAACAATCACACCCCCACTAGGCCTATTTGGCTATCTTGTTTTGAAATTTTTGTATTTTATGCTATGGAATAGGTCATAATGAAACTTTTTATCTGCATATGCATATAAATGTGTATATTCATGTAACAACCCATCTTAAAGTGAGAAGTCCCACGTCTAAAATAGGAGAGAAGCTAGGTAAGAAGTCCCATGTCGGAAAAACATAGGAGAGATGTTGGATATATAAGTAAACAAGCCTTACTACTAGTAATGAGTTTTAAGAACGTTCGGGCCTAGGCCTAAAGAGGACAATATCACTAGCGGGTTAGGCTGTTACAAACGGTATCAGAGTCACTCCTATGTTAGCTTTGTCGATGTGCACCAGAGTTGAATTGAGTTTAGAAAAATCTCGATAAGGTAGGGCAAATCTTATGTTGAGTCTAGTCGAATCCTATGTGGTGGAGCTAACCATAGTGAGGACGCCGAGTCCATAGGTTTCACAATCATGTAACACACGTCAAGTAATTATATGTATATGTTTCTTTTTTTTTCCTTTGCATGGTTGTACTTCTACAGAAGTTATGTATGGATGCTTGTTGTTATAGGTACTCTTGCTATTACTTTATGGATCCCTGTGTTTCTTTGCACTATAAGGGCTATTTCTTACTGAACTTAAAATACATTTTAGGTTAATGAGAGCTATTGATAAAAAGTATTAGAATGAATCAGGGTGGATGAAGGGAAAAGGATTTTAAGGATCATGTCTAACCCCACTACTTTGGAGTAGATGCACATTTGTTATTTGTCATTAATCTAAAGCCAATAAGAGAATCCACATGTTTGATTTAAGTTTTTACTAGTTTTTGATAGTACAAATGTAATGTATTTTCAAGATCCCAAAAACACAATTAGGTTCAGTTTGGAAAGATCACTTCATCAGATGCAGAAAGTGAGGATGAGATGGTTAAGCTATGTTTAAAGGAGAAGTGCAAATGTCCAAATAAGGAGGTCGATAAGGTTTTTAGTTTTGGGGCTGTGGAGGGAAAGAGTTAGGTTGAAAAAGTATTGGAATGAGGTGATTATGTAGGATATGACAAGGTAGGGGTAAGGTCTACATAGATTCTTTCCTTCCTAGGCTCCAGCTGTGATATTACACTAGGTTAGTTTTTATTAAGTCTTCAACTGATTTTTGATTCTTTGTTTAGTTAGAACTACTCTTTGCCTTAGTGATAGATGAGCCAACATGAGCTATTGAGGAGGCGGTTCCATGGTGTATACTATTTGCAGATGACATAGTACTGATTGATGAGAGTAGGAATAAAGTTAATGATATGTTGGAGGTGTAAAGACATACTTTGGAATCCAAATGGTTCAAATTGAGCAGGACCAAAATAAAATACTCGGAATTCAAATTAAGTGATGCAAAGGATGAAGAGGATATTAAAATGGAACTTTCTACTCAACCTACTCCGAAGAGAGAAAGCTATAAATATCTTAGATCCATTATCCGGGGTAGTGGTGATATTGATGATTGTCATGACCCAAGCCAAGGGCCTAGTCGTGACACGACGAATGGGAACCCAAAGAGGGACCACAAACAAGCCTCGTAGCATATAATTCATATATCCTTGGTCGCAGAAATAAAATAAGCAATAACAATAAAAATAAACTAAGGGAAGTGGGACTAAGAGAAGCCTTTGATTATCATAAAAGCATAAACGAGTCAAGCTCATAGCATAAGTTCGTTAATTATCCAACAACACGTCTAACATGGAATGGAGCGGGGGCCAAGACACTTTTCAGGCTCACCTTTATAGTGTCAAGTGTTCAACATAAAGAAATTGCAAATGCCAATAGTAACATAGATAGTGTATTTGGACTTGAGGACACACCAAAACTTGTCTCCAAAGCACCGAACTAGCCACGTAGAGGATGATAAAAAGGTGCTCCGATCTCTACATGATAATATTATGTAGACATAGAATATGCATTAGTATGTTTGAATGTACTAAGTATGCGGAATGCAATACAACAAGGGTTATATGCCAAATAACGAGATGCTTAATCATAATCAAGGGACATAAACTCAATACAGAATATATATTCAAACTTTACCTAAACATGCATAAGATGGGCCAATAGTCACCCACTTACCTTATGGTATAATCTTTTCGGAGAGTGTTACCAATACCCCTACCATACGATATAGTCTTTTTGATAGGTAGTATAAGATGTCCCCGACTTTATGTTATAATCATTTTTAGGTAGGAGCCCTGAATTGTTCTACCTTACGGCACAACCTTTCGATAGTATTCGAGAGTGTCCTTCCCTTACAATATAATCTTTTCGCTAGAAGACATGAATTGTACGTTACGGCATGGACCTTTCGGTATGTATTATAATGTATCCTTACCTTATGACATAATCCTTTTAATAGGAGCCATGAGATAATCTACCTTACGAGATGGCCTTTTTGGTAGGTCTTATAGGATGCCCATACCTTAAGATATAATCGTTTTGGTAGGAGTATCAAACCATCATAATCAAGTATCAAGAAAGGAGTTCACATTTTCCAAAGAACATAACAAAACATAAGAGACCAACAATTCACTTGCAATGCCACAGGTACTTTACCTGAATTCAATGCATACATGCAAGCCCTTAATCACCATAAAGTCACTTCACTTATAAACCATGCATTCGACCATCAATAACTTAAGGATCCTTGACTTGACACTTTATCAAACACTTGGTGGATTCGTAAAGCTAGTTTAAAAATCATGCAATTCAAGAGTGAAATAATATGGAAAACTCAATATAAATCAAACCACCAATGTATAGCAAAACCCTCATGTAAGATACCTTGAAATCCATCCTCAAATCCATAGTTTTATAGTTCAAAACATACATAGTCTCAATAGACAAAACCAATTCATGGGTTATAAGCTTGAAGTAGACAGATATGCATAATCAATCAATATTTCATAAAATCACAACATAATTTATAATCAAAATCCATAATAAGAGATAATCATAGAAGATACAACTTGAAAACATGCAATTTTCATAAAAAGGAAGATTGGCTCTATGGGTGAAAGGATCCAATGGATATAATGCACGTACCTTAAACTTGAGTTTTCATAATGTAGACTTGAAGGAGATTTGAAGCTTGAATAGAGTTCTTGAGATCTGGAATTAAGCTTGAGATACTTGAATTTGGATGAGAATTTTTAGTAAAATGGTTGATAGGTTTTAGAGAAGGTTTTTGAGTGATATGGTGTTGAAAAATGGCTAAGTATTGGATATTTGATGTCTAAATGGTCATGGGACTATGACCCTAGTGCCCTTTCCCTAAAACAAAAAATAATTGAAGTGCTAACACTACCCTGCGATGGATCCGCGTTGCGGAGCAATCGCGAACCCCTATTTGTTTGCGAAAAATTGGTGAAAATCATTTGCTGCTACGAGTCTTCTAAAATTTAGGTTATACCCATCTTCCACTAAATTTTGCCTCCTAATCAAGAATATGAAGTTGAATTTTTGATATCACACACAAATTTTGAGATATATGGAAATTATGATTATGGTCATTTTCAAAATACATTTTCGGGGCGTTTCAATATCTCCCCATTGGGAACATTCGACCCCGAATGTCAAAGAAACATGTATAAGAGAAGTAATCATGAAGATTTCAGCCTAAAATGAATTCAACAATTACATTTAGACATCATTTTTAAAAATCTCGACGTGAATGTCAAAATCACCATGAACTTGTTATCATAAATATGAATGCATGCAACATGATATGGGGGATGAAATTTAAGACTTGAAATCATAGAAGGGACTTAGTTTGCTATTGTAAGCTTGAATAGAATGAAAGAGGTACGGATATCGCCTCAATCTTAATGGGTGCAACATCTTTATTCCTCAACCTTTTCACATGTCCATCCAATATCTCCACCGGGGCCTCCTCATAGGTCAATGCATCCTCCACAACACCAACAACCTCAAAGAGTTCTATAGCACTTGGGTCAACAACACATCTCCTCAAACCCAAGGTAAGAAATGAAGTCCCATCTACTTAAACACAAGGTAAGAAATTAAGTCCCATCTATGATTTCTAGTCTTAAGTTTTAGTCCTAATGTCATTTTACATGCATTCATGTTCATGGTAGCAAGTTTATGGTGATTACGGATTTTCATTTTAAGACTTGTTGAAAATGACGTTTATGTAGATTTGTTGCATTCATGTCTGGCTGAAAAATTCATCTTTACTTCTATAACATATGTTTCTTTGACATTCGAGGATGAATATTCCCAAGGGGAAGATATTGAAACACCCCTTATGTGCTTTGGAATGCCCCATAATTACAATTTCCATATATCTTAAAATCTGTATGTGATTTTAGAAATCCGACTTCATATTCTTGATGAGAGGAAAAATTGAGTGGGAAATAGGTATAACCCAGATTTTACAAGACCCATAGTGAAAAATAATTTTGGCTAATTTTTGAATTCTAGTTGTTGTCGGTGCCTGGCCGCGACATGCCAGGGGCATAGAGTAGTGTATTTTGTCAAGCGCGTTTGGTCCGTATCGTCCATATCGCGCCAAGGGTGAAAACCAGTGTAATATTTTCCTTGGTTTTCTTATTTCGTCCAAGGGCATTAGTATCATAGACCCATGCCCATTTAAATGTGAAATATCCCATACTTAGCTATTTTTCAATCTCTAACTCAGAAAACCCTCTCTAAGACCTCTCCAAGCCTTTATCAAATCTCTCAATCAAATCCTCATATTTCAAGCTAAAATTTGGGACTCAAGGACTCATTTCAAGCTCTAAGTCTACTTCAAGTTCATTTCAAGAAATTCTACATTTAAGGTATGTGGGTCTTCGTCTATGGGTCCTTTCACCCATGGAGCCCAACTTTGTCTTTTATGGAAATTGCATGATTTCAAGTTGTAGTACCTATAGATATCTCTTTTTATGAAATATGAACGTGGATTATGTTAGGGTTTTATTAAGTATCGATTGATTATGTATGAAAATCTATTTCAAGCTTATTCTATGAATTGATCTTTGTCTATTGAGACTATGCATGACTTGAGCTATGAAGCTATGAACAATAATGAGCTTTTATGATGGATTTGATAAATTGGGGGTTTTACTACAATGTTTTCGGGTTGATTTTGAATTGATATTGCCTCTTGTTATACTCTTGAGTTGCATGACTTTTGTGCTGCCAAAATACAACATATTTGGTGCCTAAAACAAGGGATTTTGTGAGTTCTTAAAGCGACTTTTCAGTGTTTTGTTGTGTTTTTATGTTAATCTCGTAGAAAAGTTTGGTAGGCATGATTTTGAAGAAAACTTGCAGATTTTGCTGAAGTATAGGCCATACGATCCAACTTACAAGTCATAGCTCAAGCTACAAGTCATAGGGTGGTGTCATAGCAGGAATCAGAAACCAAAATTAAAAGCCTGCCAAGTGAAGGTCACTCCTACGAGGACATCCTACAATTGATAATACACACTACGAATCGTATAGGTGGACTCATAGCAAGAATCAGAGAGCCAAAATGTTGGACCCAAAAACTAAAGATCAAGACTACGAGACAAATATATGAGTCATAGTCAAGAAATGACTCATACCTATGAGTCATACTTGTTCATTCCAAGATTCTACGAGCCTAATACGAGACCCCGACTACGACTCGTAGGTCATCCTATGACTTGTAACAGCGAGACATATCAGCTGCCAGCTATCTTTCCTGTGTAAATTTTAGGTTATTTGGTAAATACTATATATAGTTTAAGTCAGGTTTTCTGAGAGAGAGTTCGACTAGCAAACAATTTACCACTACATTTTGAATCTTCTCTTAGTTTTTTAGGGTAGTTTATTGTTCTCTATTGGAAAACCTATTTTGGTGATTGCAAATCTTACCTTGTACTCATTGTCGATCAATTAAGCTTGTGGGTTTGCAACTTGTGGTTCCCATTCTCTTCATTGTTATTGGTAAAACTCTCAACTGTGTATGTCATGTGCATTTTTGTGTGTTTTACTTTAGCCATGAGTAGTTAAGCACCCACAACATGGGGTTGTGGGAACCATGGGTAGTTAACTTGAACTAACCTAGGTTTCTTGCATTTCTATGATTGGGGTTTTGCATGTATTATCTATTTCCCTTTATTTTTATTTTTGTTTGGTTGTGGCCAATATCAAACTCCCTACTGTCACGATCCTAACCAAGTTAGTGATGAATAGGAAAAGGGAAGTAGATGACAAAATTTGATTGATGTGTTCTCGTCTAATCAACCATACCTGACAATACCAAACCCTCCTACTGTCACGATCCTAACAAAGGTAGTGATGAATAGGAAAAGGGAAGTAGATGAAAAAATTTGATTGATGCATTCTCATCTAATCAACCAAACCTGACCAAGGGTAGGTTGACTGGGACTATTGTTAATGGTTAGTTGGCACTCCATGGTGGCCGACAAGCGCCATGGTGAAATTCAACCTTCACCTTCACAAGAGGGATGGAAAAACCTAGGTTACTATCCTGCATGCAAATTAGCAATTGTAGTTATGTTATCTATGGTAATCGAGTTGACGAACTATGGGGAATACAATTCTTGAGTTGTCCCTAAAATTGAGTGTTTCCTTACATTATAGTTAGTGTTTATTTTATTTTGTTTTTGAATCACGAACCCCCCCTCCCATTTAGTGGTTGTAGTAATAAATACTATAAATAATTAGTAGTGAAGTCTTGTAGTCAAGCCCTATATTCCTTGTGGATTCGATCCTAACCTCAGTTAGGTTAATTGTTGACAATGACCGCTTTCTTATTAGAGCATGAACGTCATAAAAAATTATGGCGCCGTTGCTGGGGAATACAACTTTGTTATGAGTTGATTTCACTATTAGTTAGTTCTAGTGTTGATTTCTAGAGTCTCTTGTACTTTACTTTTGTTTTTGTTTTTGTTATCTGATTTTATTTGCAAGGTATACTAAGTTGTATGCCCAACACAAGGATCGAAGGCAATCCCTTAGCTCCACTAAATTTGGAGATCCGTCGGCTACCTAGACAAAAGGCTCAAGTGAATGAGGATTTTAAGGTTAAGGAGGATATGCATACGAATGAGGATATGGATAGAGAGGAGATTCCACCACAAAGGGGTAATAGGCCATAACTCAGGGACTTCAATGAAAATGCTTATGGGTGGAATCAATATCGATTGAACCCTATGGCTATGGATGTTACTGGTGCTATAGTACTGCCTCCTTTACTGGCAAATATTAAGTTCACGGTATTGAGTGGATTGCTCTAAATACTCTAAAAACAAGGACTATTCACAGGGCTACCTTCGGAGGATCCCCACGTCATCTAAGAAATGTGGTATTTGTTTGCAAGAGTGACATGGGGACAAAAAATCTTTCTCTTAATGGTATGGGCTTAAGAGTGTTTCCACTATCATTGACTAACAATGTAGCTATATGGTTGTTCGAGCTTCCTCCTGGTACTATCACAAGTTAGGCTCAATTTTAGAGAGTATTCCTTGAAAGATATTTCCCAAGGTGCCAGAAGTTAAAGCTCAAGGACCAAATCAACAATTTTGAGCAATTGCCAGGTGATTCTATCAGCACAACATGGTAAAGATTTACTAAATGCTTGAGGATGGTCCCTGATTGCAAGATTGTTAACGATGCCTTGGTTGAAATTTTCTATCGGGCACTTGATGAAAATAGTCAAGCTTGCACCGATACGATTATGGGAGGCATATTCCTAGACCAACCTTTTGCATTGATAGCCACAAGAATGGAGAAAATTGTCAAAATAAATTGAACATAGAGACAACAAGAGCGAAGTCTGGTGAAATCCTATTATGCGGTTAATACAAAAAATGAGAAAGCAAAGGTAAATGAAGAGATCATGGAGCAACTTGCTCAACTTCGCACAAGTATAGACTTGGTTTAAAAGTAAAATCAGGCAATTGTCAAGGCAGTTGCACACCAACTTGTGAAAGTTCCTACCTATTCATTCTTTGATAAGGATGCATGTTTTGTAAGCAACCAAGAGGTGGGATTCCGGAAAAACCCCCAAGGGTCCAATTCAGATTATTGGAGGCAAGGTTTCGCGAATCAAGTTCGAAGTTCACCCATAATGGGATGTATATAGATAGCTGGGGTGGATATTATGAGAGAGAGAGAGAATGCCAGATGTAGAATGGGTGAGTCAGGAGGGCTACAGAAATGGCCCTTATGTGCCACCACATAATTATGATGCTGGATCAAACAACTCTAAGATTGAAGAAATGTTTGAAAAATTATTGAAGTGAGAAAACCATCAAGATGAGACTTTAAAGGGAATAAAAGCAGATATCTCAAGTATTAGTCAAAAGATAGAGTCTCACTCGGTGGCAATCAAGCAACTTGAACAATAATTTGGACAAGTTTTTTCATAATTGAATTAGCACCAAAAGGGCACCCTACCAAGCAATATGGTTCAAAACCCTAAGAATGAAGGGCATTACATAGCAGTGATGATTAGGAGTAGCAAGAGCACCATAGATCCCCCTATGTCGGTAATGGAGGATGAAGTTGATGAGAAGGGTCTTGGTGGTGAAGTCTTGGTCGGGGGAGAAGATCCGAAGGTTGTTAGGATGCAACAAGAACAGATAAGGAATCATGAGAAATTGAAATCAATTCCCAAACCTCCTCCTCTTTTCCCTCAAAGGCTTAAGAGAAAGGAAGAGGTGGGTAAAATCAAGAACTTTCTTTCGATGTTGAAGAAACTCTCCATCAACATTCCCTTTTTAGAAGCTTTAGAGAAAATGCCCGAGTATGCCAAATATATGAAGCATTTAGTCACCAAGAAACATACTTTGAGCCAAGAGTTCTCACAAGAACTCCAACAATGTAGTGTGATTATGACCAAATTCCTTGCTCAAAAGCGAGAGGACCCCGGTGCATTCACCCTTACCTATACCATTGGTGATGTCAAGTTTGCAAGAGCATTGTGTGACTTAGGAGCGAGCATTAATCTAATGCCTTCTGCGGTATTCAAAAGGCTTGGCCTTGGCACTCCTAGCCCAATAAGAATGAGATTGCTTATGGCCGGTCGAACTATTAAAAAACTGGAGGAAATCCTTTTGGATGTGCTTTCTAAAGTAGATAAATTCATCTTCTCGGCAAATTATGTGATCCTTGATAGTGAAGTTGATTCTGAGGTTCCCATCATCTTGGGGAGACCATTTCTGGCCATGGGGAGAGCCCTAGTGGATATGGATTCAGGTCAACTGCGGTTCAGGGTTAATCATGCAGAAGTTGTGTTCGACATTTGCCAATCCATAAAACACCCAAATGCGTGCAAGTATGAGGTATGGACCTCGATGATAGTTGATGAAGGAAGGTAAAAAAGTCGATCCATGATGTTAAACAAGATGCTTCCTGGGAGATAACTCAAGGTATGCCCCTTGCATTTTTTTCTTCGTGTTCTTACTTTGAGGACGAAGTATCACATTTTGGTGGGGTGGTGAAAGTTATGGATTAAGGTGATGTCTGGGTAGCCTCAAGTCCATAACTTCCCCTATTTTAATACCAAGCTTTTCTTGTCGTGTTTCTTTTTCCTTGGGTATGTTTGATTTTCTGTTGAACCGACATGTTTAGGAAGTGCAGATAATGGGTAAATTCATAGTAGTGGCATCTATTGGCATATACATAATTTTTAGATTTGTTTTCAATGTTTTGATGAAAAATTTGGGTACCCGCAAAATTTGTGAAGTTGTGGTTATTGAAGCATTCATACATTTTTGAGTATCTGGCAATATTTGTTCTAATATTGTGGACATAAGCTAAGACTGAAAGCATGACTTGTGAGTCTATACTTGATTGTTGATGCAATTGTCATGTGTGCTGTAAGCTTATTTTCCTGCTTTCATGCATCTTGTATGGACCTTGAACTTGCCTTGTTACTCTAAAGTTGGTTTGGTAGTGTGGTGGATATGGAAAGGATCTTAGGCCTTTGTTCCTTTAGTGAAACCACTTTTAGACTAAATCACCCACCAGATGAGTGACTGAATCCCTTGTTCTAAATGTTTGAGCTTATCATGTACTCGTTCTTTCTTGATACCTTGCTAACTTAACTTTGTTGGATGAAATGCCTTGATATTAGCCCTGGCCTATCCTTGAACATGTGAACCTTTATTGATCGAAAGGCCAAAGTTGAGGGTGGCTACAATTAGTGGCCCTGGTTTGAGTTATAGTTATTGTGTACTTCACCTGAGGCTGAAAGCCTAAGTTGAAGGTGACCCATATTGTGGCAATGTAATAATAATAAGATGTTTGGTGGGCAATCAAGAAAGAAATGAAAAAGCATGAAACGAGTGAAGAAAAAGAAAAGAAAAGTTCGTTGAGTTGAGGAAAAATAGCAAATATGAGCTTGAAATTGAGGTACAGTTGAAAATGAGAAAGAAAGTACTCGACAAAAGCTCAAACAGGAGATAAGTGTGGAGTGATTAAAAATGGGTTAGATTATGAATCCAAGAAGTGTTGGTAAACATGGTTCAAGGATAGCTTTTAGTCACTACTTGCTCAAAATACCATACCAAAGTACCCTGAATCTATGTTACAAGCCTATAAGTCCTAAAATGATCCAACTCTGCTTTATCACCAAGATAGAATATGAGTTTAGAGGCAAGCCTATAGTGTTAGTCAGTATTCATTGAATTTCAATTATGAGAGTGAGAATGTTTGCTCGGTTCCCGAATTCTAAATGCTTTTGAGTGAGTATAAGGGACTTCTTTCTAGTGATGGCATTTGGACTACTTGAATAGCATATGACTATACCAGTGACTGTGGATGTTTGATGCTACTTATCTTGTCATAGTTCAAATTTTAGGTCTCTCATTATGTTCTTGTTTGCTTAATAACTTTGCAATCATGTTTTGAAAATAGTAGTTGGGTACCCGAATCAAAGGAGCTGATGTATATGCCATTAGTATAGCTGCTATGTGTTTCTCTTTGTCTGTGTAGATTGAGTCATCGCTTGAGGACAAGAAATAGTTCTAAGTTATGGGTGTTGATGTACTTTCGAAATACAACACATTTGGTACCTGAAACAAGGGATTTTGTGAGTTCTTAAAGAGACTTTTTAGTGTTTTGATGTGTTTTTGTGTAAATTCTGCAAAAATGTTAGGTTGGTATGATTTTGAAGAAAAGTTACAGATTTTGCTGAAGTATAGGCCATAGGGGCCAACTTATAAGCTGTAGCTCAAGCTATGAGTCGTAGGGTAGTGTCATAGCAGGAATCAGAGACGAAAATCAGAAATCTGCCAGGTGAAGGTCACTTCGACAAGGACATCCTACGAGTCATAATACACACTACGACTTGTATAGGTAGACTCGTAGCAAGAACTAAAGAGCCAAAATGTTGGAACAAAAAACTGAAGACTGAGACTACAAGAAAAACGTACGAGTTATAGCTCAAGCAATGACTTGTACCTATAATCATACCAGTTCAGTCTAAGATGCCAAGAATCTGATATGAGACCCCAACTATGACTCATAGGTCATCCTATGAGTCGTAAATGCAAGACGTATCAGCTGCCAGCTATCTTTCCTGTGTATATTTTAAGGTTATTTGGGAAATACTATATATAGTTTAAGTTAGGTTTTTTTAGAGAGAGTTCGACCAGCAGACAATCTACCATTAAATTTTGAATCTTCTCTTAGTTTTTTAGGGTAGTTTGTTGTTCTCTATTGGAAAACCCATTTTGGGGATTGCAAATCTTACCTTATACTCATTGTTGATCAATCAAGCTTGTGGGTTTGCAACTTGTGGTGTCCATTCTCTTCATTGTTATTGGTAAAACTCTCAACTATATCTATCATGTGTATTTTTATGTGTTTTGCTTAAGCCATGAGTGGCTAAGCACCCACTACTTGGGGTTGTGGGAACCACGGGTAGTTCACTTGAAATAACCTAGGTTTCTTGCATTTCTATGATTGGGGTTTTGCATGTATTATCTATTTCTATTCATTTTTATTGTTGTTTGGTGGTGGCAGACACCAAACCCTGCCTACTATCACGATCCCAACCAAGGTAGTCATGAATAGGAAAAGGGAAGCAAATGAAAGAATTCGATTGATGTGTTCTCTTCTAATCAACCAAAGGGGAGGTTGACGGGGATTATTGGTAATGGTTAGTTGGCACGCCATGGTGGGCGACCAAGTGCTATGGTGAAATTCAACCTTCACCTTCATAAGAGGGCTGGAAGAACCTGAGTTACCATCGTGCATGCAAATCACCAATTGTATTTATGTTATCTAGGGTAATCGAGTCAATGAACCATGGAAAACACAATTCTCGAGTTGTCCCCAAAATTGAGTGTTTCCTTGCATTATAGTTAGTGTTTATTTTATTTTTTTTGAATCACAAACTACCCTCCCCTCTCCCATTTAGAGGTTGTTGTCGTAAATACTAGAAATGATTAGTAGTAAAGTCTTGTAGTCAAGACCTGTATTCCCTGTGGATTCGACCCTAACCTCGGTTAGGTTAATAGTTGACAACAACTGCTTTCATATTGGAGCGTGAACATCATTAACGACTTTGAACAAGTATCATACACCTACCATGTGTTTGATGAAATTACGTGACAAGAATTTTCAAGTTATTGAAGTGCCATTGTACGATTTTTACAAGTCAAGTGTTTTAATATAGTTATGGGCTCTTGTCACGACTCAAGTCTTGGTCCTAGACGTGACCCGACGAATAGGAACCCGAAGGGACCTAAACAAACCTCCTAGCATATCAATGACACATTCTTGGTCATGGAATCAAAGTAAACAACAAGAAGAGAAAATATAAAAAGGGGAAGCGGGAGTATAAGGAAGTCTTTGATATCATAAAAGCATAAAGATTCAAGCTTATAACGTGAATACATCAAAATATTCCAACAACATCTCTAAACTTAGAATGGAGCGAGGGCCAAGATACTTTCGGGCTCACCCTCATAATGTTAAATGTTCCACATAAAAAAATCATAGAGATAGCAAGAGAAAGTAGATAGTGTCCCCGAACTTGAGGACTCACCAAGCTTATCTTCGGATAATCTCACTAGCCATGTGAAAGATGATCAAGTGGAGCTCTGGTCCCTACATGGTGATATTATTTAGGCAAAAAATATGCATTAGTACATTTAAATTTACTAAGTATGTAGGTTGCAATGCAACAAGACATAAGCCAGTATAGTCAAAATGCATAGAAATAAACAATAGATAAGTATAATCTCAATATGGAATCATTCAACTTGCATAGGAGAAGTTAATATGTGGAAAGAGACCTCAACCGACAAAGGATATGACCAAGTGAGCTACAACATGAAATCTCAATGATTACCCCTCATCTATATAGAGGTGGTCTACTTACCAAGTTAAACTATACTTCACCATATGGAAACATGACCTATTTCATATGAATTAACCCTTTTTATGGGAACATGACCTATTTCTGAAAGGATTGTATCAAGAAGTGCACTAAATGGATCCACTAGTAAAGCAAGGGTAAAATATACTCCTATGTTGGCACATAGTTTGATGAAAGGAATATGAACCCATGAAGATGGTACATGCCACATCTAATCCATCGGTGCTAAGCCTAATCCCAAAGAATAATTGAAATAATCACACTTTAGCAATTTGTAAGAATCATGGAAACATGACGTAAATAACTCTAAAACATCGTTGACCTCTAATAGTGAGCCTAACTTTATAACATAAGAATAGATCATCATCAAACATTACCCTTGCATTAACATCAAAGGTCCATAAGAGGTAAAATCTTTGAAAAGGAGCTTAATCCTGCATTTACAATATTATAGACATTTTCATGAATTCAATACATTTTGAAAAGCCCCAAAATCATCATAAAATTATTTGACTCATAAATCATGCAATAGATCATCAATAGCTCTAAGAATCTTTGTGAATACATTTTATCAAAAACTTGGTTAGTGTATAACGTTTGTTCGGAATCATACAATTTAAGAGTGTAATAATATGAGCAAAGTCAATTAAAATCAACCCATGAACATATAGTAAAACCCTCATATGAAATACCTCGAAATTCATCATTAAATCATATAACAAATCATAGTTTTCATAGCTCAAAACATTCAAAGTCTCAATAGGCAAACACCATTCATAGTACAAGCTTGAAATAGATAGTCATGTATAATAAATCAATATTTCATAAAATCCCAACAAACTTTATACTCATAATCCATAATAGAAGATACCTATAGGTAATACAACTAGAAAACATGAAATTTTTCATAAAAGTGGAGATTGGGCTCCATGGGTGAAAGGAAACAATGGATGAAACCCATATACCTTTAACTTGGTTTTATTGATATATACTCGAAGGATACTTGAAGCTTGAATGAAGCTCTTGAGATCAAAACTAAGATTGAGATACTTGAATTTAGATGGGAATTTTGATAAAATGGTTGAGAGGTTTTAGAGAGAGTATTTGAGTGATATAGAGTTAAAAATGACTAACTATAGGTGATTTCACGCTTAATTAGGAATGGGGACATGAACCCAATTCCCTTGGGAGAAAATAAAAAATTAAGGAAGTGCTAACACTGCTCCGCGATGGGTCTGCAATGAGGAGCCATCATGCACCATCCCTGTTATTGAAAAATTTAGCGAAAATCAATTTTTACTATGGGTCTTCTATAATCTGATTTATACCCATTTCTAACTCAATTTCCCCCCTAATTAAGATATCAAGTCAAATTTTTGATATCACGCATGAATTTTGAGATATATCAAAATTACGATTACGGGCATTTTCAAAGCACATTTTTGGAGCGTTTCAGCTCCCAAGTATGCATTGAAATCATGATGAGTCTTTCTGATCTACAAGTAAACCATTGATCCCTCATGCTAAGTTCTATGCTCTTGTGAATTGTGAAACCTAGTAGAAGGGGTCACGAATCATGCTATACTCTTTACCCTCTAGTACAAGGCAAATGTCTACATGAAGGGGTCATTAATCATGTTATATACTTTACCCTCATGTATGTATTATTATGACGCATTATCCAGTGTCTACATGAAGGGGTCATGAACCATGTTGCCCTCATGTATGACTTAATATCATTTACAATCTGCTACCTACTAGATGGGGTCATAACTCATGCTACACTCCTTATCCTCTAAAACATGGTATTTGGATGAGCCACTCATGTCACAATATTATATGAGACGAGCTATGCCAGCATGATTACTCTCAAGCATGTTATATCTAAGCATTCAATATACCTAGCATATTGAACTTGTGTCTATGGATTATGAATATGCATCTTGATTATTATGCTTATAATTCTTGTTGCATTACACCCTGCATATTTAGTACATTTCAAGTACTAACACAAACTTTGTGCCTACATGATGTCACCATGTAAGGACCAGAGTTTCTATCGATCATCCTCCTTATCATGGCTAGTCGGACCGTTCAAAGCTAGCTGTTGGTGAGTCCTCTGATTCGGGGATGATATCTATTTCTTTTCATGTTATGTTGAGAGTTCTCCTTTATGATGGATATTTATTATTATGAGGGTGACCCTAGGAAGTGTCTTGGCCCCCGCTCCATTCTAACTTAGAGGTGTTTTTGGATACTATATCTTGTATATGCTTTGAGCTTGACTCTTTCTATACTGTACGATTATCAAAGACTTCCTTAGTCCCGTTTTCTTTTTTATCATTTGATTCATATTATTGCTTAATTCCGCTTCTACAACCAAGGATGTTGTTACAATCAAGAGGCTTGTTTAGGTTATCTTTGGACTTCTTGTTCGCTGTGTCACGTCAAGGCCCTAGGCTTGGGTTATGACAACTGCCATGTGGTCACGATGAAGAACCAACAATGTCTCAAGAAGCCACATATGATAAAACCATCCACATTGATCTTATGGATCTATGAAAAGAGCATGTCACATAAATTCGTACTCTTTTGTAAATACATTATCTTTGGGAGAGTATGCTTTTGCTTTTTCCTCTAGAAAATGAGAAGGAAGAACATGTTGGGTTTAAGTAATAAGTGTGAATTCGAAAATGAAGATTGAAAGCAAATGAAGTTTGAGAGAATAAGGAAAATGTGGGGTAATCAAGTAAAGGGAAATGGGAAATGAAGAGTCATTTCTCCATCAACTCAAAAATAGAGGAAAAATGTTGTTTTTATATTGGAAAACACTCACTCTAATTCATAAAGATCAAGTATAGGGACCCCTCACGTCGTCGTCGTCGTTGCTTAATTGGCTATGGCTTCGGCGAATGATTGATAATTTTTTTGGTCAAAAATTTATTTAACCAATCACAAATTTTTCTTTTCTATATTTGTTTGGGAATTATTAATTAATTATTCAATTCATCAATTATTTATTAATTAAATTATTTTTTGAGTTATTTATTAATTAAATATGTGGAATTAGTTAGTTTGATGTAAGGACCCAGATTTTCGTATAGCTTTAGTGACGATTGAGATTGCATTTTGAAAAGTTTTGGGCAAAGGAGAAACCTTATGGAACCTCTAAACTCGATCTAAGTTCACTTTCAACCCTTCCATTCAAGCTTAGTGATGTTTTTTAAGTCCATCATGGGTCTCCTAGATCAAGTCAAGTTCAAAGGAATATCATTGGCTAAGTTTTTCACAGGTACCGCTAGAAGGGTAAACTTTAAATACGCATATATCTTAAGACAAAATTAACTAGGTGGCTCATGATGTGTCACATTAAATATCTTTGAATTAGCTTTCCAATGCACTTGGATTCACCTGATATAGAGTTCGGTTGAAGAAGTTATGCCCTGTTTTCATAAGACCCTCGTGTGTAGAGTTCCACACGAGCACCTAAACGGGCAGTGGGTCTTTAAACTAACGTGGGAACGGACTAGGCCCTTAAACATCCTTTTTTAGCCTAAGTATTGGGGTATGATCACTGGTACTAGTCATATAGTCTTCAAGGATAGAGAAAATCATAAGTGTGGTTCAATCTTGGTGTGGAGAATTATCTTTTCGCTAAGTGTTGCACCACGATTCACCGCATGAACCGTGGTGAGTTGGACAAGCTGTTTAGATGACCATATGTTATTCAAGCTTAGCATCTGAGGATTATTTTCGCTAAGGTTGGTGCCACAGCCAGCCCCACGAGCCGTGACAAGGCTCAAGGCTATGTACCCAACTGTGGAGCTTACTTTGGTGCCAAAAAATTTAAGTGTTGAGTCAAGTTCCAATTTCTAGATTTTTTAGTGTGGATTAACAGCCACTCAACACGGACCGTGGAGTGCCACATGGGCCATGAGGCCTCAAGTATAGTGACACTTTATCATATTTCTACCCATTCATTAGTGGCATTTTCGTAAATCTAGTTATTTTTATTAGTCTTTTGGGAATTCCTATGCTATTTCATGGTCATCTAAAGAGCTAAAACCTATTTCAATTCGAAATCACTCCTTACAGTTTAAATCCATTCAAAAGCTTTCCACATAAGAACTCTTGGAGATTTCAACACTTGAGCTAGGGAACTCAACTTTTCTTCAAATTCTTTGGGGTTTTCTTCATTTTAGTTTATGTGGGTTTTTATCTTTGACTACTTCCAATCAAGGAGACCCAAGCTATTTTCAGTAAACCTAAATAAATTTTACTTACTTTAGTTTGGGGTTTTAAAATATTTTGGTTCCTTAAATTCCAACGATGAATGAGTTATGTTTATCTATGGATTTAAAGATGTATTAATCTTTGAAATATTGAAATACATTATTATTAAGAATATTTGAATATGCATAGTCCTTCATTGTTTGAATCTAAGCATGGGTGATTATATTATGATTTCAAATGTGGATTTAACTCACTTGAATCTCTTATTATATTGATGGTTTTGAATTGAATCTCAATTATCTATGCCTTTCTCATGTCATTCATAGCATATGAATTAATGTCCATGAGAATTTATGAAAATTATATTATGGGTTAAGCCCAATGATATTCTATGATATGATTTCGATATCATATTGTTTAGGACGATATTGTGATGACATATATGTGTATGGATTATGGCTCTTTGAGCATTTTTGGTGCTTGCAGCATTTTGTGTGTGAATGGGCTATTCCTATGCATAGTATTATGACTATGAAAGTATGGTTTTGGCATTTGAGCATAAGTATGAATTATTATGAATGGTGTTTGTCTTTTAATCCCAATGGTACATTGTAATGTTTTGGCAAAACTTGTATCTCTTTGAAAGCATGCATAATGACAAAAATTATAAGTATTTTTGTGGGGTGATGACTTAGCACTGATGGAAGGAGGGTTTCCTCTCTTTCCTTGAACTACGTATGTAGCATAGGTTTCTTTCCAAAATGGGAGGCCCATAAAGAAAGATGCCGCTGGAACGGGGTTCCTCGTAAGGAGAAGAAATGATATGATATGATACGTTTTGTGTTATGAAAATTCTATTTGAAATTGGAGACCTGTATGGAAGGTTGCTTCATACGAAATGGGAGGCCCGTAAGGTGAAGCATGGTTTACACTTGGCAAATAGACCACCTCTTCATCGTTAAGGGGTAATCATCGGGATTCCACGTAGTAGCTTGCTTGGTCTTACTTATGTCAGTTGAGGTCACATCCCCACTATATATATGAGCATCAGTTGCATTTCAGGCATTATGAATTCATAGTGTATTGTTATATAACATTCCTTACTATAAATCTGTTTCTGTATTATGTGCCCTTGCCATCTAATATCATATGTAGGTTTTGGTAAGTTACATACATTGAACCCCACAAACTTAGTACATTCAAATATACTAACGCATCCTTTTTCCTACATGATCTCACCATATAGGGACCGAAGACTATGATCATCCACCTTATGACTTTTCCTTGGATCTGAATGTGTGTTTGATATGGTGAGTCCTATCTTCCATGGACAAGCTAGTATTTCTCTACCTTATGTTGTTTTTGCTTATGTCATCTTTATTTTGAGGGTGAGCCCGGGACATGCCTTGGCCCCCTTCCTATCTTACGACTAGAGGCATTGTTGGACATCTTGTAGAATTTCGTCGGATCTATATGCTATGTGTTGTATTTGAACCTTATGATTATGGTTATTCTTTAGATATGGATATTATGGATTGATTATGGGAATTATGATATTTATATGTACTTTGGTGTGGAAATGTGGGAAGATCCTTATTCCTAAATAGCCCTATACCGTGAGTCCCACTTTCTTGTCCCTCAGAATTAGGTGTTTAATTTGAATGCACTTTCGAACCAATGATGTAAATTTTGTTACTTTGAGGCTTGGTTTGGGTACTCTTGTGTCCCTAATTGCTAGGTTACTTGTAGACCCCATGTCCGGCCCGTGACAAAGATGGTATCAGAGAACTTAGTTTGTAAGTGATTCTCGGAGTACAACATACCGCGTCAAGTGGAGTCTTATTTATGGGCGTGAAGCATGCCATATCTATGGATAGGAGACGACAAGGGATTTTAGGAAATGTCTTCACTTTTCATGATTCACATCATGCTGTGGGGCGTGTCTTAAGATTTCTTATCTCTATCTCTCCCTACCGGATATGAAGAGTTACTTTGGGCTTGTAATGCAATCCAAGCAGGGTGGATGTTATAGCTGATCTTATTGATAAGTTTAGATGGGAGTTGGTGAAGAGTGTCCATTCTTTATCAAGCTTGATCCTTTCTGAAATGACACCAAAAGTGCCTAAAAATGTGCCTCGGAAGGGCCCAAATTCGTAATTTTCATATATCTCAAAATCCATGTATGATATGAAAAATTTGACTTCATATTCTTGTTCAGGAGGAAAAATTCAATGGGAAATAGGTAAAACTAAAATTTTAGAAAATCCGTAGCAAAAGTTGATTTTCACAAAATTTGGGAGCCCAGTAGCTGCTCGTGACATCTTCCTGACGCGGAGCTGTATAAATTTGTCCTATGTGTTGGTTTCGCATCACAAACCAGGTGCAAACCTATGTATTTTGTTGCCAGTTTTTTTGTTTTGGTCCAAGGTCTTGGGGTCTTGGGCCTAAGTCTTCCCATGCATGAAAACACATGTACTTAGCCATATTTCTCCCTTATATCATACATGTCATTCCCCAATACTCTACCAAACACTGAGACAAATACTTCTGTCAAATTTCAAGTGCAAAATCTCATTTTGGCTCTCAAGGGTTTCACCCAAGCTTCAAGTCTCTATTCTATTCTTCTGAGGTATGTAGGGTTCAACCATTAGGTCCTTTCAACCATGGTGCCCAAGTTTCCGTTTTACATAAACTATATGTTTTTAAGTTGATTTTACTTATGATACTTATATTATGAATTTGACTATGAATTGTATTGGGGTTTTGTAAAAGTGTGACTGTTTATGCATATTTTGAGCTATGAATTTAAGATCTATGGTGAGTTCTGATGAGGGGTTTCATTGTAATTTGCAAGGTGGGGTTACAAAGTATTGGTGAGTTGATTTACTTCAATATTTCTTGCATGATTTCACTCTTTAATTATATGTTTTTATACTAGCATTATACACCCACCAAGTGTTTGATAAAATGTCCAGTTTGTTGTTCTAGATCTATTGATAGACCATTGCATGTCCTATGATTTGAATGAATTTGTGATGATGTAAGGATGGTATATATGTGTTTATTTAATAAAAAGTATCTACAGTATTGTAGGTTGACCACACCTAGTTAAGGGGGTGCTAGACCTCAATCACCATAGATGGCGGGGTGCAATCCACCATCAACCGATTGAGGGGTTGGTACCTCAATCACCATGGATGGCAAGGTGTAACTTCCAACAACCAATTGAGGGGTTGATACCTCAACCACCATGGATGGAGGGGTGTAATCCATCATCAACCAATTGAGGGGTTGATACCTCAATCATCATGGATGAGCATGTTTTACTTCAAGCATCACTCATGCATGCCATATTGCTATATGCTCATTTGTTGCCTAATTGTACATTTGGATTATGTTGCCTATCTCTAGTAGCATTGCCTCTCACATACTTAGTACATTCAAATGTACTAACGCATACTCTATGCCTATGTGATGTTACCATGTAGGAACCAGAGCCCCTCACGATCATCCTCATCCTCCCCGTGGCTTGTACTATCTTAACAAATCAAGTTGGTCAGTTCTCAATTTCGGGAACAATGTCTTTGATCTTATGCTATGTATAAAGACTCTCTTTCCTTTATTTTATGTTTTGACTATAAGGGTGAGCCTGGTTATTTTTCTTGGCCCCTCCTAAGTTCTATGTTTAGAGGTGTTGTTGAACAAGTTATGTAATTATGCTTAAGCTTCACTCTCTTTGACTCTTTGATGTTTTATGACATGAACGCCTTCCCTTAGTCCCTCTTTCCCTTATTCTTATGCTTTATTGTTGTTTTATTCCTTCCATGACCAAAGATGTGTAATGATATGCTAAGATGCTTGTTTGGGATCCCTTCGGGTTCTCTATTTGCCGTGTCACGTCTAGTCCTTAGGCTTTGGTCATGAAAAACTTTGTATTAGAGCACTAGGTTGTTAATGGTCCTCAGCATCCAACACACCCCGTTGATTAGAGTCTTATTCATGGTTGTGTTGTGCACCACAACTATGAGTAAGAGGCTATGAGACGTTCTAGGAAATGTGTCCCTTCTTCTTATTCTATATCATGCTATAGAAATTATGCTAATGTTTCCCCCCTAACGGCTGTTCTTTGATATGCTAGATCATGCCTAACACAAGAGGAAGAAGAGTCTGCACACCCGAAGAACAACCGACTCATAGAGAACTCTAGGATGCTCTTACCCTACTAGCTCAAGTTGTGGCTAATCATGTCAATCAAGGGGCCCAAGCCCCTCATGCTCCTAGTCTGGCATATCGAGTGAGGGACTTTATGAGGATGAACCCACTGGAGTTTTATGGGTCTAAAGTAGATGAGAAACCTCAAGAATTTTTTGATAAGGTGTACAGAGTGTTGGCTATTATTGGTGTTATGTCGGAGGAGAAGGTGGAGTTGACGGCTTACCAACTCAAGGGGGTGGCTCAAATATGGTATACTCAATGGAAGGAGGAGAAGGGGAATAATAATGTGATCCTTTGGGAAGAGTTTAAGGCGGCATTTCTCAATCGGTTCTTCCCTCTTGAGCTTAGGGAGACGAAAATGATGGAGTTTATGAATTTGAGAAAGGATCTATGAGTGTGTGGGAGTATGCCCTCAAGTTCAACTAACTTTCTATATATTCTCCCCACTTAGTTGTTGACCCGAAGTCTAGAATGAATAAGTTTGTGATGGGTGTATTTGATTTGGTAAATGAGGAGTTCCAGGTCGCTATGTTGATTAGTGGCATGGATTTGTCCCGCTAGATGATTTATGCCAAATAATTGGAGAGGAGAAACTGAGGAAGAGAAGGAGTCATGAGGCTAAGAGGGACCGTTTTGATGGTAAGTTCCAAATACTCAAGGTTAGTCATTTTCATCAAGGCCAAGGGTAATGCTCCTAATATAAGATTAGATAATGATTACCGAAGCGACCAAGGTGATGGTGGTGTCGTGCTATCATGCCCAAAGTCCCATTAAGGCAGATCGACACCCATTGTCAATAAGGCCCGGGAGAACCAACCTGTATCTATGCGCTTTCTATACATATTATAAGGGATTTCTAAATTCAACATGCCTTTAAAAAAGTAAACAATAATAACAAACCAAAAAGAAATGCATATGGCTAGGCCGTTGGGGCAACGGTGTCTAAAATACGAGACATGACCACACTTTAATTTACATAGTCTACAAAGCTTCTAGATAAGGAAAAGTATATGATAAGGGTCAGAACAGGCCCCGCCTCCGCTAACTATATCTTACAAAAATATAAGCTCTAGACATACAAAGCTCCGAAGAAACCTGGATCTTGGTGATAACAGCTAGATATCTAATACTCCTACTGGGAAGATCTACTAACACCTATTCCTGCAGTATAAAATACAGGTCCCATGTAAGGGACGTTAGTATGAGATAATGTACTGAATATGTAAGGTAGGAAATACTATATATGAAGTAACAACTCAAATGAAACTATGTACTAGTGTAGGATAAGAGACCACCTTAGTTAAAACTATGTACTAGTGTAGGATAAGAGACCACCTTAGTTAACTGTGGGATCATGTACTTTATGTTGTTTTTATTACTTTACCTTTACTGTATAATCTGTGCACAACAAGTAATACAAACAACCAGCTAATCAGTGGTAAATCTATACTAGGATAGGCCCTAGCTAGGCTTTTCTTTTAACACCTTGGGCTACCCCCCGTGATAGGATCGACCTTGCTAGGTTATTCTTCCACCCCTTGGGTTACCACCCATCAATAAGCAATATACTTTACTTTATCTTTCAATTACCTTTGAGATGATTCTTTTATTGGTCATAATACTGGAGCTGGAGGACTATAGATATAGCATATGACATGTAAATAATCACAAAAGACAACACTAGAATGAAAGGAGTAGGTTACATAAATAATGAAATGCATAGGAGGTACAACAACACATGAACTTTATTTAGTAGAACGAACTCGTGTATATTGGTATCCAAGTATGTATGCAGGTATGCAAGTGACTATGTATGGGAGCATATGAACACGTGAAAGACTGGGGATATGGCTGTTTGTTATGTCGTACTAGATAAGAGCCTCTATATAACAAGGAAGGACCTAGGTTTCTTGCCAAGTAATACGAAATCAAGTAGCATTACATACTTCTTTGTATGACCTTGTTATTACCTCAAGATAACCTTCCCTTCCTCCAAATATTTATCTACAATGTAATTAGGTGATAAAACTAGAATTAGCAGCCAATGGATGCATCTTGGCAGCCCAATCTCATAAAAACACAACATATGGGCAGCAAGCATATAATTGTAAACCCGAGCGTATTCTTTCAACCTTTCCTCCTATAATCATATTTTATAATACACATTATCATTTACATATCATATGCAGCATGTTTTAGTGCCATAACAGTCTTATAATAGCCCACAAAGCACAACACATAGTAATTCTACATAACATACAAATAGGCGGCATAATGTTACATCCCTTCATTAGATTTTGATGTCGACAATTCCAAACTTGTCCCAACTTTAAACAAACTTTACCCACCATATACACACATAAAACCAGTCCTAAAATAGTTCAAAAACAGTCCTTAAAATAGGTGGAGGACATGAGGCCATAGTCCTCAATCAATCAGCCCACAAGTTCCTATTACGAGCACAATTACGATACCACACAATAACTCACTTTTGCGGATTGTGAAAATGGTGAAGAAGCCTTTATACATCATTATAGAACCAATACTCATTAATAAAAGTACACTCCCTTCATAATCAATCCAACCAAAAGGAGAAAAGTTTCCAAATAAACAAGAAAAATGTACCATAACTTTTGAAACACATGTTGTCCAATAATTTCACCAAGCACAACTAGCATATATTTCTTGTTAGTCATGGGATAAGCATAAAAAATACATGAATATTTCCACTTAAATTAGCCTTCAAGATTCAGGTTTCCTTCGAGAACCCTAGAAGGTTGTGCAGGATACCTTGTGAAGTGAAGTAAAGAGAAAAAAAGAGTCTTTAGGAAGTTGAAAATTTGTTCCAAAGTGAAATGACTTAAGGGGCTTTTTTGAGCCCTTTTAAAGGATATATTTGGCTGACTTTCTCTTGAACGTTTGACCACATATTAGCACATATTAGTAAGCTGGTTATGCAGAAGCTTTGCCCTCACACTTGGGCCTAAATGAGTCTCAAAGTTGATGGGCCTTGGCTCCCCATTTTCCTAATTCCTTTTCACTTTGTTTGGGCCAAATTAGTCAAGTGGATTGTGATGTACTTGGGACCTTTTATTATTCATATTGGGCTGTAAGTATTGTCCATTTATGTTGGTAAAACATGGTCTAAAGTTAGACACTTAACATGGACTTTATTCACTATCAAACTTGGACAAATTTGAGTTCGGGCCTCATGTCTTTTTAGCTAGCAAATTTAAGCTAAGAAAGTAGGTGAATCACCTGCTAGCTTTCTATGTCCTACAAGCACCTCACATCTTCACCTTGTTTAAGGTCTTGATCTCCTCAATTTGATTTAAAACTTATTCGCACTCGACCCTCTTCAGCATTAGACATACATATAGCCCTCTAATTTGAGATTCAAGCACTTTTAAAAACTATCACTAATTTAACAAAGCCATATCATGTTTTATTTGCATAGCACTAATATTGTAAGATGTGGGGTGTTACATCCTCCCTCCTTAGGAACATTCATCCTCGAATGTTAGCACAATTGAATAGCTTAACCAAGTTTAAGCTTTTACTTATACAAACTTTTGCCAACACCCTAAGTATTCAATCACATGTACCTAGTTGTGTCCCAATTCTGCATGTTGGACTTCCTCTTTAGCTTCAAATAAGTAAGGGTATTTTGATTTCATCACGTCCTCGGCCTCCCTTTGTTATGCCTTCTGTTTTCTGATTTCTCCAAAGTACTTTTACTGAAGTTATTTCTTTTTCCCTTAGCTTCTTAACTTGATGATCTAGAATAGCAGCAGGTACCTCTTCATAGGTGAGATCTTCTATAACTTGCACATCCTCAATAGGAGTGATACGGGATAGGTTACCTATGCATTTTTGAAGCATTGAGACATGAAAAATTGTATGAACCATTGAAAGCTCTTAGGGTAGCTCTAGTTCATATGCAACCTGCCCGAACTTCTTAATAATTTTATATAGCCCTATGTAACGTAGGCTCAGTTTTCCTTTCTTACCAAATCTCATAACCCCTTTCATTGGAGACACCTTTAAAAATACCCTATCCCCTACTGAGAATTCCAGTCCTCTCCTTCTAGTATCCGTATATGATTTTTGACGACTTTGGGCTGTTTCTAGCCATTGTTGTATTACCTTAACTTTTTCCATGGCTTGTTGTACTAGACCTGGCCAAAGTAAAGTAGTTTCACCCACTTCAAACCATCTAATCGGCGACCTACATTTTGTTCTATACAAAGCCTCATAAGGTGCCATCTTGATACTCGAGTGCTAGCATTATTCTAGGCAAATTCAATAAGTGGCAAATGGTCCACCTAACTACCTTTAAAGTCCAATGCATAAGCTCGCTATATATCTTCAAGTGTCTGAATGGTGCGTTCTGCTTGACCATCTGTTTAAGGGTGGAACGTTATACTGAAATTCACTTATGTCCCTAAACTCCTTTGGAAGGACTTCCAAAACTTTGAAGTGAATTGAGCCCCTCGATCAGATATAATGGAGATCGGGACCCCATGTAGCCTGGCTATCTCTGTGAGGTATAACTTGGCATACGCTTCAGCTGTATAATCACTCCTAACTGGGAAGAAGTGTGCTGACTTCGTGAGTCTATCAACAATTACCCATATGGAGTCAAACTTCAGCAATAAGCGAGGCAACTAGGTAACAAAATCCATATTGATCATATCCCACTTCCATGTTGGAAGCTCTATACATTGCATATAACCTCCTGACTTTTGGTGTTCTCCTTTCACTTATTGGCAATTTGGCCGTTGAGCCACAAATTCTGCAAGGTCCTTTTTCATGCCTCCCTACCAAAATATTTCCTTCAGGTCATGGTACACCGTAGTTGATCCTGGATAGATGGAATATTAGGGGTGATGGGATTCTTCCATTACCCTCCTTCTAAATCCATTAATATCAGCCACACATAATCTATTTTGGCAGTAAAGTACTCTATTTTGTGTAAGGTCAAATCCCTTTATTGTGCCTTGACTTACCTTATTCTTGAGTCATCGTAAAATAGGATCCTCGAACTGTTTTACTTTCACCTCCATTACCAAATGAAGATGCTACTGCATTATTATAATAACCCCTTCCTTTGGAGTGTCAAGAAGGTGAACTCCCAAACTAGCTAGTTATCATAGATCCTTAGCCGCTCCTTGACTTACCACAACTTGATCACCAGTATTCATGATTTCTTTACGACTCAGAGCATCGGCTACCACATTTGCCTTCCCTAGATGCTAAAGTATATCAATGTCATAATCTTTTATTAGCTCTAGCCATCTCCGCTATCTTAAGTTTAGGTATTTCTGCTTAAAGATGTATTGCAGGCTCTTATGATCAGTATATATGTCAATGTGAACCCCATACAAATAGTGGCACCATATTTTTAAAGCAAATATAACTACTTCTAGCCCAAGATCATGATTTGGGTAGTTCTTCTCATGTGGTCGTAGCTTTCTAGATGTATAAGCAATTGCCCTACCATGCTGTGTCTGTACACACCCTAAGCCAATTCCTAAAGCATCGCAATATACTACATACCCCTTGATGCCTTCTTGAAGTATTAGCACAGGTACAGAAGTTAGCTTATTTTTCAACTCCTGGAAGCTCCTTTCATACGCATCATTCCGTCGAAACTTGGTTGCCTAATATGTTAACTTTGTTAGAGGTGCAGAAATGGAAGAAAAACCTTCAATGAACCTTCTATAATAACCTGTCCACCCTAGGAAGCTCTGAACTTCCGTGGGTGTCGTTGTCCTTGGCTAATCTTTCACAGCCTCTATCTTTAGTGAATCCACCCTTATTCCCTCATTAGACACAATATAAACCAAGAATGCCACTAATTTTAGCTAATATTCACATTTAGAATACTTGGCATATAATTGTCGATCGCGAAGAACATGCAACACTTGTCATAAGTGGTTTGCGTGGTCCTCTTTTTATTTTGAATACACCAAAATGTCATCTATAAATACTATCACGAAAAAATCAAAAAATGGCTTTAATGCCCTATTCATCAGGTCCATAAAAACTGCTGGTGCATTAATTACCCAAATGACATAACACGAAATTCAAAGTAACCATAGCGTGTTCTGAAAGCAGTCTTAGGTATATCTTTCTCCTTCATCCTCACTTGGTGATAACCTGATCTCAAATAAATTTTTGAAAAGCATTTGGAACCCTGTAACTGATCAAATAAATCATCAATCTTGGGGAGGGGTAATCTTAACTGTCACCCTATTCAATTGTTGATAGTTGATACACATTCTCAAGGTTCCATCCTTTTTATGTACAAATAACACTAGTGCACCCCAATGGGACACACTAGGTGTTATAAAACCCTTCTTCAATAAGTCTTTTAACTGCTCTTTTAATTCATGCAATTATGCTGGGGCCATTCTATATAGAGGAATGGAAAAAGGTTGAGCGCCTGGAAGAAAGTCAATACAAAAATCTACCGCTCGTATTAGAGGTAAGCCTGGGAGTTCTTCACGGAACACATCAATGAATTCATTCACTACTAGAACTGATTGAAGAGTTGGCGATTCTACCTCCATATCCCTTGCTCTAACTAAATGACATATATACCCCTTAGATATCATCTTTTTGGCCTTAAAATAAGAGATAAACTTACCCTTCGGGGCCCCAACATTGCCTTCCCATTCAAGAACTGCCTCATTTGGAAAGTGGAAATACACTCTCTTAGTTCGACAATCCACGGTGGCATAGCAAGAAGCGAACCAGTCCATACCCATTATAACATCAAATTCCACCATTTCTAGCTCAATAAGGTTAGGCAATATGTCACGGTCACAAACAGTTACTACACGGTCATAGTAAATCCCTCTAGCCATAATAGATTCACCGGTTGGTATAAATATTTCAAATGGTTTGTTCAATAATTTAGGTGTTCTCTTAAGCTTCCCAGCAACTAGTGGAGTGATGTATGATAGTGTAGAACTAGGGTCAATTAATGCATATATATTATGTGAAAAGATGAACAATGTACCTGTGACCAGATCAGGTGAAGCTTCCAAATTTTGTTGACTCCCCAAAACATAAGTGTGATTCTGGACTCCGCTAGAGCTAGCTGCCCCTCTTACACCTCTACCACAACCCGTAGATGCTTGTTGACCCCCACCTAATGGAGGGACTGATGATGATGATGCAATAACTGACCCAGTAGGTTGTGCTATATCACCCATATGCCTCCTCGGACAATTTCTTATCGTATGCCCTGGTGCACCACACCAATAACAAGTGTCTGTCCTAACACAACATATACCTGAATGGCTTCTTCCACACTATTTACAAGGTTTCCTAGGAGTCACTTGCTGGCCTACCAGATATCCTGCTGTCCGTGCACCTTGTCCCTCACCTTGTTGGCCAAACCGATTGCTCAAAGACTCCTGAAATTGTGGTGGAGCACTGGCTGTAGAGTAGGAGGAAGATGGCCTAGGCGGTGTATTAGAAAACTGAGGCCTAAGCTCACCTTAGGATGGTGCTAACAGCCTTGTAGACCTAGCCCTCTTGGACTACACCCTTTCTAACTCTTGTGTCATGCCCAAGTCCTATTAGGGCGGACTGGCACACGTTGTCAATAAGGACCGGGAGAACCAACCTATATCTATGCGCTTTCTATATGAATAATTAGGGATTTCTACATTTAACTTGCCTGTAAGAAAGTAGATAATAATAACAAGCCAAAAGGAAATGCATATGGCTAGGCCATTGGGGCCACGGTGTTTAAATTATGAGACATGACCACACTTTAATTTACATAGTCTACAAAGCCTCTAGATAAGGAAAAGTATTTGATAAAGGGTCGGTACAAGCCCCGCCTCGACTAACTGTACAATCCAAACATGTATGTTCTAGACACATACAAAGCCCCGAAGCAACCTAGAGCTGGGTATCTGCAGCTGGATATCCTATACTCCTACTGGGGAGGTCTACTAGCACTTGTACCTGCAGTATGAAATACAGGTCCCCCACAAGGGACATCAGTACGAGATGATGTATTGAATATGTAAGGCAGGAAATACTGTATGTGAAGTAACAACTCAAATGAAACTATGCACTGTTGTAGGATAAGAGATCACCTTTAGTTATACTTTGGAATCATATACTTTATATTCTTTATATTACTTTACCTTTACTGTATAATCTGTGCACATCATGTAACAAATGACCAAATGATTAGTGGTAAACTGTATCGGGATCGTCCCTAGCTAGGTTCTTCCTTAACCCCTCGGGCTACCACCCGTGATAGGATCATCCCTGGCTAGGTTATTCTTCCACCCCTCGGGCTACCACCCATCAATAAATAATATACTTTATGTTATCTTTCAATTACCTTTGAGATGATTCTTTTGGTGGTCGTAATATTGGAACTGGAGGACTGTAGATACAACATATGACATATAAATAAACACCAAAAACAACACCATAAAGGAGTATGTTACACAAGTAGTGAAATGTGTATGAGATAAAACAACTCATGAACTTTATTTAGCAACAAGAACTCATGTAACTTGGTATATCAAGAACTCATATAACTTGGTATCTACGTATGTATACAGATTTGAAGGTGACAATGTATGGGAGCATACAAACATGTGAAAGAGTGAAGACATGCTTAATAGTTATGTCGGAGTTTGTAAGTGCCTTTATGTACCAAGGAAGAATCTAGATTTCATGCCAAGTAATACGAAGTCAAGTAGCCTTACATACCTCGTTGTATGACCTTATTACTATCTCAAGATAACCTTCCCTTCCTACAAATGTATATATAAAACATAGTAGGTGATAAAACTAGTATTAGCAGCCAATAGATACATCTTGGCAGCCCAATCACCTAAAAAAACAACACACGGGCAGCAAGCGGGTATTTATAAACTCGAGCGTATTCTTTCAACCTTTCCGCCCCTAATCGTATTTTGTAATGCACATTCACATGTACAAATCATGTGCAGCCTATTTTAGTGCCATAAAGTCTTACAACAGCCCACAATATGCAACACATAACAATTCTACAGAACCTACAAATGGACAACATAATGTTACCTCCCTTCGCTACATTTCGATGTTGACAATTCCAAACCTGTTCCAACTCTAACCAAACTGTTCCAACAACATTTATACATACAAAGAATCCTAAACCAGTCTTATAACAGCACCCAAGAAGTCATGAAGGAGAAGTCATGAAGGATGTGAGCCAATAGCCTTCCATCCAACAGCCCACAAGTTCTGGTCAACATTACATTTAAGATAGCACAATAAAACTCGTTCGTTAAACAAAACCAAAATCAGGGAAGCAATCTTAGTATAATATCTATAACTCAATCCATGTCAAGAACATCGACTTTTCTTCATAATAAAACCCACAAACCATGAAGAAGTTACTAAAACAAAAGGCAAGTGTGCAACAACTTTCTAAATACATGCTATCCAAATTTTTCAGCATAAACATGCTAGCATATACTTCTTGTTTTCATAAGAAAACCATACTAGCTACATATGTAAGCTTACTAAGCACTAACTTCAAGGTGTAGGGATTCTCTAAGAACCTTAGAAGTTCCCCTGTGGCTGCTTTGCTAGGTTAAGAAAGTGTAGAGAGAAAATTGTGAAAGCTGAAATTTTGCAAGTCTCAGAGTGAATGAAATTCTCTACTTGTAACCCCTTTTTAAAGGCCTAATTTGACCAACTTTCTTTTGACGTCTTGACCACGTAATACCACATATAATTAAGCTGGTTATGCAGCAGCTTGGCTCTCACACTTAGGCCTAAATGGGTTCAAATTGGTTGGGCCTTTGCTGCCCATTTTTCAGATTTCTTCATAATTAGTTTTGGGCCTAAATTATCAAAGGAAATTCTTATGTATTTAGGACCCTTTTAATATCCTACTTGGGCTGAAAATATAGTCCATCTATGATCCTAAAACATGGCCAAAGTTATATCCTTAACATGGACTTTATTCATAATCGGACTTGGATAAATTCGACATTGGGTCTCGTCGCCGTTTAGCTAGCAAATTCAAGCTAAGCAAGTAGGTGAGTCACCTGCTAGCTTACTAAGTCGTACAAGAACCTCAATTCTCTCACTTCATTTATGATCATAATCTCCTCTTTTTGACATAAAACATGTATACACTCGACCCTCTTAAGTGTTAGATGCACATATCGCCCTATAACGTGAGATTCAAACACTTTTTAAAATAGGCGCTAATTTGACCAGACCATATCATGGTTCATTTATATAGTACTAGTATTGTAAAATGTGGGGTGTTATATCTTGTGTCCTTCTCCTTTGCCTCTAATCCTCCAATTTCTATGCAAGAGCTTGCATTCTTGTTATATCCATGTCATTGTTCAAGGAAGCAATGGTACAATCTCTGACCAAATACGTATCTAATCTATCCACATATCGATGAACTATATCTTCTATTGTAGCAACTACATTAGGAGCATACTTGGCCAGGGAATTAAATTGAAGGTTATACTCCTTCACACTCATATTCCCTTGGTGGAGGTTCAAGAACTGATCTGCATCGGCCTCTCAGATCTCTAATGGCAAGTATTGGTCAAAAAATGCCTCTTTGAACTCCTTCCAGGTAGTTGGAGGTGCATCTATACCCTTAGATTGCTTCCAAGATTCATACTACAATATAGCCATACTCTTCAACCTATATGTTGCTAGGTCAACAACTTTTGTACCACTCACATGCATAATATCTAAAGTGCATTGAATCTGATCAATAAAGTCTTGGGGATCGTCATTAGGATCTGACCAAGTGAAGGATGGAGGGTCCAAATTAAGAAAGTTACGTATCCTCGTGCCAGCTGCCCTATTCGAACCACCTGCACCTATATCTGGACCTACCTATCTTTAACCTTGGCCAGCAACTATACGAGTCAATAGTTGGATTGCATTTCTTAGATCCTGCACGGTAGCATCAATAGGTAGTTCTGGGGAATTTCACTACTTTCGGGGTCATCAGGAACTGCAGGAGTTGGAGATGTCTGTGACAAAGACTCATCTTGAGCCTCATTTCATTGTCTCACCTGACTGGGTATACTAACCACCAGTTCTACTCCCTTCCCTTTACCCTTATTCTTCCAAGTTTCTGGTATACTTGCTGTACAAAACAATTTAGGGGTTAGACAAAATCCACCTATTACACTTAGCTCTATGGCACGATCTAAATAATGAAAAAAAGTAACAACTCATAAATTCCACATAACCTCCTGCTTATAAATATGGTGCACAAAACATTGCTAAACAAGACTCTACATAGACAAGACTTTGTAGACTCCCTAGGATGACCCACTCTGATACCACTTCTGTCACGCCAAAGTCCTATTAAGGCGGACCAACACCCATTTCCAATAAGGCCCGGGAGAACCAGCCTGTATCTATGCGCTTTCTATACATATTATAAGGGATTTCTACATCCAACATACCTTTAAGAAAGTAAATAATAATAACAAACCAAAAGTAAATGCATATGGCTAGGCCGTTGGGGCCACGGTGTCTAAAGAATGAAACATGACCACAATTTAATTTACATAGTCTATAAATCCTCTAGATAAGGAAAAGTGTATGATAAAGGTCAGGATAGGCCCCGTCTCGATTAAATATACGACACAAAAATATAAGCTCTAGACACACAAAGCTCCGAAGCAACCTGAAGCTTGGTAATAGTAGCTGGATATCATGTACTCTTACTTGGGAGCTCTACTAACAACTGTACCTGCAGCATGAAATACAGGTCCCCTAAGGGACGTCAGTATGAGATAATGTACTGAATATGTAAGGTAGGAAATACTGTATATGAAGTAAAAACTCAAATGAAACTATGCACTTGTGTAGGATAAGAGACCACCTTAGTTATATTGTGGGATCATGTACTTTATGTTATTTTTATTGCTTTACCTTTACTGTACAATCAATGCACAACAAGTAATACAAATAACTAGCTGATCAGTGATAAATCTATATCGAGATCGGTCCTGGCTTGGCTTTTCCTTTAACCCCTTGGGCTACCCCCTGTGATAGGATCGACCATGGCTAGGTTATTCTTTCACCCCTCGGGTTACCACCCATCAATAAGAAATATACTTTACTTTATCTTTCAATTACCTTTGAGATGATTATTTTGGTGGTCGTAATATTGGAACGGAAGAACTGTAGATATAACATATGACATGTAAATAATCACAAAAGATAACACCATAATGAAAAGAGTAGGTTACACAAATAATGAAATGCATAGGAAGTACAACAACACATGAACTTTACTTAGTAGAACAAACTCATATATCTTGGTATCCAAGTATGTATGCAGGTTTGCAAGTGACTATGTATGAAAGCATATGAATATGTGAAAGAGTGGGGACATGGCCGTTTGTTATGTTGGAGTAGATAAGAGCCTCTATGTACCAAGGAAGAACCTAGGTTTAATGCCAAATAATACGAAATTTAGTAGCCTTACATACCTCATTGTATGACTTCGTTATTACCTCGAGATAACCTTCCCTTCCTTAGAATATTTATCTACAATTTATTAGGTGATAAAACTAGCATTAGCATCCAAGTAGCCCAATCTCATAAAAAAACAACATAGGGACAGTAAGCATATAATTATAAATCTGATCGTATTTATTCAACCTTTTTGCCTCTAACCCTATTTTCTAATACAATTCCTCATATACTTATCATGTGTAGCTTGTTTTAGTGCAATAACAGTCTTACAATAGCCCACAAAGTATAACATATGAAAATTCTGGAAAACACACAAATAGGCGGCACAATGTTACATCCCTTTGTTACATTTTGACGTTGACAATTTCAAACTTTTCCCCACTTTAACCAAACTGTACCCACCATAGACAGACATAAAACAATTCCTAAAAATAGGTGAAGGATGTGAGGTCGTAATCCTCAATCAATCAGCTTACAAGTTCCTATTATGAGCACAATTATCATATGACATAAGAACTCACTTTCGCGGACTGTAAAAATGGTGCAGCATCCTTTTTACATAATTATAGAACTAATACGCATTAACAACAGAATACTCCCTTCATAATCAATCCAACTAAAAATAGAAAAGCTTCCAAATAAACAAGAAAAATGTACAACAACTTTTGGAACACATGTTGTCCAATAATTTCATCAAGCACAACTAGCATATATTTCTTGTTTATCATGGGATAAGTATGACAAATACATGGATATTTCCACTTACCTTATCCTTCAAGATTTAGGTTTCCTTCAAGAAACCTAGAGGGTTGTATTGAATGCCTTGTGAAGTGAAGTAAAGAGAAAAAAAGAGTCTTTACGAACCTGAAAATTTGTTCCAAAGTGAAATGACTTAAAGGGCTATTTTTGAGCCCTTTTAAAGGCTAACTTTGGCCGATTTTCTCTTGAACTTTTGACCACATATTAACACATATTAGTAAGCTGGTTATGCAGAATATTGGACCTCACACTTGGGCCTAAATAGGTCCAAAGGTTGATGGGCTTTGACTGCCTGTTTTCCTGATTCCTCTTTGCTTAGTTTAGGCCCAATTAGTCAAGTGGATTGTGATGTACTTGGGCCCTTTTATTATTCATCTTGGGCTTTAAGTATTGTCCATATACATTGGTAAAACATGAGCTAAAGTTACACCCTTAACACAGACTTTATTCACTATCGGACTTGGATAAATTCGACATCGGGCTCGTCTCTGTTTAGCTAGCAAATTTAAGTTAAGCAAGTAGGTGAGTCAGACTCTAGATTCCTAAGTCCTACAAACACCTGACTTCTTCACCTCGGTTAAGGTCGTAATCTCATCAACTTGACGTCAAACTTATTTACACTTGACCCTCTTCGTCCGACATACATATCGTCCTCTAATTTGAGATTCAAAAACTTTTAAAAATTGGCACTAATTTAACGAAGCCATAACATGTTCCATTTGTATACTACTAATATTGTAAGATATGGGGTGTTACATGTGCTTAATTATATGTGTCTTAAATGTGGTAGGGGTCATAGTGGACCATGTGTGAGGGACACCAATGCTTATTTTGGTTATATAGAAGTGGGTCACAAGAAGGTTGATTATCCTTAGATTCAAAACAATAGTAAAGATGTTCGTCAACAAGGCCGGGGTGCTAGTGCGGTTCCTTTGGGGAGAGAAGTCTAACAAGGTGGTGTCCCAAGTCACAATTGGTTCTATGCACTCCAAGGGAGACAAGGGGTTGATAAGGTTCCCGATGTCATCACTAGTATGTTAAAAGTCTTTGATTTTGATGTGCATGTATTGATAGACCCGGGTGCCACTCTTTCTTTCGTTACTCCTTTTGTTGCCAAAATATTTCATGTTAAGCCTGAATTATTGTGTGAGTATTATGAAGTGTCTACTCCCATTGATACATCTATTGTTGCTAGAAAGGCCTATAACAACTGTTCCATTTTTCATTTTGCATAATATATTGCCTTGTGAACTTGTTGAGTTGGATATGATGGATTTTGATGTCATTTTGGGATGGATGGGTTGCATGCATATTATGCCTCTATTGATTGTAGAACCCATAGGATCAAATTCCAATTCCCAAATGAAACTCGTTCTTGAGTGGGAAAGTCATGATGTAGTGGTCGAGGGTAGGTTTATCTCTTGCATTAAAGCATAAAAATTGATCTCTAAGGGATGTCTCTATCATCTTGTGAGGGTTAGGGATGTGCAGTCCAAAGTCCTCCTTATAGAGTCGGTTCCAATGCTTAGTGAGTGTCTTGATGTCTTTCCAAATGTACTTGCCGATGTTTCTCTCGAAAGGTAAATAGACTTTGGTTATACTCATTTCTCACTCAATATTTCCCCTGATCAAGAATATGAAGTTGGACTTTCGATATCACTCACGAATTTTGAGATATATAGAAATTACTGTTATTGGTATTTCTAAAGCACATTTTTGGGCGTTTCAGTATCTCTCTTTTGGGAACATTCATCCAGGAATGCCAAAGAAACATGCATGAGAGAAGTAATCCTGAAGATTTCAGCCCGACATGAATCCAACAAATGCATTTAAACATTATTTTTGAAAATCTCAACATGAATGTCAAAAATCACCATAAACTTATTACGATGAACAAGAATGCATGAAAATGACATAAGGGATGAAACTTAAGACGTGAATTCATTTAGCGGACCTAAACTAGTACCTTCTGCTTGAGTAGAGTGGAAGAGATATGGATATCACTTTCTCTTATCTGCCTCAGCTTCCCATGTGGCACTTTCAACTTGTTGATTCCTCCAAAGGACCTTGACGGAAGCTACATTTTTTTTCTCAACCTCTTTACTTGTCTATCAAAAATTTGCATCCGGACCTACTCATAGGTTAAATTATCTTCTACAACGCCCACAACATCCGAGGGCACTATAGCACTTCGTTCACCTGCACACTTTATCCGCATGGATATATTGAAGACTGGATGAACCATATAAATTTACATAGGCAACTCCAACTCATATAGAACCTTACCCACTCTTATCAAAACTTTATAATGACCCACAAACCTTGGGCTCAGTTTCCTCTTCTTTCCAAATTGGACCACACTCTTCATGGGTGAGACTTTCAAGTAAACCCAATCGACAACCTTAAACTCAAGATCTCTTGTCCTCACATCGAAATAGGACTTTTTTGTACTTTGGGATGTTTCCAATCTCTCCCTTATCAACCTCAGCTTTTCCATGGCTCCATGAACAAATCCGGACCTAGCAAAGCTATCTCCCCCACTTCATATCATCCAACCAGGGATCTACAACGTCTATCATACAAGGCCTCAAAGGGAGCCATACCAATTCTTTTGAGTGGTAGCTATTTTTGTAATTAAACTCAATGAGTGGAAGATGTTCATCCCAACTACCCTTACACTCCAAAACACAACCCTTAAGCATATTCTCAAAAGTTTGGATAGTTCTCTCAGCTTGACCTTCCGTTGGAGGGTGAAAGACCATGCTAAGCTTAACCTTGGTACCAAGACCTCTTTGGAAGGACCTCTTAAAATGAGAAGTGAATTTCGAACCACAATCCAAAATGATAGACAAAGGCACTCCATGCAATCTAACCAACTCATGAATATATAACTTGGCACAATTTTCGGCACCATAAGTAGTTTTGATCGGTAGAAAGTAAGCTGACTTTGTAAGCCCAAATAGATTCAAAATGTTTCCTAGTCTTAGGCAACCCAACCACAAAATCAATGTTTACCCAACCTTTGATATTCGGCTTTCACTTGTTGGCAATTGTGACATCCTGATATGATCTTGGTAATGTCTCTCTTCATACCACGTCACCAATACACCTCTCTCAAGTCTCTGTAAATCTTTGTAGAAATGGGTGGATGGAATAGGATGAATTGTGGGCCTCTTTCAAAATCAACTCATTCAAGTCATCCACATTTGGCACACAATCTATCTTGGAATCTAAGGGACCATCTCCCCCCGGGAGAAAGCCTCCACTTTACCATCTTTCACCAAGGCCTTCAACTCTGGCAAGGCGGGGTCAAGATTATGTTTGCCTTTTCCCTCCTCAACCAAATAACACTTAGAACCATCAACAACCACTACACCACCATTATGAACTTCCTCCAACCTAACCCCTAATCTAGCCAACCGATGAACCTCTTTAGCCACCTCCTTACTTCCATCCTCAACATGGGCTAGGCTACCCATGGACACTTTGCTTAGAGCATCGACCACAACATTGGTATTATCGGGGTGATAATGCACACTAATATCATAATATTTAAGAAGCTCTAACCACCTTCTTTGGGTCAACTTTGTCATAGGGGAAGCAATAGAATATAGCTCATTTACAAACCTCCTATAATAACCCGCCAAACCCAAGAAATGCCTCATATCTGATGGAGTCAAAGGCCTAGGCCAATTTCTAATCATCTCAGTCTTCTTCAGATCCACATTAATGCTATCACTTGATACCACATGCCCTAGAAATACAACCTCTTTCAATCAAAAAATCACATTTTCACATTTATTATACAACCTTTCCTCCCTCAAGATTTACACACCACCCTCAAGTGATTTACATGCTCCTACTCACTATGGGAATAAATTAAGATATCATCAATAAAAATGACCACAAACAAGTCAAGGTAGGGTGTAAAGATCCTATTCATGTGATCCAAAATATAGCCAGTGCATTAGTCAAACTAAAGGATATAACCACAAACTCAAAGTTCCCATACCTATTCCAGAAATCCGTCTTGGGATTGTCACACTCCATCACTTTCACTTGCTGATACCCGGACCAAAGATCAATATTAGAAAAGTGAATAGCCTCTTGTAGTTGATCAAACGGGTCATCAATTCTTGACAGAGGGTACTTGTTCTTTATGGTGACTCTCTTAAGTTGCCGGTAATCAATACACATTCTAAGAGAACCATCCTTTTTCTTCAGAAATAACACTAGTGCACCCTAAGTTGACTTTCTAGGCCTTATGAAACACTTCTCAAAAAAATCTCTCAGTTACTCCTTTAACCCCTATAATTCTATCGGGGTCATACGATAAGAGGGAATAGAAATAGGTTGAATATCGGGAAGGAGGTTTGTACCAAAGTCTATTCCCTTCTGCAAGGAACACCGGGAAGCTCATTGGGAATGATATCAAGAAACGCATTATCAAACGGAACCAACTCGATAGAAAGGACTTTGGACTCAACATCCCTAACCCTTACAAGATGATAGAGACGAGCCTTAGAAATCAACTTTTTGATTTAAGACAAGAAATATTTCTACGCTTAACCACCACATCACGACTTTCTCAATCAAGGACGGACTCATTAGGGAATTATAATTTAACCCTACAGGTTCTACAATCAATAAAAATATATTATGCATGCAACCAATCCATCCCAAGAATGACATCAAAATCTACCATATCTAATTCAACAAAATCATAAGGCAAGTCTTTATGCAATATGATACGGGACAATTTCTATACATTCTTTTAGCAACAGTGGACTCACCAACAGCGGTAGACACTTAATAAGGTTCACATAATAATTTGAGACTAATGTGAAGCTTTTCCGCAACAAAGGAGTAACAAACGAAAGAGTGACACCTAGGTCTATCAATTCATACACATCATCAAAATCAAAAACCTTTAACATACCAGTGAAAACAGCAGGCACATCGTCTACCCCTTGTCTCCCTTGAAGAGCATAGAATCTGTTTTGCCTTGGAGCACTTCTTCGTTGGCCTTATCTTCCCTTTTGACCCGCATTTGCACCTTGACCTTATGGATGACTATCTCTACCTTTGTTTTGAGATGACAATAATCAATAGCGTTGTGACCCATTTCACCACAACCAAAGCAAGCATTAGAATCCCTCAAACATGGACCAATATGATTCTTTTCACACCTTTGGCATGTAAGTTTTGCCATTTCCCCATTACCACATTGGAACCTTGGGTTGGTCACTCTATCTTTGGCAAACCACTTGGTAGGAGCATCGGATCACCCTTGGCCTTGGAACCTGTGGCCTTGTGGAAATTGACAGATCCTTGGAAATCTTGGACATACGACTTCTTTTTTTCTAAGCTTTTCCCCCTCAAGTTGCTCGGCATATATCATGAGGTGGGACAAAACCATATCGCCTACTAGCATGGTGGTGTGACACTCCTCATTTAACAATTCAGATACTCCTGACACAAATTTGTTCATCCTTGACCTAGACTCGACAACCAATTGCAGAACATACTTGGAGAGTTGATTGAACTTGAGGGAATACTCACTCACACTCATGGAACCTTGCTCATGGTTGATAAACTCTATCATCTTAGCCTCTCTTAGCTCGACAGGAAAGCACTGGTTCAGGAATGCAAATTTGAACTCTTCTCGAGGGATAACATCATTATTTTCCTTCTATAACTTCGATTGTGTAAACCAAATTGAGCCACCCCTTTAAGTTGGTAGGCTGCCAACTCCACCATTTCCTCCAAATTGATCCCCGTGATGGTTAGCAACTTATATACCTCATCTGTGAACTCTTGGGGATCCTCATCCGTCTTGGACTCATGGAACTCCAATGGATTTATTCTAGTAAAATCTCTCACCCTAGAAGCCAGAGTAAGAGCATGAGTGTCTTGGGCTCCTTGGTTGATTTGATTGGTCATAGCATGAGCGAACATTTTAATAGAATCTCGAAACTCATCTTTGGATAACCCTTCTCTTTGAGGAGCAGGAGGAGCCGATTGTTCCTCGAGTGTACGAGCTCTCCTTAGTCTCCTTCTTGGAATCTGCATGATCTAGAATAGTAAAGAGTATTCGTTAGGGGAAAACAACTTACACTTATTTCTAAAGCATGATATACACAATAAAGAAGTGAAATGACACTTTCTAAAACTCCTTATCGCCTCCCATTCATAGTTTTGGCACACTTCACAACCATGAATAAGACTCTAATCGACATAGTGTTTTGGATTTCGAGGACCATTAATAATCTAATGCTCTGATATCAACTTTGTCATGACTCAATCCTAGTGCCTAGACTTGATACGACAAATCGAAACCTGAAGGCTCCCAAACAAGCCTCTTAGCATATCAATCACACATCCTTGGTCGTTGTAGCAAAATAAATAACAAAAGAGATATAATAAAAAAGGAAGTAGGATTAAGGAGAGTCTTTAATAATCATTAAAGCATTAAAAAGTCAAACTCAAGACTAAGTACATCATAATATCCAACAAAACCTCTAAAATTGAATGGAGCAGAGGCCAAGATACTTTTCGGGCTCACCCTCATAGTAGCAAATGTTCGACATAAACAAGTCTCAAAATAACAAGAGTAATAAATATAGTTTCCTCGAACTTAAGGACTCACCAAAACACGATTCAAAAGGATCGGACACCCAGGTAGAGATGATCAAATGGTGCTTCAGTCCCTACATGGTAATATCACGTACGCACAGAGTATGCATTAGTACGTTTGAATATACTAAGTATGAGGATGCAATTCAACAATACCTAGGATAATGTATAATCAAAATTCATAATAATAAGCAATAGATAAGTGTAATCTCAATATGGGATGCATCATCAATGTTGGAAGTAAAACACGCTTGTAAATCATTCAACTATCATAGAACATAATACTTACGTGCAAGCTACAACTTCGAATTACAATGATTACCTCTCATCAGTAAAGAGGTGGTCTACTTGCCAAGGTAAACCATACTTCACCTTATGGGAGACCGTCCCTTTTGGATAAGTAAACCCTTTATAGGAATCCATCCCATTTTAGGGTGGAGTTTATGATAAAGTGCACTAAATTCCCACTAGTATAGCATGGGTAAAGCATGATCCTATATTGGCACATAGTTTGAGGGAAGGAATATGGACCCTTGAAGAAAGTCCACATCGACATCCAATCCATCGGTGCTAAGTCTAATCCCACGAAATACTTGAAATAATCATACTTTAATCATAACCTGAATAACTTGTAAGAATAAGGCGTGAGAAGCTCATAAATATGCTTGACCTCTAATGGTGAGCCTAACTTAAAACATGAGAGTAATAATAATAATACATGAACCCTTGCTTTAACATGAATGTCTTATAAGGGGTAAAACTCTTAAAATAGGTCTTAACTTGGTACTTGTAACATCATAGACATTTTTCATGAATTCAATACATACTTGAAAGTCCTTAATCGTTATATAGTCACTAGACTTATAAATCATGAAATAAATCATCAATAAGTTGAGAATTCTTGACTTCTCATTTTGTCAAATACTTGTTGGGTTCATGATGCTTGTTCAAAATAATGTAATTCAAGAGTGAAATAAGATAAGTAAACTCAATACAAATAAACCCACCAACATGTAGTAAAACCCCCATGTAGTAAAACCCCCATGTAGAGTTCCTCAAAATCCGTTATCCAATCTCATAATAGATCATAGTTTCATAGCTCAAAACATGCATAGCCTCAATAGATATAATGAAATTATGGTATAAGCTTGAAATAAATAGACATGCATAATCAATCAATATTTCATAAAACCCCAACACAATTTATACTCACAATCCATAATAAAATATACACATAGATGATACAACTTGAAAACATACAATTTTCATAAAAGGAAGATTGGGCTCCATAAGTGAAAGGACCTAATGGATGAAACCCACATACCTCAAACTTGAGTTTTCTTGAAGATAACTTAGAGCTTGAAGAGAATCTTTGAGTTCGAAAGTTAAGCTTGAAATTCTTGAAATTTAAATAACATATTTGGTTAAGTGTTTGAGAGGTTTTTATGAGGGTTTTGAGTGATATAGAGTCGAAAAATTGCTAAATATAGGTAGTTTCATGCATAAGTGGGCATGGGGCTATGAACCCAACGCCCTTGGCTAAAATAGAAAGACCAATAAAAAATATACACTAGTTCGTGTCCTTGAAATGATGCAGACCCATTGGAATGACGCAGACCCATTGCACAAGCCACTTTGTACAACTCGCGCCCTAGCACGTCGCGGCTAGGGCACAAATGCTCTCTGGAAATCGTAAATTAGCAAAACTTATTTTTCTCTATGGGTCCTTTAAAATACTGATTATACCCATTCCCCACTCACTTTTGCCCCCTGGTCGAGAATATGAAGTTGAATTTTTGATATCACACATGAATTTTGAGATATATGAAAATTATGATTATGGGCATTTCCGAAGCACATTTTGGGGGCGTTTCACAAGCCACCATTCCTCTACCTTATGTTGTTTTCGCTTATGTTATCTTTATTTTGAGGATGAGCCTGGAAAATGTCTTGGCCACTGTCCTATCTTACGACTAGAGGCATTGTTGGACATCTTGTAGAATTTCATCGGATATACATGCTATGTGTTATATTTGATACTTATGGTTATGGTAATTCTTTGGATATGACTATTATGGATTTATTATGAGAATTATGACATTTTTATGTATGTTTGATGTGGAAATATAGAAGATCCTTAGTCCCAAATTGCCTCATAGCGTGAGTCCTACTTTGCCATCCCTTAGAATTATGTGTTTAATTTGAATATGCTTCCGAACCGATAATGTGAATTTTGGTACTTTAAGGCTTGGTTTGAGGACTCTCGGCTCCCCATTCATCTTGTCATTCCTAGAGCCCAGGTCCGGGTCGTGACATTTAACTATATTTCAAAATTCATGCATAAAAGTTGTTCTTTTGGATAGATACCTTCCTTTCCAAAAGTCACTATGCCTATTCTGAACAGATGGATACACACCTTATATTCCCTATAAATAGATACCCTTCTGCATTTTTTCAGACATAAAAAGAAATTCTTCTTCTTCTTCTTCTGTATAAATTTTCTTACAAAGTAAAATTCGAGTCTGTATGAAAGACATTATTGGTTCTTGAGTTTGCTGAAAACTATAAGAATTTGAGGTACCGCTATTCTGTAGTTGTTAATCTGTTTTATCCTAGTGAGAAATAATTCATAACCTCGTTACGGTAAGGGAATTAAATTCCTTAAGGACATACAGTGTATTCTGTGGACTTAGATTGGTATATATTTCATTTAATTTTTCTTTGTTTACCGTTTCTGTTGTTGTTTGAATACAAAGAAGATAATAGAATATTTTATACGAGTCAGTGTGGGGATATTAACCTTTGGAAGAGATAAGAGATGTAGCATAGTAAAGCATAGGTCAGAATGAGATTTCTCGATAATGCATTTCTCTACCTTATTAACATGCAAAGTTTTAGCTGAATAACGGATAAAACTAAAAAAAAAAGTAATAGCGGATGATAACAAGCTTTGTTCGTCATTAAACCACCTAAGAACATTGTTATAAAAAACGAAGAACGAAAAAAAACTCTAAGGTTCACTGGGGTTTTATGCTAAAAGCAAATATTGTGTTAATGAAGAGATACGCAAATGGAGAAAGAAAAATGTAAACATATATGTGTAGTTCAAGACAATTCATTATAAGCACGAGTAATAAATATATGGACAACAAAAATGAATAAAAAATTATGATAAAGGGAAATATTAATTGTTCAATGTCGCTACTTCATTATTACACTGAATGATAAGGAAAAGTATGGCCAAGTTGCGTGGACTCTTCACTTTCAATGCCGCACCCGTGTCAGATTCTCCGAAAATACACTATTTTTGTCAAATCCTACATGCACCTACTGACACTTTTGAAGAGCCCAAGCAACATATATTAGTGCATGCATGATGACACTAAAGGTCCAACACATTTTGCACCTTGCTTCAGAAGTTAATTGTGACTTTGTTAACACATAGCACAACAACATATAAGCTAAAATATAGTTGATGTTTCGTTATCCATTGGTCACAGATCTATCAGGTAGAAGATTCAAAGTTGAGGTACATTAGGTTTTGTCTACAACTTTAGCATTACTATTCAACACACTTCAAAGTAACAACATATAACCAAACTAGAATTTATTTGGGTTTAAGCAAAGGATTTAGTAAAAAAGAAAAGGTGTGGGGACAAAAAAAAAAAGAAATAAGAAAACTGAGCATCCCCTCAAAAAAATACTAATACATGAATCCTCAATACCCAGTCCGACCCATTTGGAAGGATCTCATTTTTATTCAAGAAAACAACTTAACAATGTAAGTTCTTCATCAAGAATTGACTTAACAAACTCCTCATTGCACTCCACTTCCGGTAGAAGTTTTCTATAATTCCAAGCAGTATAAGATTCAAGATTTGACACTAAAAACTTTGCACTTACATTGAGGCTTCCTTTGTATATATGAAACAACCCCCACGAACAAATGAGCAACCAACATCAAAAATTGAGATTCTTGGCAAAGAAATCACATTTTAGTGTGATTAAATTGGAGAGATCATAACTTGGAAGCTTTGATAGTAATAGATTCTTGCTTTTCTGGTTTGGAGCTTTGCATTTTTGTATCCTGTGCATTTTTTCCCTTTCTCCCAAACAGAGCTTTGGATATGTTAAGTACCGAGACAATTTTGTTTGGATAATTTTTGCATTGGCTACATAATGTGCGCATTTGACTCCAATACAGTGGTCTTAAATCTTTTTCCTGAGAGCTTATGAAAATATTCTTCCTTTCACTTTACCCCATAATTCAGATAATTCATCTTAATGATCTATGTGGCTTCCATCAATAAAATAGTATCAACTTGGTTCAAAATTCTTAATGTTCATGTAGATGGTAAGTTCTTTCTGTAGAGCACCTATAAGTCATCTATGAGGAATAAACAATCTAATATAACTTTATACGCAAATCTCTCATATATCATTGTTTGTGACCCAAGTCCAATTCAAATATTTATATAAGTAGTTGACATCCCTTTGTAACCCGATGCTGCACCGGCCCACCATGTATTTCTAAATCTAAACTTAAACCAAAAATTCACACTCACGTTGTAATCCTAAATGCTTGAAGTCATTGATGTCCGTGTCTCTTTTCCTTTTCCAACACCTATATATCACTATCATTCCTTGACCAAAACTAGCCAACAATTACCTTCTACTTAAACTCACTCTTCAAATGGAAACTTCATTAAGCTTCTTCACTATCTCTAACCTACACTTGGCACAAGTTTTTTCAATTGCTCAATAAGTCATAGGGAGAATAGTCTTCATTACCTTGTCTATCCATACCTTTACGAATTCTACTATCACTTATATAAACTTAGATAAAAATTTAAATCCTAACTGGCGCACCATATACCAATTTCATTTTCGACCAGTATTAACTAGTATGTCGGAGTTTGTAGAAATTTCGTAACTTAATTTATCATCAACCATTTTCTCATTGAACTCACCATATACTTTATTAGAGATTCAAGTCGTACTAGTTATTGAATTCAAAAAACGCAAAAGAACATATTCTCCTACTTGAGCCAAACACTTGTAGATTTCCTTCTCAAATCTTGTCCACTAATTTTGAGCAAATTTGACACATAGGTGAATAATATAAACGAGTCCATGTCACTCTATAAAATTGATCCTATAATTCATGTGAGACTTCAAACCTAAGATATCCCAGCCAAATCCAATAAAGTAATCGATTTTTACGTGCACAACATTCTCAATTTACTTCATATAAGTAATCTACTGAAATCTTCTTGGGGCTTAAGTTTGTGGCTTCAATAGAAATTAACTCATTTTAGCTTATAACAAAACCATTGGTCTCCAATTAGATCTATAAAGAAGAAATTCACACTTAAACATAAGAATACCATATCAAGATCTACAACTACGTTATCGTTATCTCAAATGATTATCCAAAGCATCTATAGTAACAACTAACTAATTTTCCCAATATATCATCAAACTGTAATATATAGGTAGCTGGACCACTAATGACCTGTTAGTACTTGGTCGTACAAGACACTTCTTCAGGGAAGACATCAACAAATTCATTCATTACTGGAACTGATGGAACAGTTGGCGATTCTACCTCCATATACCTTACTCTAACTAAATGACATATATACCGCTTAGATATCATTTTTATTTCCTTAAAATAAGAGATAAACTTACCCTTTGGCTTTCCAACATTACCTTCCCATTCAAGAACTGCTTTATTTTGAAAGTTGAAGTACACTCTATTCGTTCGGAAATCCACGGTGGCATAGCAAGAATCTAACCAATCATTATCTATTATAACGTCAAATTCTATCATTTCTAGTTCAATAAGGTCAGTTAATGTGTCACGGTCACAAATAGTTACTCACAGTCATAATAAACCCTTCTAGCCATAATAGATTCACCAGTTGGTGTAGACACTTCAAATGGTTTGTTCAAAAATTTGGGTATTCTCTTAAGCTTCCCCAGCAACTAGTGGAGTAATGCATGATAGTATGGAAACAAGGTCAATTAATGCATATATATTATGTTGAAAGATGGACAATGTACCTGTGACCACATCAGATGAAGTTTCCAAATTTTGCCGACTCCCCAGAGCATGAGTGCGATTCTGGACTCCACTAGAGCTAGCTGCCCCTCTTGCACCTCTACCACGACCCGCAGGTGCTTGTTAACCCCTACCTAATGGAGGAACTAATGATGATTATGCAACAGCTGAACCAGTTGGTTGTGCTATATCACCCACATATCTCCTCGGGCAATCTCTCATCATATGCCCTGTCACAGCACACCAATAAAAAGAGCCTGTCCCAACACAACATATACTTGAATGACTTCTTCCACACTGTTTACAAGGCTTCATAGGGTTCATTTGCTAGCCTGCCGAATATCCCGCTGTCCGGGCACCTTGCCCTTCACTTCTTGGACTAAACTAATTTCTCCTAGACCCCTAAAGTTGTGGTGGAGCACTACCTACAGAGTAGGAGGATGATGGCCTAGGTGGTCTATTAGAAAACCAAGGCCTAAGCTTACCTTGGGGTGGTGTAAACTGCCTTGTAGACCTAGCCCTCTTGGATTGGGCCCTTTCTAACTCTTGTGTCCTTCTCCTTTGCCTCTGATCCTCCAATTTTTGTGCAAAAGCTTGAATTCTCGCTATATCCATGTCTTTGTTAAAGCAAGCAATGGTATAATCTATAACTTGATAAGTATCCAAATATCCACATATTGATGAACTCTATTTGCCATAGTAGCAACTATATTAGGAGCATACCTGGCCAGTGAATTAAATTGAAGGCTACACTCCCTTATGCTCATATTCCCTTGGTAGAGATTCAAGAACTGATCTACATGTGCCTTTCGGATCTCTACTGGTAAGTAATGGTTAAGAAATGCCTCTTTAGACTCCTTCCAGGTAGTTGGAGGTGCATCTATACCCTTAGATTGCTCCCAAGCTTCATACCACAATATATCCACACCTTTCAACCTATATGTTGCTAACTCGACAGCTTCTGTACCACTTACATGTATAACATCTAAAGTGCATTGAATCTGATCAATAAAGTCTTGGAGATCTTCATTAGGATATCACCTAGTGAAGGATGGAGGGTCCAATTTAAGGAAGTCATGTATCCTCATGGCAGCTGCCCCATTCGCACCACATGTACCTATCACTGGACCTTCCTGTCTTTGACCTTGGCCAGCAACTATACAAGTCAGTAGTTGGAATTTATTTCTCAAATCCTGCACAGTAGCATCAATAGGCGATTCTAGGGGAATTTCACTACTTTCGGGTCCATCAGGAGCTGGAGGAGTTGGAGATTCTGTGATAGAGACTCCTCATAAACCTCATTTTGTTGTCTCACCTGACTGGATATATGAACCACTATCTACTTCCTTCCCTTTGCCTTTGTTTTTCCTGGTTTCTAGCATACTTGTGGTACAAAACAATTTAGGGGTTAGACACAATCCACCTATTACATCTAGCTCTATGGCACGATCTAAAGAATGAAAAGAAAGTAACAACTCCTAAATGCCACGATAGCCTCCTGCTTATAAATTTGGTGCACAACACATCAATAAACAAGAATCTAAATAGACACGGCTTTGTAGATTCCCTAGGATGACCCGCTCTGATACCACTTCTGTCACGCCGAAAGCCCCATTGGGGTGGACTGGCACCCGTAGCCAATAATGCCCGGGAGAACCAACCTGTATTTATACGCTTCCTACATATATTATAAGGGATTTCTACAATCAACATGCCTTTAAGAAAGTAAACAGTAATAACAAGCCAAAAGAAAATGCACATGGTTAGGATGTTGGGGCTATGTTGTCTCAGGTACGAGACATGACAACACATTAATTAACATAGTCTACAAAGCCTCTAGATAAGGAAAAGTATCTGATAAATGTCAGGACAGGCCCCGCCTCGACTAGCTACACAATACAAAAATATAAGCTTTAGACACACAAAGCTCCGAAGCAACTTGGAGCTTGGTAATAGCAGCTGGATATCCTGTACTCCTATTAGGGAGATCCACTAGCACCTGTACCTGCAACATGAAATGCAGGTCAACCGTAAGAGATGTCAGTACGAGATAATGTACTGAATATGTAAGGCAGGAAATATTGTATATGAAGTAACAACTCAAA